>BSBK01006945.1:32500-62500 GCA_027943335.1 Chamaecyparis obtusa | reverse complement strand
GACCCCGCCCGCGAGCGCCGCTCGGCTCGACGAGCTCGATGGGGATCCCGTCCGCGGGCGAGCTGGGCGTGGCTACACGTATGACGCGAATGTATTTTTTTTTTTTTTTTTTTTTTTTTTAACTCTGGTTTTTTCGTTCTTATCCTCGTACGGAGCCTCCTTTGTTCATTTTTTTTCCGCGAGTTTCGACCCCGCCCCGGAGCGAGCTCGGCGCCGATCCCGCCCCGCCGCTCCCCGGAGAGCTCGACCGGTTCGGTTCCGCTCGGATCGGACCCCGCCCGCGAGCGCCGCTCGGCTCGACGAGCTCGATGGGGATCCCGTCCGCGGGCGAGCTGGGCGTGGCTACACGTATGACCCGAATGTAATTTTTTTTTTTTTTTTTTTTTTAACTCTGGTTTTTTCGTTCTTATCCTCGTACGGAGCCTCCTTTGTTCATTTTTTTTCCGCGAGTTTCGACCCCGCCCGGGAGCGAGCTCGGCGCCGATCCCGCCCCGCCGCTCCCCGGAGAGCTCGACCGGTTCGGTTCCGCTCGGATCGGACCCCGCCCGCGAGCGCCGCTCGGCTCGACGAGCTCGATGGGGATCCCGTCCGCGGGCGAGCTGGGCGTGGCTACACGTATGACCCGAATGTAATTTTTTTTTTTTTTTTTTTTAAAACTCTGGTTTTTTCGTTCTTATCCTCGTACGGAGCCTCCTTTGTTCATTTTTTTTCCGCGAGTTTCGACCCCGCCCCGGAGCGAGCTCGGCGCCGATCCCGCCCCGCCGCTCCCCGGAGAGCTCGACCGGTTCGGTTCCGCTCGGATCGGACCCCGCCCGCGAGCGCCGCTCGGCTCGACGAGCTCGATGGGGATCCCGTCCGCGGGCGAGCTGGGCGTGGCTACACTTATGACCCGAAAGTTTTTTTTTTTTTTTTTTTTTTTTTTTTTTTTTTTTTTTTAACTCTGGTTTTTTCGTTCTTATCCTCGTACGGGGCCTCCTTTGTTCATTTTTTTTCCGCGAGTTTCGACCCCGCCCGGGAGCGAGCTCGGCGCCGATCCCGCCCCGCCGCTCCCCGGAGAGCTCGACCGGTTCGGTTCCGCTCGGATCGGACCCCGCCCGCGAGCGCCGCTCGGCTCGACGAGCTCGATGGGGATCCCGTCCGCGGGCGAGCTGGGCGTGGCTACACGTATGACCCGAATGTAATTTTTTTATTTTTTTTTTTTTTTAACTCTGGTTTTTTCGTTCTTATCCTCGTACGGAGCCTCCTTTGTTCATTTTTTTTCCGCGAGTTTCGACCCCGCCCGGGAGCGAGCTCGGCGCCGATCCCGCCCCGCCGCTCCCCGGAGAGCTCGACCGGTTCGGTTCCGCTCCGATCGGACCCCGCCCGCGAGCGCCGCTCGGCTCGACGAGCTCGATGGGGATCCCGTCCGCGGGCGAGCTGGGCGTGGCTACACGTATGACCCGAATGTAATTTTTTTTTTTTTTTTTTTTTTTTTTTTTAACTCTGGTTTTTTCGTTCTTATCCTCGTACGGAGCCTCCTTTGTTCATTTTTTTCCCGCGAGTTTCGACCCCGCCCGGGAGCGAGCTCGGCGCCGATCCCGCCCCGCCGCTCCCCGGAGAGCTCGACCGGTTCGGTTCCGCTCGGATCGGACCCCGCCCGCGAGCGCCGCTCGGCTCGACGAGCTCGATGGGGATCCCGTCCGCGGGCGAGCTGGGCGTGGCTACACGTATGACCCGAATGTAATTTTTTTTTTTTTTTTTTTTTAAAACTCTGGTTTTTTCGTTCTTATCCTCGTACGGAGCCTCCTTTGTTCATTTTTTTTCCGCGAGTTTCGACCCCGCCCGGGAGCGAGCTCGGCGCCGATCCCGCCCCGCCGCTCCCCGGAGAGCTCGACCGGTTCGGTTCCGCTCGGATCGGACCCCGCCCGCGAGCGCCGCTCGGCTCGACGAGCTCGATGGGGATCCCGTCCGCGGGCGAGCTGGGCGTGGCTACACGTATGACCCGAATGTAATTTTTTTTTTTTTTTTTTTTTTAACTCTGGTTTTTTCGTTCTTATCCTCGTACGGAGCCTCCTTTGTTCATTTTTTTTCCGCGAGTTTCGACCCCGCCCGGGAGCGAGCTCGGCGCCGATCCTGCCCCGCCGCTCCCCGGAGAGCTCGACCGGTTCGGTTCCGCTCGGATCGGACCCCGCCCGCGAGCGCCGCTCGGCTCGACGAGCTCGAATGGGATCCCGTCCGCGGGCGAGCTGGGCGTGGCTACACGTATGACCCGAATGTAATTTTTTTTTTTTTTTTTTTTTTTTTTAACTCTGGTTTTTTCGTTCTTATCCTCGTACGGAGCCTCCTTTGTTCATTTTTTTTCCGCGAGTTTCGACCCCGCCCGGGAGCGAGCTCGGCGCCGATCCCGCCTCGCCGCTCCCCGGAGAGCTCGACCGGTTCGGTTCCGCTCGGATCGGACCCCGCCCGCGAGCGCCGCTCGGCTCGACGAGCTCGATGGGGATCCCGTCCGCGGGCGAGCTGGGCGTGGCTACACGTATGACCCGAATGTAATTTTTTTTTTTTAATTTTTTTTTAAACTCTGGTTTTTTCGTTCTTATCCTCGTACGGAGCCTCCTTTGTTCATTTTTTTTCCGCGAGTTTCGACCCCGCCCGGGAGCGAGCTCGGCGCCGATCCCGCCCCGCCGCTCCCCGGAGAGCTCGACCGGTTCGGTTCCGCTCGGATCGGACCCCGCCCGCGAGCGCCGCTCGGCTCGACGAGCTCGATGGGGATCCCGTCCGCGGGCGAGCTGGGCGTGGCTACACGTATGACGCGAATGTATTTTTTTTTTTTTTTTTTTTTTTTTTAACTCTGGTTTTTTCGTTCTTATCCTCGTACGGAGCCTCCTTTGTTCATTTTTTTTCCGCGAGTTTCGACCCCGCCCCGGAGCGAGCTCGGCGCCGATCCCGCCCCGCCGCTCCCCGGAGAGCTCGACCGGTTCGGTTCCGCTCGGATCGGACCCCGCCCGCGAGCGCCGCTCGGCTCGACGAGCTCGATGGGGATCCCGTCCGCGGGCGAGCTGGGCGTGGCTACACGTATGACCCGAAAGTAATTTTTTTTTTTTTTTTTTTTTTTTTTTTAATTTAACTCTGGTTTTTTCGTTCTTATCCTCGTACGGGGCCTCCTTTGTTCATTTTTTTTCCGCGAGTTTCGACCCCGCCCGGGAGCGAGCTCGGCGCCGATCCCGCCCCGCCGCTCCCCGGAGAGCTCGACCGGTTCGGTTCCGCTCGGCTTGATCAGCTCTGGTCGCTAGATCACTTGACAAAATTAGGTCAACAGGCAGATCAACTCGGGTCACCAACTAGATCAACTCAGGTCGCAAACTAGATCATCTCGGGTGGCTAGATCAACTCTGCTCGCTAGTCGGTAACTCATACTGCCATAATAAATTAGGTCACTACAACGACTCTGGTCGCTCGGTCGACTAAGGTGACTCAGGTCACTGGGTGGACTTGGTCGACTCGGTCGACTCGATCGACTCGGGTCACCGAGTTGACTCAGGTAGCCAAATCGACTCAGGTCGAGTCAGTCACCTGACCGACCCGGTCGACTCGGGTCGACGCAGTCAACTTGAGTCAACTCAGTTGACTTGGATCACCGGGTCGACTAGGGTGACTTAGGTCGACTCAGCTGACTCGGTTGACTCAGGTCGACTCAAGTCGACTTGGGTTGTCGGATCTACTCGGGCCTCTAGATTGCACGGGTCACTAGATCAACTCAAGTTGCTAGCGAGATCAGCTCAGGTCACCACACAGGTAACCAACTAGATCAACTCGGGTCACTAGATCAGCTTGGGTCACCAGCTAGATCAGCTCTAGTCGCTAGATCACCTGACAAAATCAGGTCACTAACTAGATCAGCCTGGGTCACCAACCATTTCATCTTAGGTCGCCAACTAGATCAGCTTAGGTCGCTAACTAGATCAACTCAGGTCGCCAGATCAGCTCTGGTTGCCAGCCAAAAACTTTGACTGCCATAATAAATTGGGTCACCACAGCGACTCGGGTCACCAGGTCGACTCGGTTGACTCGGGTCACCAGGTCGACTTGGTTGAATCAGGTCACTGGGTCGACTCGGTCGACTCGATGGACTTGGGTCACCAGGTCGACTTGGTTGACTCAGGTCACCGGGTCGACTCAGTCACCTGACTGACTCGGTCGACTCGGGATGACTCAGTTGACTCAGGTCATCGGATCGACTCGAGTCACCAAGTTGACTCGGGTCACCGGGTCGACTTGGGTTGTCAGATCGACTCGGGCCTCTGGATCAGTACGGGTCACTGGATCAACTCAAGTCGCTAGCGAGATCAACTCAGGTCACCACACGGGTCGCCAACTAGATCAACTCACATCGCCAGATCAGCTTGGGTCACCAACCAGATCAACTCTGGTCGCTAGATCACCTGACAAACTTAAGTCACCAGCCAGATTAGCTTAGGTCACCAGCCAGTAACTCTGACTACCATAATAAATTAGGTCACCACAGTGACTCAGGTAACTGGGTTGACTCAGTCGACTCAGGTCGACTCAGTTGACTCAGGTCACCGGGTCGACTCGATCGACTCAGTTGACTCGATTCACCGGGTTGACTTAGGTTACTGGGTTGACACGATCGACTCAGTTGACTCAGGTCATTGGGTGGACTCCGTTGACTTAATCGACTCAGGTCACCGGGTTGACTCAGTCACCTGACTGACTCGGGTCGACTTGGTTGACTCGGGTCACAAGGTCGACTTGGTTGACTCGGGTCATCAGGTCGACTTGGTTGATTCGGGTCATCGGGTCGACTCGGTTGAGTCGGGTCACCAGGTCGACTCAGGTCGACTTGGGTTACCAGATCGACTCAGGCCTCTGGATCAGGATGGGTTACTGGATCAACTCAAGTTGCTAGCAAGATCAACTTAGGTCACCACACGGGTCACCAACTAGATCAACTCTGGTCGCCAGATTAGCTTGGGTCACCAACCAGATCAACTCTGGTCTCCAGATCACCTAACAAAATTAGGTCACTAGCAACTTGGGTCACTGGGTCGACTCAATTGACTCAGGTCACCGGGTGAACTCGGTCGACTCAGTTGACTCGGGTCACCGGGTCGACTCGGTTGACTCGGGTCATTGGGTCGACTCGGTCGAGTCAGGTCACCAGGTCGACTCGATCGAGTCGGGTCATCGGGTCGACTCAGGTCGTCGGGTTGACTCAGGTCAACTCGGTTGACTCAGGTCACCGGGTCGACTCGGTTGACTTGGGTCACCGCATCGACTTGGTTGACTCAGGTCACTGCGTCGACTCGGTTGACTCGGGTCATCGGGTTGACTCGGTTGACTCGGGTCATCGGGTCGACTCGGTTGACTCAGGTCACTGGGTTGACTCAATTGACTCAGGTCACTGGGTCGACTCGGTTGACTCGGGTCACCGAGTCAACTCGAATCGACTTGGGTTGCCGGATCGACTCAGGCCTCTAGATTGGGATGGGTCACTAGATCAACACAAGTCGCTAGTGAGATCAACTCAGGTCACCACACGGGTCACCAACTAGATCAACTCAGGTCACCAAATCAGATTGGGTCACTAGCCAGATCAGCTCTGGTCGCCAGATCACCTCACAAAATTAGGTCGACAGCCAAATCAGCTTAGGTTGCCAACTAGATCAATTCAGGTCACCAGATCAGCTCTAGTCACCAGCCAGTAACTCTGACTGCCATAATAAATTAGGTCACCATAGTGACTCAGGTCGCTGGGTCGACTCGATCGACTCGGGTCACCAGGTCAACTCGGTTGACACGGGTCACTGGGTCGACTCGGTCGACTCTGTTGACTCGAGTCACCGGGTTGACTCGGTCGACTCAGGTCACTAGGTCGACTTAGGTCGACTCAGTCACCTGACTGACTCGGTCGACTTGGGTCGACTTGGTTGCCTCGAGTCATCGTGTTAACTCAGTTGACTCAGGTCATCGGGTCAACTCAGTTGACTCCGGTCATTGGGTCAACTCAGTTGACTCAAGTCATCAGGTCAACTTAGTTGACTCAGGTCACTGGGTCGAGTCGGTCGACGCGGTTGACTCAGGTCACCAGGTCGACTTGGGTTGCCGGATCGACTCGGGCCTCTAGATCAAGATGGATCATCGGGTCAACTCAAGTTACTAGCGAGATCAACTCAGGTCACCACATGGGTCGCCAACTAGATCAACTTGGGTCACCAGATTAGCTTGGGTCACCAGCTAGATCAGCTCTGGTCGCCATATCAGCTTATGTCACCAACTAGATCAACTCAGGTCGCCAGCCAATAACTTTGACTGCCATAATAAATTGGGTCACCATAGTGACTCGGGTCGCTAGGTCAACTTGGTTGACTCAGGTCATAGGGTCGACTCGGTTGACTCAGTTGACTCAGGTCATTGGGTCGACTCAGTTGACTCATGTCACTGGGTCGACTCGAGTCACCAGGTCGACTCGGTTGACTCAGGTCACTAGGTCGACTCGGGTCAACTCAGTCACCTTACTAACTTAGGTAGACTTGGTTGACTTGGGTCACCAGGTCAACTTAGGTCATCAGGTCAACACGGTTGACTCAGGTCACTAGGTCAACTCTGTCGACTCAGGTCACCAAGTCAGCTGGGTCGACTTAGTCAACTCTGGTCACCGGGTCGACTCAGTTGATTCGAGTCACCGGGTCACTGGGTCGACTCGGTTGGCTCGGGTCATCGAGTTGACCAGGTTGACTCGGGTCACTGGGTCGACTCGGTGGACTCGAGTCGACTCGATTGACTCAGGTCGAGTTGGGTTGCCGGCTCGACTCGGGCCTCTGGATCGGGATGGGTCACTGGATCAACTCAAGTCGCTAGCGAGATCAACTCAGGTCACCACACGGATCACCAACTAGATTTACTCAGGTCGCCATATCAGCTTGGGTCACCAACCAGATCAGCTCTTGTCACCAGATCACCTGACAAAATTAGTTCACCAACCAGATCAGGTTAGGTCACCAATTAGATCAACTCAGGTCGCTAGATTAGCTCTGGTCGCCAGTGAGTAACTCCGACTGCCATAATAAATTGGGTCACCACAAAAACCCTGGTCGCTGGGTCGACTCAGTCAACTCAGTCAACTTGATCAACTCGGGTCACCGGGTCAACTCGGGTCATCGGGTCAACTCGGGTCACTGGGTCGACTCGGTCGACGTGGGTCACCGAGTCGACTTGGGTTGCCGAATCAACTTAGGCCTCGAGTCGACTTGGGTTGACACGGGTCGACCTAGTCGACTCAGGTCACTAGGTTGACTCAATTGATTCAGGTCACTAGGTCAACTCAGTCGACTCTGGTTTACTCGGGTCGACTCGGTCACCTGACCGACTCGGGACACCACGTCGACTCAGTCGACTCGGTTGACTCGGGTCATCGAGTCGACTCGGTTGACTCGGGTCATCGAGTCGACTCGGTTGACTCAGGTCACTCGGTCAACTCGATAGACTCGGGTCACCGAGTCGACTTGGGTTGCCGGATTGACTCAGGCCTCTGGATCAGGACGGGTCACTGGATCAACTCAAATCGCTAGCAAGATCAACTCAGGTCACCACACGGGTCGCCAACTAGATCAACTTGAGTCACCAGATCAACTTGGGTCACCAGCCAGATCAGCTCTGGTCTCCAGATGACCTGACAAAATTAGGTCACTAGCCAGATCAGCTTAGGTCACCCACTAGATCAATTCAGGTTGCCAGCTCAGCTCTGGTCGCCAGCTAGTAACTTTAACTGCCATAATAAATTAGGTCACCACAGCGACTTGGGTCACTGGGTCGACTCAGTTGACTCGGGTCATCGGGTCAACTCGGTCGACTCAGTTGACTTGGGTCACCAGGTCGACTCGGTTGACTCGAGTCATTGGGTCGACTCAGTTGACTCGGGTCACTGGGTCGACTCAATTGAGTCAGGTCACTGGGTCGACTCGGTCAACTTAGGTCATCGGGTCGACTCAGTCACCTAACCGACTCGGTCGACTCAGGTCGACTCGGATCACCGGGTTGAATCGATCGACTTGGTTGACTCGGGTCACCGCGTCAACTCAGTTGACTCAGGTCGACTCGGTTGACTCAGGTCACTGGGTTGACTCAGTTGACTCAGGTCACCGGGTCGACTCGATTGACTCAGGTCACCGGGTCGACTCGGGTCACCGGGTCAACTCGGTTGACTCGGATGATCGAGTCGACTCGGTCGACTCGGATCGACTTGGGTTGTTGGATCAACTCAAGCCTCTAGATCAGGATGGGTCACTAGATCAACACAAGTCGCTAGCGAGATCAACTCAGGTCACCACACAGGTCGCCAACTAGATCAACTCGAGTCGCCAGATCAGATTGGGTCACCAGCCAGATCAGCTCTGGTTGCTAGATCACCTCACAAAATTAGGTCGACAGCCAAATTAGCTCTGGTCACTAGATCACCTCACAAAATTAGGTCGACAACCAGATCAGCTTAGGTTGCCAACTAGATCAATTCAGGTCGCTAGATCAACTCTGGTCGCTAGCCAATAACTTTGACTGCCATAATAAATTGGGTCACCACAGCGACTCGGGTCGCTGGGTCGACTCGGTCGAGTCGGGTCACTGGGTCGACTTGGTTGACTTAGGTCACTAGGTCAACTCGGTCGACTCAGTTGACTCAGGTCACCGGGTTGACTCGGTTGACTCAAGTCACCGGGTCGACTTAGGTCGACTCGGTTGACTTGGGTCACCAGGTCGACTCAATTGACTCAGGTCATCGGGTCAACTCAGTTGACTCAGGTCATCGAGTCGACTCGATCGACTCGGGTCACTAGGTTGACTCGGTCGACGCGGTTGACTCAAGTCACCGGGTTGACTTGGGTTGCCGGATCGACTTAGGCCTCTAAATCGGGATGAGTCACTTGGTCAACTCAAGTCGCTAGCGAGATCAACTCAGGTCACCACACGGGTCGCCAACTAGATCAACTCAGGTCACCACACGGGTCGCCAACTAGATCAACTCAGGTCGCCAGATCAGCTTGGGTCACCAGCTAGATCAGCTCTGGTCACCAGATCACCTAACAAAATTAGGTCACCAGCCAGATCAGCTTATGTCACCAACTAGATCAACTCGGGTCGCCAGCCAGTAACTTCGACTGCCATAATAAATTGGGTCACCACAGTGACTCAGGTCGCTGGGTTGACTCGGTTGACTCAGGTCACAGGGTCGACTCGGTTGACTCAAGTCATCGGGTCGACTCGGTTGACTCATGTCACTGGGTCAACTCAGGTCACCGGGTCGACTTAGTTGACTTAGGTCACCAGGTCGACTCAGTTGACTCAGGTCACCGAGTCGACTCGGGTCGACTCAGTCACCTTACTGACTTAGGTCAACTTGGTTGACTCAGGTCACCATGTCAACTCAGGTCATTGGGTTGACACGGTTGACTCGGGTCACTGGGTTAACTCTATCGACTCGGTTGACTCGGGTCACCGAGTCGACTCAGTCGACTCTGGTCACCGGGTCGACTTGGTTGATTCGGGTCACCGGGTCACTGGTCGACTCGGTTGGCTCGGGTCATCGGGTCGACTCGGGTCACTGGGTCGACTCGGTTGACTCAGGTCGACTGGGTCGACTTAGTCAACTCTAGTCACCGGGTCGACTCGGTTGATTCGGGTCACCGGGTCACTAGGTCGACTCGGTTGGCTCGGGTCATCGGGTCGACTCAGGTCACTGGGTCGACTCGGTTGACTCAGGTCGACTGGGTCGACTTAGTCGACTCTGGTCACCGGGTCGACTCGGTTGATTCAGGTCACCGGGTCACCGAGTCGACTCGGTTGGCTCAGGTCATCAGGTCGACTCGGTTGACTCGGGTTGCTAGCTCGACTTGGGTTGCTGGCTCGACTCGAGCCTCTAGATCGAGACGGGTCATTGGATCAACTCAAGTCGCTAGCGAGATCAACTCAGGTCACCACATGGGTCGGCAACTAGATTTACTCGAGTCACCATATCAGCTTGGGTCACCAACCAGATCAGCTCTTATCGCCAGATCACCTGACAAAATTAGTTCACCAGCCAGATCAGGTTAGGTCGCTAACTAGATCAACTCGGGGTGCTAGATCAGCTCTAGTCGCCAGTGAGTAACTCTGACTACCATAATAAATTAGGCCACCATAAAAACCCCGGTCGCTGGGTCGACTTGGTTGACTCAGGTCACCGGGTCGACTCAGTTGACTCGGGTCATTGGGTCGACTCGGTCAACTCGGGTCACCGGGTCGACTCGGGTCATCGGGTCACTGGGTCGACTCGGGTCACCGAGTCGACTTGGGTTGCTGGATTGACTCAAGCCTCGAGTCGACTTGGGTTGACACGGGTCGACCTAGTCAACTCAGGTCACCGGGTCGACTCAATTGATTCAGGTCACTAGGTTGACTCAGTCGACTCTGGTTGACTCGGGTCGACTTAGTCACCTGACCGACTCAGTTGACTCGGGTCACCACGTTGACTCGGTCGACTCGGTTGACTCAGGTCGACTCAGTTGACTCGGGTCATCGGGTCGACTCAGTTGACTCAGGTCACTCGGTCGATTCGGTTGACTCGGGTCACTTGGTCAACTCGGGTCGACTTAATCACCTGACTGACTTAGGTCGACTTAGTTGACTCGGGTCACCAGGTCGACTCAGTTGACTCAGGTCACTGGGTCAACTCTGTCGACTCAGGTCACCAGGTCGACTGGGTCAACTCAGTCGACTCAGGTCACCGGGTCGACTCAGTCACTTGACCGACTCGGTTGATTCGGGTCACTGGGTCGACTCGGTTGACTCAAGTCACTGGGTCGACTCGATTGACTCGGGTCGACTCGAGTGACTCGGGTCACCGGGTCAACTCGGGTTGACTCGGGCCTCTAGATCAGGAGGGGTCATTGGATCAACTCAAGTTTCTAGCGAGATCAACTCAAGTCACCACACGGGTCCCCAACTAGATTTACTCAGGTCACCATATCAGCTTGGGTCACCAGCCAAATCAACTCTTGTCGCCAAATCACCTGACAAAATTAGTTCGCCAGCTAGATCAGGTTAGGTCGCCAACTAGATCAACTCGGGTTGCTAGATCAGCTCTGGTCGCCAATGAGTAACTCCAACTGCCATAATAAATTAGGTCACCACAGAAACCCCAGTCGCTGGGTCGACTCGGGTCGACTCGATTGACTCGGGTCATTGGGTCGACTCGGTCAACTCGGGTCACCGGGTCGACTCGGTTGACTCAGGTCATCAGGTCGACTTGGGTCACTGGGTCGACTCGGGTCACCGAGTCGACTTGGGTTGCTGGATCGACTCAGGCCTCAAGTTGACTTGGGTTGACACGGGTCGACCTAGTCTACTAAGGTCTCCTGGTCGACTCGGGTCGACTCAATCGATTCAGGTCACTGGGTCGACTCAATCACCTGACTGACTCGGTCATCTCAGGTCACCATGTCGACTCGATTGACTCTTGTCATCGGGTTGACTCAGTTGACTCAGGTCACTGGGTCAACCGATTGACTCAGGTCACTGGGTCGACTCGGTCACCACACGGGTCACCAACTAGATCAAGTTAGGTAGCTAGCGAGATCAACTCAGGTCACCACACTGGTCCCCAACTAGATCAACTCGGATCGCCAGATCAGCTTGGGTCACCAGCCAGATCAGCTGTGGTCGCCAGATCAGCTTGGGTCACCACATTGACTCAGGTCGCCACATTACTTGGCCAACTCGGGTCACCAGCCAGATCAACTCAGGTGACTCGGTTGACTCAGGTTATCGGGTCGACTCGGGTCGACTTGGGTTGCCAGATCAACTCGGGCCTCGAGTCGACTTGGGTTGACTTGGGTCACCAGGTCGATGCGGGTTGTCAGGTCAACACGAGTCACCGGTTCGACATGGGTCGCCAGTTTGACACGGGTCACTGGGTCGACACGGGTCACTGGGTCGACGCGAGTCACTGGGTCGACGCGGGTCACTAGGTCGACGCAGGTCGCTGGGTTGACTCGGGTCGTCAAGTTGACTCGGGTCGCCGGGTCAACTCAGGTTATTGGATCGACTCGGGTCTCTAGATCAGGACAGGTCACTTGATCAACTCGGGTCACCACATGAGTCACCAATTAGATCAACTCAGGTCACCAGATCAGCTTGGGTCACTAGCCAAATCTGCTCTGGTCGCCAAATCACCTAACCGACTCGGGTCGCCAGCCAGATCAGCTTGGGTCACCACATCACCTGGCCAACTCGGTTCGCCAGATCAACTCAGGACACGACATCGACTCAGGTAGTTAGCTAGATCATCTCAGATCACCAGATCGCCCGATGAACTCAGGTCGGGTGGGGTCTCTAGATCGAGTCGAGTCACCAGATCAAGTCGGGTCCCGAGCCAGATCAACTCAGGTCACCACATCGACTCGGGTCACCAGCCAGATTAGGTCAGGTCACTAGATAGCCTGACCTACTTAGATCTCCAGTGAGTCTGTCCACTTTTTGAATGATTGACCCATACTCCTCTTCAAGTATTATCATAGTCAAGTCTCCGCTTCTAGCTCGACAATAAGAAGGGCGTGACTCCATGTATGGCCTGAGTGATTTTTTTTTAACTCTGGTTTTTTCATTCTTTTTGTCGTAGGGAGCCTCCTTTGTCTATTTTTTTTACAACTTTTGACCTCGCTCACGATCAAGCTAGGCCAACTCATTTAAACTTGGATCGCATAAATCTAATATGCACAATAGTAATGTTGATGAGTATGCAAACACATCAATGAAGTCATCTCAGTATGTCAAGTCCCCCAACTTAGATCACTCGAGTCGCATAAGTAACTCAGATAGCCATAATAAATTAGGTCACCATAGTGACTCGGGTCACTAGGTCGACTCAGGTCACGGGGTCGACTCGGGTCATCAAGTCAACTCAGGTTGCTGGGTTGACATAGCCGAATCGACTCAGGTCTTTGGATCGGGACGGGTCACTTGATCAACTCGTGTCGCTAGCCAAATCAACTTAGGTCATCACATGGGTCGCCAACTAGATCAACTCGGGTCGCTAGATCAGCTCTGGTCACCAGATCACCTGACCAACTTAGGTCGCCAACCAAATCAGCCTTGATCGCCACATTGACTCAGGTTGCCACATCACCTAGCCAACTTGGGTCGCCAGCCAGATCAACTCGAGTTGCCAGATCGACTCGGGACACCACATCGACTCAGGTAGTCAGCTAGATCATCTTGGATCCCTAGATCGCTCGATGAACTCAACTCAGGTGGGGTCTCTAGATCAAGTCGGGTCACCAGATCAAGTCGGGTCCTGAGCTAGATCAACTTAGGTCACCACATCGACTTAGGTCACCAGCCAGATCAGGTCCCTAGCCAGATCAACTCAGGTCACCACATCCAATATGCACAATAGTAATGCTGATGAGTATGCAAACTCATCAATGAAGTCATCTCAGTATGCCAAGTTGTCAAGTCCTCCAACTTAGATCAGTCGAGTCGCATAAGTAACTCCAACTACCATAATAAACTTAGATCACTCAGGTCGTTAGGTCGACTCGGGTTGCCGGCTTGACTCGGGTCTCTAGATCGCGATAGGTCGCTGGATCAACTCGGGTTGCTAGCTAGATTAACTCAAGTCACCACATCGACTTGGGTCATCACCTAGATCAGCTCAGGTTGCCACATCACCTAACCAACTCAGGTCAGGTCGGGTCACCAGATTAATTCGGGTCACCAGCCAGATCAACTTAGGTTGCCACATCAACTCGAGTATCCAGATAGATCAGCTCGGGTCACCAAATCACCTAACTAACTTAGGTCAGGTTGGGTTAGGTCTCCTGATCAGGTCGGGTCACCGGATCAACTCAGGTCGCTAATTAGATCAACTCGGGTCACTAACATGATCAACTCGGGTCAACACATCAGCTTATGTTGTTAACACATTCCAATATGCCAAGCTGTCTAGTTTGCTAGCTCGGATCACTCGAGTCGCATAAGTAACTCGTATTGCCAAAACAACTTGGGTCACCTAATTAACTCGAGTCATCAGATCGACTCGGGTCGCCAGATCGACTCGGGTCACCGGATCGACTCGAGTCCTCGAATCGACTCGGGTCACCGTATTGACGCAGGTCACCGGATCGACTCAGGTCTCCAGATCAGGATGGGTCGTCCGATCGACTCGGTTCATCGGATCGATTCGGGTATCCAGATAGATCAAATCAGGTCACCAAATCACCTGACTAACTTAGGTTAGGTCGGGTCTCTGGATCGAGTCGGGTCACCAGATCAAATTGGGTCTCCAGCCAGATCAACTCGGGTCAACACATCGACTCGAGTCACCAACCAGATCAACTTGGGTCGCCAGACCAACTCAGGTCAGGTCGGGTAAGGTCTCCAGATTGGGTCAAGTCGCGGGATCATTTCAGCTCGCCAGCCAGATCAACTCGAGTTGCTACATCGACTCGACTCGACTCGCCAACCAGATCAGCTCAGGTCATTAGATCACCTGACCAACTCGAGTCAGGTCGACGGATGAAGTCAGATCGCCAGATCAACTCAGGTCGCCAGCCAGATCAACTCAGATCATCACATCGACTTAGGTCGCCAGCCAAATCAGCTCGGGTCACCAAATCAACTCGGGTCACCAGCCAGATCAACTCGGGTTAACAAATTTGAGTTTTGACCCCACTCGCAAGCGAGCTAGGCTAACTCATTCAAACTTGGATCGCCTCAATCTAATATGCATAATAGTAATACTAACGAGTATGCAAACTCATCAATGAAGTCAACTAAGTATGCCAGCCTGATCAACTCAGGTCAACAAATTGACTCGGGTCACCAACCAGATCAACTCGGGTCACCAGATTGCCAGGCCAAGTTGGGTCGGGTCGGGTTGGGTCAGGTCTCTAGATCGGGTTGGGTCAGTTCTCTAGATCGGGTCGGGTTGCCAGATCAATTCTTGTCGCCAACCAGATCAACTCAGGTCGCCACATCGACTCGGGTCGTCAGCCAGATCAGCTCGGGTCACCACATCACCTAACCAACTCGGGTTAGGTCGGGTCACCCGATCAATTTGGGTCACTAAGTTGGGTGTGACTCCATGAATGGCACGAGTGGTTTTCTTTTTCAACTCTAGTTTTTTCATTCTTTTCATTGTACGAAGCCTCCTTTGTCTATTTTTTTAGGACTTTTGACCCCGCCCTGAGGATCGCCAACGAGCTCGACCGGATCCTGTCCGAGATCTTGCTCGTGAGCGAGCTCACCGGGATCCCGTCGCCAACGAGCTAGGCGTGACTCCATGGATGGCTCTAGTGATTTAAGTTTTTTATAACTTGAAAATTTTGTTCTTTTCCTTGTATAGAGCCTCCTTTATCCATTTTTTCCTACGAGTTTCGACCCCGCCAGCGACCTTGTTAAGTTCTCATCGCAGGTCTTGCCCTACTACCACGAAAGCCTCCCAGCGGTTATATGAAATGACCCCGGGTCATTTCAACACTGCGTCTAACAATAACTAGTCAGACTGCATCAAATGATGTCCACCTCGATCCATGCCAACTCATTCAAACTTGGATCACCTCAATCTAATATGCACAATAGTAATGCTGACAAGTATGCCAACTCATCAATGAAGTCGCCTTAGCATGCCAAGCTGTCAAGTCCCCCAACTTGAATTACTCCAGTCGCATAAGTAATTCGGATCATTGGATCGACTCGCATCGCCGAGTCAACTCGGGTTTCTGGATCGACTCGAGTCCCCAAAACAACTTGGGTTGCCAGTCGGATCAACTCGGGTCACCATCCAGATCAACTCAGGTCGCAAGATCACCTGACTAACTTAGATTGACGAAGTTGCCTAGCCAACTTGGATCGCTAGACTTGCCAGATCGACTCGAATCACTGGAGTCGTCAGATCGACTCAGATCTCTATTTCAAGTCGGCCCTATTGCCACGAAGGCATCCCAATGATAACCAGTCAGATCGCAAGTTAAATCACATCAAATGATGTTCACCTCGATCTGTGCTAACTCATTCAATCTTGGATCACCTCGATCCAATATGCCAAGCTGTCAAGTCCACCAGCTCAGATCACTCGAGTTGCATAAGTAACTCAGATCGCCAGAACAACTCGGGTCACCAGATCGACACAGGTCGTCAAATCCACTCGGGTTGCCGAATCAACTCGAGTCGTCGGATCGACTCGGGTCTCCAGATTAGGACGGGTTGTCAGATCGACTCGGGCCGCCAGCCAAATCTACTCGGGTCCCTACATCGACTCAGGTATCCATATAGATCATATTGGGTCGCCAAATCACCTGACTAACTAAAGTTAGGTCAAGTTTGGTCGGGTCAGGTCTCCGGATTGGGTCGGGTCACCGGATCAACTTGGGTCAACATATCGACTCGAGTCGCCAACCAGAACAACTCGGGTCACCAGATTGCCAGACCAACTCGGGTTGGGTCGGGTCAGGTCTTCAGATCGGGTCAGGTCACGGGATCATTTTGGGTCGCCAGCCAGATCAACTCGGGTCGCCACATCAACTCGACTCACCAACCAGGTCAGGTCGGGTCACCAGATCACCTGACCAACTCGGTCAGGTCGACGGATGAAGTCGGATCGCTGGATCAACTCAGGTCGCTAGCCAGATCAACTTGGGTCACCACACCAACTCAGGCCGCCAGCCAAATCAGCTCAGGTCGCGAGATCAACTCAGGTCAACAAATGTGACTTTTGACCCCACTCACAAGTGAGCTAGGCTAACTCATTCCAAGTCTCTCATGGAAAAGTCCATGACTTCCCATTCCTATACCTATGCTGACGAGTATGCCAACTCATCAATGAATTCGGCTCAGCATGCCAAGTTGTCAAGTCCCCCAACTTGAATTACTCCAGTCACATAAGTAATTTAGATCACCAGAACAACTCGGGTCACCGGATCGACTCAATTCGCCGGATTGACTTGGATCACCGGATCACTAGAGTTGGCAAAGTAACCCAGATCTCTAGGGTCATAACGGGATAGGTATTGTTTACGGATGTAACGACCTCTGAGATGAGCCCAACTCGTCAATCGGAGCCAGCTCGCCAATCTGATTGAGCTAGCCGATCTGAGCCAACTCACCGATTTGAGCTAGCAAGACACCTCTCAAGAATTGAGTTTGAGAACTTCTCCACTAATGAGTTGTCCTCAAGATGTGAACTTGCATCCAGATTAGGACTTGTGGCTTGCACGAGCCAATGTCATGAAGACCTCCTACGTACATGCAACCAATGCATCTCATAGTCCAACATAGTTCTGAACTAGCTCATTACGCCACCATCTCGCACATGTTCCAAGTCTCCCATGGAAAAGTCCCCAACTTCCCATTCCAATACCTAGTTGATTTCACCTCGGATCGAGTCCCCAACAAGATCCAATGCCACTCTGCACAAAGCAGTCCATGCTACTTCATGCAGCTCGAATGACACCTCGACTTGACTCTAAACCTTACCCAGGCCAAAACTATTAACAACTTGTCGCACAACCCCATGAATGCTCCTCGAATCAAGTCCCTGACATGACCCTACTCCTGAGTGCACCAAACAACTCCTTTGTTACACCTCGGATCGAGTCCCTTACATGTCAGTTCAAGTCAGTCGACGTGTTAGCTCTATTTCTAGTATGAGGTGATCTTGTCACATCAACACTACACCCATCCATTGTAAGTTAGCCATACCACCACAAAGTCATCCAACAGTCATTATGAAATGACCCCTATCACATCAAGCTGTGTTGGTTTGTTTCAAGTCGGCCCTATTGCCACGAAGGCATCCCAATGGTAACTAGTCAAATCGCATCAAATGATGTTCACCTCGATCTATGCCAATGCTGCCTATGATTGATTTGCTAGCTCTCTACGGATATTTTTGGATATGCCATTTGATACCTGAATGCTATGCATGGGTTCGTGCATAGACGATTCGAGCTGAGCTTAAGGATGTTGAGTTCTCAAGTGAATATGAATAGGCGAGTTGTTCTATGGAGTAGAACTCAGGAATGCATGATGGATTGAGCTCATCTCGCGGATCCGAGCCAGCTCGTTGATCCGATCCAGCTTGTCGATCTGAGCCAGCTCGACGATCTGAGCCAGCTCGTCAAGTTGAGCCTTTTACGAGATTTAAATTTTTTGCGACCTATCGACGTCGGCAAGCATTTGTATGGGGGAGAAAGACTCGGACTAATAACTTATCCTCGTAGGGGAGGTGTTGTTGGTGGATGTGAGGATTTTTGAGATGAGACCCAAGCTGGAACAAATTCTAGTGCGCATTGTGATTAGAGCTAAGCTAAAGGATATTGAGTTCTCAAAGGAATACAAATAGGCAAGTTGTTTTATGGAGTAGAACACGGGAATGCATGATGGATCCGATCCGATTTGAGCCGAGCCGGCTCGGCGATCCGAGCCAGCCAGCTTGGAAAACCGAGCCGGCTCGCTCGGCAAACCGTGCCAGCTCGCCGATTCGAGTCAGCTCGCTCGGTGATCCGAGCCAGCTCGCTTGGCGATCCGAGCCTTTTACGAGATTTTAAGTTTTTGTGACTTATCGGCGTCGGCAAGCATTTCTACGTGGGAGCAAGACTCGGACTAATAACTTATATAGGGGAGGTGTTGTTGGTGGATGTAAGGATCTTTGAGATGAGACTCGAGATGGAATGGATTCTAGTGCCCATTGTGATTCGAGCTGAGCTAA
Source organism: Chamaecyparis obtusa (assembly GCA_027943335.1). Lineage (NCBI taxonomy): Eukaryota > Viridiplantae > Streptophyta > Pinopsida > Cupressales > Cupressaceae > Chamaecyparis > Chamaecyparis obtusa. The sequence continues at coordinate 43,764 of BSBK01006945.1, read as the reverse complement.
AGGATGTTGAGTTCTCAAGTGAATACAAATAGGTGAGTTGTTCTATGGAGTAGAACACGGGAATGCATGATGGATTGAGCTCAGCTCGTCGATCCGAGCCAGCTCACGGATTCGAGCTAGCTTGTCGAGCTGAGTCTTTTACGAGATTTAAAGTTTTCGTGACCTATCCGTGTCGGCGAGCATTTCTACGGGGGAGCAAGACTTGGACTAATAACTTATATAGGGGAGGTGGTGTTGGTGGATGGAAGGATCTTTGAGATGAGACCCGAGCTGGAACGGATTCTAGTGCGCGTTGTGATTCGAGTTGAGCTAAAGGATGTTGAATTCTCAAGTGATTACAAATAGGCGAGTTATTCCATGGAGTAGAACACGGGAATGCATGATGGATTGAGCTCAACTCGGCGATCCGAGCCAGCTCGGCGATCCGAGCCAGCTCGGCGATCCGAGCCAGCTCGGCGATCCGAGCCAGCTCGGCGATCCGAGCCAGCTCGGCGATCCGAGCCAGCCCGTCGAGCTGAGTCTTTTACAAGATTTAAATTTTTTGTGACCTTTCGGCGTTGGCGAGCATTTCTACGGGGGAGTAAGACTCGGACTAATAACTTATATAGGGGAGGTGTTGTTGGTGAATGTAAGGATCACTGAGATGAGACCCGAGCTGGAACGGATTCTAGTGCGCGTTATGATTCGAGCTGAGCTAAAGGATGTTCAGTTCTCAAGTGAATACAAAGAGGTGACTCATTCTATGGAGTAGAACATGGGAATGCATGATGGAATGAGCTCAGATCGCCGATCCGAGCTAGCTCGTCGATCCGAGCCACGGGTATGTACGATCCGAGCCAGCCCGTCGAGCTGAGTCATTTATGAGATTTAAATTTTTTGTGACCTTTCGGCGTTGGCGAGCATTTCTACGGGGGAGCAAGACTCGGACTAATAACTTATATAGGGGAGGTGTTGTTGGTGAATGTAAGAATCATTGAGATGAGATCCGAGCTGGAACGGATTCTAGTACGCGTTGTGATTCGAGCTGAGCTAAAGGATGTTCAGTTCTCAAGTGAATACAAAGAGGTGAGTCATTCTATGGAGTAGAACATGGGAATGCATGATGGAATGATCTCAGATCGTCGATCCGAGCTATCTCGTCGATCCGAGCCAGCTCGCTGATCCGAGCCATGGGTATGTAGGTAGTTTTCATGAGATCGGCTCGCCCGGCCCACAAGTCAAACATCGATTCTCTTATTAAGGGTGAGCCCTTGTCTAGCGTTTGGGTCGCTCGGTACAAGCTGTTCGATTTGTAATGTGTGCAAAGCTTTTGGGTTGATATTTGGAAGATTTAAATTTTTTGTGAGCTATTCTCCTCGTTTCACTTGATATTTTTGAAGATTTGAATTATTTGTGAGCTATTCTCCCCGTTTCCCTTGATTTTTTTGGAAGAATTGGAATTTTTGAGAGTTGTTCTCTTCGCCTCAAATTTCTACGGAAGAGCAAGACTTGGACTAATAACTTATATAGGGGAGGTGTTGTTGGTGAATGAAAGGATCTTTGAGATGAGACCCGAGCTGGAACGGATTCTAGTGCGCGTTGTGATTCAAGCTGAGCTAAAGGATGTTCAGTTCTCAAGTGAATACAAAGAGGTGAGTCGTTTTATGGAGTAGAACACGGGAATGCATGATGGAATGAGCTCAGATCGACGATCCGAGTCAGCTCGCTGATCTGAGCCACGGGTATGTAGGCAGTTTTCATGAGATCGGCTCGCCCGGCCCACAAGTCAAACACTGATTCTCTTATTAAGGGTGAGCCCTTGTCTAGCGTTTGGGTCGCTCGGTACAAGCTGTTTGATTTGTAATGTGTGCGAAGCTTTTGGGTTTGATATTTGGAAGATTTGAATTTTTTGTGAGCTATTCTCCTCGTTTCACTTGATTTTTTTGAAGATTTGAATTATTTGTGAGCTATTCTCCCCATTTCCCTTGATTTTTTGGAAGATTTGGATTTGTTGCGAGTTGTTCTCTTCGCCTCAAATTTCTACGGAAGAGCAAGACTTGGACTAATAACTTATATAGGGGAGGTGTTGTTGGTGAATGCAAGGATCTTTGAGATGAGACCCGAGCTGGAACGGATTCTAGTGCACGTTGTGATTCGAGCTGAACTAAAGGATGTTTAGTTCTCAAGTGAATACAAAGAGGTGAGTCATTTATGGAGTAGAAGACGGGAATGCATGATGGAATGAGCTCAGATCGCCGATCCGAGCTAGCTTGTCGATCCGAGCCACGGGTATGTAGTCAGTTTTCATGAGATCGGATCGTCCGGGCCACAAGCTAGCTATTTTTTGTGAGCTATTCTCTTTGTTTCCTTTGATTTTTTTGGAAGACTTGCATTTTTTGTGAGCTATTCTCTTCGTTTCAATTGAATTTTTGGAAGTTATGCATTTTTTGTGATGTAGTCTCTTCGTTTCACTTGCATTTTTGGGAGATTTGATTTTTTTTGTGAGCTATTCTCTTCTTTTCCCTTGAATTTTTTTTTGCAAGACTTGCATTTTTTGTGAGCTATTCTCTTCGTTTCAATTGAATTTTTAGAAGTTTTGAATTTTTTGTGATCTATTCTTCTTTGTTTCACTTGTATTTTTGAGAGATTTGAAATTTTTGTGAGATATTCTCTTCGGCTCAAATTTCTACGGAAGTGCAATACTTGGACTAATAACTTATATAGGGGAGGTGTTGTCCGCGGAAGCTCCCCCATGCCCCTCTAATAGAATCAGTGCTAGTGATCCCGTTTTGAAATCCGACGGACGGATGGATGAGCAGGTCGGATTTCAAAACGGGATCAGCAGCACTGATTCCATTAGAGGGGCATGAAGCCACCTGATTGCTATGCGGGGGCTGCTCAAAGTCCCGTCTTTCGAGTCGCTCGACGGCGCAAGTCGGAAAGGGTTCGACAGCGGTTGTCGTTCCAATGCGTCGTCGCAGTGACATGGAAGGCGATCTTCGGGTTAGCCCTTGTCTAGCTTTTGGGTCGCTTGGTACAAGCGATCTGCTATGTACTTTCCGCGAACCCCTATCCGGGTACTCGTTAGCTATGCATTGGCTCTTGCATGTGTGGAACGGAGAGATGCGGCCTTCACAGGGAGTCGGCCTGAAATAGTTCTGTGCGTGCGAATGGAGCCGCGTATAGCTTTTGGGTCGTTTGGATAGGGTGCCCCTCCAAGCGAATCAGTGCTGGTGCTCGGACGGATTTGCGGCTCAGATTTAAAATGTGAGGAGCATGCCTGATTTTATTTGAGGGGCATGAAGCCACCTGATTGCTATGCGGGGGCTCCCCTGGGTCGTCTCTTTTGGGTCACTCGATGGCGCAAGTCGGAGAAGGGTTCGACAACGGTAGTCGTTCCAGCGCGTCGTCATTAGTGATACTGAAGTCGATCTGTGTGCAGCCCCCGTCTAGCACTTGGGTCTGCATGCCGCAAGAAGATTTGAATTTTTTGTGAGTTAAAGTCTTTTTCTTTTTTTCGTTTCACTGGAGTTTTTGCGAGATTTGAAGTTTTTGTGAGCTATTCTCTTCGTTTCACTTAAATTTTTTGTGAGCTATTCTCTTCGTTTCACTTGAATTTTGGAAGTTTTGAGTTTTTTGTGAGCTATCCTCTTCGTTTCACTTGAATTTTTGCAGGATTTGAATTTTTTGTGAGCTATTCTTCTTTGTTTCACTTGGTTATTTGGAAGATTTGAATTTTTTGTGAGCTATTTTCTTTGTTTCCCTTGTTTTTTTTTGGAAGACTTGCATTTTTTGTGAGCTATTCTCTTCTTTTCCCTTGATTTTTTTTTTGCAAGACTTGGATTTTTTGTGAGCTATTCTCTTCATTTCAATTGAATTTTTGGAAGTTTTGAATTTTTTGTGATCTATTCTCTTTGTTTCACTTGTATTTTTGAGAGATTTGAAATTTTTGTGAGATATTCTCTTCGGCTCAAATTTCTACGAAAGTGCAATACTTGGACTAATAACTTATATAGGGGAGGTGTTGTCCGCGGAAGCTCCCCCATGCCCCTCTAATAGAATCAGTGCTGGTGATCCCGTTTTGAAATCCGACAGACGGACGGATGATTAGGTCAGATTTCAAAATGGGATCAGCAGCACTGATTCCATTACAGGGGCATGAAGCCACCTGATTGCTATGCGTGGGCTGCTCAAAGTCCCGTCTTTCGGGTCGCTCGATTGCGCAAGTCGGAAAGGGTTCGACAGCGGTTGTCGTTCCAATGCGTCGTCGTTGTGACATGTAAGGCGATCTTAGGGTCAGCCCCCGTCTAGCTTTTGGGTTGCTTTGGTACAAGCGATCTGCTATGTACTTTCCGCGAAACCCTATCCGGGTACTCGTTAGCTATGCGTTGTCTCTTGCATGTGTGCAACGAAGAGATGCGGCCTTCACAGGGAGTCGGCCTGAAACAGTTCTGTGCGTGCGAATGGAGCCGCGTATAGCTTTTGGGTCGTTTGGATAGGGTGCCCCTCCAAGTGAATCAGTGCTGGTGCTCGGATGGATTTGCGGCTCGGATTTAAAATGTGAGTAGCATGCCTGATTTTATTGGAGGGGCATGAAGCCACCTGATTGCTATGCGGGGGCTCCCCTGGGTCGTCTCTTCTGGGTCACTCGATGGCGCAAGTCGGAGAAGGGTTCAACAACGGTAGTTGTTCCAGCGCGTCGTCATTAGTGATACTGAAGTCGATCTGTGGGCGAGCCCCGGTCTAGCATTTGGGTCTGCATGCGGCAAGAAGATTTGAATTTTTGTGAGTTAAGTCTTTTTCGTTTCACTGGAGTTTTTGCGAGATTTGAAGTTTTTTGTGAGCTATTCTCTTCGTTTCACTTGAATTTTTGGAAGTTTTGAATTTTTTGTGAGCTATTCTCTTCGTTTCACTTGAATTTTTGAAGTTTTGAATTTTTTGTGAGCTATTCTCTTCCTTTCACTTGAATTTTTGCAGGATTTGAATTTTTTGTGAGCTATTCTTCTTTGTTTCACTTGGTTTTTTCGAAGATTTGAATTTTTTGTGAGCTATTCTCTTTGTTTCCCTTGATTTTTTTTTGGAAGACTTGCATTTTTTGTGAGCTATTCTCTTCGTTTCAATTGAATTTTTGGAAGTTATGCATTTTTTGGTGATGTAGTCTCTTCGTTTCACTTGCATTTTTGGGAAATTTGATTTTTTTGTGAGCTATTCTCTTCTTTTTCCTTGATTTTTTTTGCAAGACTTGGATTTTTTGTGAGCTATTCTCTTCATTTCAATTGAATTTTTGGAAAGTTTTGAATTTTTTGTGATCTATTGTTCTTTGTTTCACTTGTATTTTTGAGAGATTTGAAATTTTTGTGAGATATTCTCTTCGGCTCAAATTTCTACGGAAGTGCAATACTTGGACTAATAACTTATATAGGGGAGGTGTTGTCCCGAGGAAGCTCCCCCATGCCCCTCTAATAGAATCAGTGCTGGTGATCCCGTTTTGAAATCCGACAGACGGACGGATGATTAGGTCGGATTTCAAAACGGGATCAGCAGCACTGATTCCATTAGAGGGGCATGAAGCCACCTGATTGCTATGCGGGGGCTGCTCAAAGTCCCGTCTTTCGGGTCGCTCGATGACGCAAAGTCGGGAAGGGTTCGACAGCGGTTGTCGTTCCAATGCGTCGTCGCTGTGACATGGAAGGCGATCTTCGGGTCAGCCCCCGTCTAGCTTTTGGGTTGCTTTGGTACAAGCGATCTGCTTGTACTTTCCGCGAAACCCTATCCGGGTATTCGTTAGCTATGCGTTGTTTCTTGCATGGGTGGAACGGAGAGATGCGGCCTTCACAGGGAGTCGGCTTGAAACAGTTCTGTGCGTGCGAAAGGAGCCGCGTATAGCTTTTGGGTCGTTTGGATAGGGTGCCCCTCCAAGTGAATCAGTGCTGGTGCTCGGACGGATTTGCGGCTCGGATTTAAAATGTGAGTAGCATGCCTGATTTTATTGGAGGGGCATGAAGCCACCCGATTGCTATGCGGGGGCTCCCCTGGGTCGCCTCTTTTGGGTCACTCGATGGCGCAAGTCGGAGAAGGGTTCGACAACGGTAGTCGTTCCAGCGCGTCATCATAGTGATACTGAAGTCGATTTGTGGGCGAGCCCCCGTCTAGCTCTTGGGTCTGCATGCCGCAAGGAGATTTGAATTTTTCGTGAGTTTAAGTCTTCGTTTTTCCTTGATTTTTTTTTGGAAGACTTGAATTTTTGGAAGTTCTGAATTTTTTTGTGAGCTATTATCTTTCGTTTCACTTGAATTTTTGCAAGATTTGAAATTTTTGTGAGCTATTCTCTTTGTTTCACTTGGTTTTTTTTGGAAGATTTGAATTTTTGTGAGCTATTCTCTTTGTTTCCCTTTGTTTTTTTTTTTTTTGTTTTTTTTTGGGAAGACTTGCGTTTTTTGTGAGCTATTCTCTTCGTTTCAATTGAATTTTTGGAAGTTATGCATTTTTTGTGATGTAGTCTCTTCGTTTCACTTGGTTTTTTGGAAGATTTGAATTTTTTGTGAGCTATTCTCTTTATTTCCCTTTGATTTTTTTGGAAGACTTGCATTTTTTGTGAGCTATTCTCTTCGTTTCAATTGAATTTTTGGAAGTTATGCATGATGCATTTTTTGGGAGATTTGATTTTTTTTGTGAGCTATTCTCTTCTTTTCCTTTGAATTTTTTTTGCAAGACTTGCATTTTTTGTGAGCTATTCTCTTCGTTTCAATTGAATTTTTGGAAGTTTTGAATTTTTTGTGATCTATTCTTCTTTGTTTCACTTATATTTTTGAGAGATTTGAAATTTTTGTGAGATATTCTCTTCGGCTCAAATTTCTACGGAAGTGCAATACTTGGACTAATAACTTATATAGGGGAGGTGTTGTTCGCGGAAGCTCCCCCATGCCCCTCTAATGGAATCAGTGCTGGTGATCCCGTTTTGAAATCCGACAGACGGATGGATGATTAGGTCGGATTTCAAAACGGGATCAGCAGCACTGATTCCATTATAGGGGCATGAAGCCACCTGATTGCTATGCGTGGGCTGCTCAAAGTCTCATCTTTCAGGTCGCTCGACGGCGCAAGTCGGAAATGGTTCGGCAGCGGTTGTCGTTCCAATGCGTCGTCGCAGCGACATGGAAGGCGATCTTCGGGTCAGCCCCTGTCTAGCTCTTGGGTTGCTTTGGTACAAGCGATCTGCTATGTACTTTCCGCGAACACCTATCCCGGTACTCGTTAGCTATGTGTTGGCTCTAGCACGCATGGAACGTAGAGATGCGGCCTTCACAGGGAGTTGGCCTGAAACAGTTCCGTGCCTTGCGAATGGAGCCGCGTATAGCTTTTCGGTCGTTTGGATAGGTGCCCCTCCAAGTGAATGAGTGTTGGTGCTCGGACGGATTTGCCGCTCGGATTTAAAAATGTGAGCAGCAGCACAGATTCTATTGGAGGGGCATGAAGCCACCCAATTTTTATGCGTGGGCTCCCTTGGGTCGTGTCTTTTGGGTCACTCGATGGCGGAAGTCAGAGAAGGGTTCGACAGCGGTAGTCGTTCCAGCGCGTCGTCATAGTGATACTGAAGTCGATCTGTGGGCGAGCCCCCGTCTAGCTCTTGGGTCTGCATGTCGCAAGAAGATTTGAATTTTTTGAGTTAAGTCTCTTCGTTTCACTTGAATTTTTGCGAGATTTGAATTTTGTTTGTTGCGAGGTAGTAAAATTCTCTTCGTTTTGACTTGAAGTTTTGGATTTTTTGTGAGCTATTCTCTTCGTTTTTCCTTGGTTTTTGTTTTGGAAGACTTGAATTTTTTGTGGGCTATTATTTTATTCTTTTCACTTGAATTTTTGGAAGTTTTGAATGTTTTTGTGAGCTATTCTCTTCGTTTTCACTTGAATGTTTGCAAGATTTGAATTTTTTGTGAGCTATTCTGTTTGTTTCACTTGGTTTTTTTGGAAGATTTGAATTTTTTGTGAGCTATTCTGTTTTGTTTCCCTTGATTTTTTTGTAAGACTTGCATTTTTTGTGAGCTATTCTCTTCGTTTCAATTGAATATTTGGAAGTTGTGCATTTTTTGTGATTGTAGTCTCTTCGTTTCACTTGCATTTTTGGGAGATTTGATTTTATTTGTGAGCTATTCTCTTTTTTTCCCTTGATTTTTTTGTGAGCTATTCTCTTCGTTTCAATTGAATTTTTGGAATTTCTGAATTTTTTGTGATCTATTCTTTTTGTTTCACTCGTATTTTTGAAAGATTTGAAATTTTTGTGAGATATTCTCGTCGGCTCAAATTTCTACGGAAGTGCAAGACTTGGACTAATAACTTATATAGGGGAGGTGTTGTCCGCGGAATCTCCCCCATGCCCCTCTAATAGAATCAGTGCTGGTGATCCCGTTTTGAAATCCGACAGACGGACGGATGATTAGGTCAGATTTCAAAACGCGATCAGCAGCACTGATTCCATTAGAGGGGCATGAAGCCACCTGATTGCTATGCGGGGGCTGCTCAAAGTCCCGTCTTTCGAAGGTCGCTCGACGGTGCAAGTCGGAAAGGGTTCGGCAGCGGTTGTCGTTCCAATGCGTCGTCGCAGTGACATGGAAGGCGATCTTCGGGTCAGCCCCCGTCTAGCTTTTGGGTTGCTTTGGTACAAGCGATCTGCTATGTACTTTCCGCGAACCCCTATCCGGGTACTCGTTAGCTATGCGTTGGCTCTTGCATGCGTGGAACGAAGAGATGCGGCCTTCACAGGGAGTTGGCCGGAAATAGTTCTGCTCTTGTGAATGGAGCCGCGTATATAGCTTTTGAGTCATTTGGGTAGGTGCGCCCCTCCAAGAGAATCAGTGCTGGTGCTCGGACGGATTGGTAGCTCGGATTTAAAATATGAACACTAGCACTGATTCTATTGGAGGGGCGCATTAGGCCACCCGCTTGCTATGCGGGGGCTGTCCAGGGTCGTAACTTTTGGGTCAGTCGACGGTGCACTTCGGAAAGGGTTCGACAGCGGTTGTCGTTCCAACACATCGTCGCATTGACAAGAAAGGCGATCTTCGGGTCAGCCCCCGTCTAGCTCCCGGGTCACTTGGTACAAGCTACTTGCTATGTCGCTTCGACTTCCGATACTTGAGTGCGCAATGGCTCAAGATGCTTTGCATTGGAATCAGTTAGTTATCATATGTGTCGGCGGATTGGATCTCAAGTCAATCTAGGCGGGTGCGACATTAGTTGCTAAGTCTCGATCGAAAACGATTTGGATTCATCTAGATGCATTGTTATCTGACTTGAGGAACTATGCGAGCGAGTTGGGTTACCTCCTCGTGGATATGTTGGATACGCGTTATGACGGATAAGATGATGGATTGCGGTAAGAATGACGAATTTTTGGAAGATGAATTATTTTGGTGAGCCATGTTCTTTGTTTTACTTGAATTTCTGGAAGATTTGAATTTTGTTTTCTAGCTATTCTTTTCGTTTTCCTAGATTTTTTCGAAAGACTTGAATTTTTTGTGATCTATTCTGTTCGTTTCACTTGAATTTTTGGAAGATTTGATTTTTTGTGAGCTTTTTGTCATCGTTTCACTTGAATTTTTGGAAGATTTGAATTTTTTGGGAGCCAGTTTCTTCGGCTTAAATTTCCACTCAAGAGCAAGACTCGGACTAATAACTTATATAGGGGAGGAGTTGTGTGTTGTTCGCGGAAGCTCCCCCATACCCCTCTTATAGAATCATTGCCGGTGATCGGACGGATGTGTAGGTCGGATTTCAAAATGGGATCACCAGCACTGATTCTATTAGAGGGGCATGAAGCCACTTGATTGCTATGCGGGGGCTGCCCAAAGTCCTGTCTTTCGGGTCGCTCGACGGTGCAAGTCGGAAAGGGTTCGGCAGCGGTTGTCGTTCCAATGCGTCGTCGCAGTGATATGGAAGGCAATCTACGGGTCAGCCCCTGTCTAGCTTTCGGGTCACTTTGGTACAAGTGATTTGCTATGTACTTTCCGCGAACCCTATCCACGTACTCGTTAGCTACGCGTTGGCTCTTACACGAGCGGAACGGAGAGATGCGGCCTTCACAGGGAGTTGGCCGGAGATAGTTCTGTTTTTGTGAATGGAGCCGCGTATAGCTTTTGAGTCGTTTGGGTAGGTGCCCCCCTCCAAGAGAATCAGTGCTGGGTATCTCGGATTTAAAATCTGAGCACTAGCGCTGATTCTATTGGAGGGGCGCATTAGGCCACCCGCTTTCTATGCGGGGCCTGTCCAGGATCGTGTCTTTTGTGTCAGTCGACGTTGCAAGTAGGAAAGGGTTCGACAGCGGTTGTCGTTCCAACGCATCGTCGCATTGACAAGAAACGCAATTTTTGGGTCAGCCCCCGTCTAGCTCCCGGGTCGCTTGGCACAAGCGATTTGCTCTGTCGCATGCTGCATTAAGATTTGAATTTTTTGTTTGCTATTCTCATTTTTGTTTCATTGGAAGATTCGAATTTTTTGCGATCTCCTCTTTTGTTTCCTTTGATTTTTTTTTGGAAGATTTTAATTTTTTGTGAGCCTACTCTCTTCGATTCACTTGAGTTTTTGGAAGAAATGGATTTTTTTGGTGAGCTATGTTCTTTCTTTTACTTGAAGTTTTGGAAAATTTGAATGTTTTGCTAGTTGTTCTTTTCGTTTCCCTTCGATTTTTTCGGAAGACCTGAATTTTTTGTGAGCTATTCTGTTCGTTTCACTTGAATTTTTTGAAGATTTGATTTTTTTGTGAGCTTTTTCCTCATCGTTTCACTTGAATTTTTGGAAGATTTGAATTGTTTGGGAGCCATTCTCAACGTCTCAAATTTCTACGGAAGAGAAAGACCCGGACTAATAACTTATATAGGGGAGTAGTAGTTCGCGGAAGCTCCCCCATGCCCCTCTAATAGAATCAGAGCTTGTGCGCGGACGGATGAGTAAGTCGGATTTAAAATCGGATCACTAGCACTGATTCTATTAGAGGGGCATGAAGCCACCTGATTGCTATGCGGGGGCTGCCCAAAGTCCTGTCTTTCGGGTCACTCAACGGTGCAAGTCGGAAAGTGTTCGGCAGCGGTTGTCGTTCGAATGTGTCGTCGCAGTGACATGGAAGGCAATCTTCGGGTCAGCCCCCGTCTAGCTTTCGGTTCGCTTTGGTACAAGCGATTTGCTATGTACTTTCCGCGAATCCTATCCGGGTACTCGTTAGCTATGCGTTGGTTCTTGCATGCGTGGAACGGAGAGATGCGGCCTTCACAGGGAGTTGGCCGGAGATAGTTCCG
>BSBK01006945.1:0-22500 GCA_027943335.1 Chamaecyparis obtusa | reverse complement strand
AGCTCGACCGGTTCGGTTCCGCTCGGATCGGACCCCGCCCGCGAGCGCCGCTCGGCTCGACGAGCTCGATGGGGATCCCGTCCGCGGGCGAGCTGGGCGTGGCTACACGTATGACCCGAATGTAATTTTTTTTTTTTTTTTTTTTTTTTTTTTTAACTCTGGTTTTTTCGTTCTTATCCTCGTACGGAGCCTCCTTTGTTCATTTTTTTTCCGCGAGTTTCGACCCCGCCCGGGAGCGAGCTCGGCGCCGATCCCGCCCCGCCGCTCCCCGGAGAGCTCGACCGGTTCGGTTCCGCTCGGATCGGACCCCGCCCGCGAGCGCCGCTCGGCTCGACGAGCTCGATGGGGATCCCGTCCGCGGGCGAGCTGGGCGTGGCTACACGTATGACCCGAATGTAATTTTTTTTTTTTTTTTTTTTTTTAACTCTGGTTTTTTCGTTCTTATCCTCGTACGGAGCCTCCTTTGTTCATTTTTTTTCCGCGAGTTTCGACCCCGCCCGGGAGCGAGCTCGGCGCCGATCCCGCCCCGCCGCTCCCCGGAGAGCTCGACCGGTTCGGTTCCGCTCAGATCGGACCCCGCCCGCGAGCGCCGCTCGGCTCGACGAGCTCGATGGGGATCCCGTCCGCGGGCGAGCTGGGCGTGGCTACACGTATGACCCGAATGTAATTTTTTTTTTTTTTTTTTTTTTTTTTTTTAACTCTGGTTTTTTCGTTCTTATCCTCGTACGGAGCCTCCTTTGTTCATTTTTTTCCCGCGAGTTTCGACCCCGCCCGGGAGCGAGCTCGGCGCCGATCCCGCCCCGCCGCTCCCCGGAGAGCTCGACCGGTTCGGTTCCGCTCGGATCGGACCCCGCCCGCGAGCGCCGCTCGGCTCGACGAGCTCGATGGGGATCCCGTCCGCGGGCGAGCTGGGCGTGGCTACACGTATGACCCGAATGTAATTTTTTTTTTTTTTTTTTTTTAAAACTCTGGTTTTTTCGTTCTTATCCTCGTACGGAGCCTCCTTTGTTCATTTTTTTTCCGCGAGTTTCGACCCCGCCAGGGAGCGAGCTCGGCGCCGATCCCGCCCCGCCGCTCCCCGGAGAGCTCGACCGGTTCGGTTCCGCTCGGATCGGACCCCGCCCGCGAGCGCCGCTCGGCTCGACGAGCTCGATGGGGATCCCGTCCGCGGGCGAGCTGGGCGTGGCTACACGTATGACCCGAATGTAATTTTTTTTTTTTTTTTTTTTTTTTTTTTTAACTCTGGTATTTTCGTTCTTATCCTCGTACGGAGCCTCCTTTGTTCATTTTTTTTCCGCGAGTTTCGACCCCGCCCGGGAGCGAGCTCGGCGCCGATCCCGCCCCGCCGCTCCCCGGAGAGCTCGACCGGTTCGGTTCCGCTCGGATCGGACCCCGCCCGCGAGCGCCGCTCGGCTCGACGAGCTCGATGGGGATCCCGTCCGCGGGCGAGCTGGGCGTGGCTACACGTATGACCCGAATGTAATTTTTTTTTTTTTTTTTTTTTTTTTTTAACTCTGGTTTTTTCGTTCTTATCCTCGTACGGAGCCTCCTTTGTTCATTTTTTTCCCGCGAGTTTCGACCCCGCCCGGGAGCGAGCTCGGCGCCGATCCCGCCCCGCCGCTCCCCGGAGAGCTCGACCGGTTCGGTTCCGCTCGGATCGGACCCCGCCCGCGAGCGCCGCTCGGCTCGACGAGCTCGATGGGGATCCCGTCCGCGGGCGAGCTGGGCGTGGCTACACGTATGACCCGAATGTAATTTTTTTTTTTTAATTTTTTTTTTAACTCTGGTTTTTTCGTTCTTATCCTCGTACGGAGCCTCCTTTGTTCATTTTTTTTCCGCGAGTTTCGACCCCGCCCGGGAGCGAGCTCGGCGCCGATCCCGCCCCGCCGCTCCCCGGAGAGCTCGACCGGTTCGGTTCCGCTCGGATCGGACCCCGCCCGCGAGCGCCGCTCGGCTCGACGAGCTCGATGGGGATCCCGTCCGCGGGCGAGCTGGGCGTGGCTACACGTATGACGCGAATGTATTTTTTTTTTTTTTTTTTTTTTTTTTAACTCTGGTTTTTTCGTTCTTATCCTCGTACGGAGCCTCCTTTGTTCATTTTTTTTCCGCGAGTTTCGACCCCGCCCCGGAGCGAGCTCGGCGCCGATCCCGCCCCGCCGCTCCCCGGAGAGCTCGACCGGTTCGGTTCCGCTCGGATCGGACCCCGCCCGCGAGCGCCGCTCGGCTCGACGAGCTCGATGGGGATCCCGTCCGCGGGCGAGCTGGGCGTGGCTACACGTATGACCCGAATGTAATTTTTTTTTTTTTTTTTTTTTTAACTCTGGTTTTTTCGTTCTTATCCTCGTACGGAGCCTCCTTTGTTCATTTTTTTTCCGCGAGTTTCGACCCCGCCCGGGAGCGAGCTCGGCGCCGATCCCGCCCCGCCGCTCCCCGGAGAGCTCGACCGGTTCGGTTCCGCTCGGATCGGACCCCGCCCGCGAGCGCCGCTCGGCTCGACGAGCTCGATGGGGATCCCGTCCGCGGGCGAGCTGGGCGTGGCTACACGTATGACCCGAATGTAATTTTTTTTTTTTTTTTTTTTAAAACTCTGGTTTTTTCGTTCTTATCCTCGTACGGAGCCTCCTTTGTTCATTTTTTTTCCGCGAGTTTCGACCCCGCCCCGGAGCGAGCTCGGCGCCGATCCCGCCCCGCCGCTCCCCGGAGAGCTCGACCGGTTCGGTTCCGCTCGGATCGGACCCCGCCCGCGAGCGCCGCTCGGCTCGACGAGCTCGATGGGGATCCCGTCCGCGGGCGAGCTGGGCGTGGCTACACTTATGACCCGAAAGTTTTTTTTTTTTTTTTTTTTTTTTTTTTTTTTTTTTTTTAACTCTGGTTTTTTCGTTCTTATCCTCGTACGGGGCCTCCTTTGTTCATTTTTTTTCCGCGAGTTTCGACCCCGCCCGGGAGCGAGCTCGGCGCCGATCCCGCCCCGCCGCTCCCCGGAGAGCTCGACCGGTTCGGTTCCGCTCGGATCGGACCCCGCCCGCGAGCGCCGCTCGGCTCGACGAGCTCGATGGGGATCCCGTCCGCGGGCGAGCTGGGCGTGGCTACACGTATGACCCGAATGTAATTTTTTTATTTTTTTTTTTTTTTAACTCTGGTTTTTTCGTTCTTATCCTCGTACGGAGCCTCCTTTGTTCATTTTTTTTCCGCGAGTTTCGACCCCGCCCGGGAGCGAGCTCGGCGCCGATCCCGCCCCGCCGCTCCCCGGAGAGCTCGACCGGTTCGGTTCCGCTCCGATCGGACCCCGCCCGCGAGCGCCGCTCGGCTCGACGAGCTCGATGGGGATCCCGTCCGCGGGCGAGCTGGGCGTGGCTACACGTATGACCCGAATGTAATTTTTTTTTTTTTTTTTTTTTTTTTTTTTAACTCTGGTTTTTTCGTTCTTATCCTCGTACGGAGCCTCCTTTGTTCATTTTTTTCCCGCGAGTTTCGACCCCGCCCGGGAGCGAGCTCGGCGCCGATCCCGCCCCGCCGCTCCCCGGAGAGCTCGACCGGTTCGGTTCCGCTCGGATCGGACCCCGCCCGCGAGCGCCGCTCGGCTCGACGAGCTCGATGGGGATCCCGTCCGCGGGCGAGCTGGGCGTGGCTACACGTATGACCCGAATGTAATTTTTTTTTTTTTTTTTTTTTAAAACTCTGGTTTTTTCGTTCTTATCCTCGTACGGAGCCTCCTTTGTTCATTTTTTTTCCGCGAGTTTCGACCCCGCCCGGGAGCGAGCTCGGCGCCGATCCCGCCCCGCCGCTCCCCGGAGAGCTCGACCGGTTCGGTTCCGCTCGGATCGGACCCCGCCCGCGAGCGCCGCTCGGCTCGACGAGCTCGATGGGGATCCCGTCCGCGGGCGAGCTGGGCGTGGCTACACGTATGACCCGAATGTAATTTTTTTTTTTTTTTTTTTTTTAACTCTGGTTTTTTCGTTCTTATCCTCGTACGGAGCCTCCTTTGTTCATTTTTTTTCCGCGAGTTTCGACCCCGCCCGGGAGCGAGCTCGGCGCCGATCCTGCCCCGCCGCTCCCCGGAGAGCTCGACCGGTTCGGTTCCGCTCGGATCGGACCCCGCCCGCGAGCGCCGCTCGGCTCGACGAGCTCGAATGGGATCCCGTCCGCGGGCGAGCTGGGCGTGGCTACACGTATGACCCGAATGTAATTTTTTTTTTTTTTTTTTTTTTTTTAACTCTGGTTTTTTCGTTCTTATCCTCGTACGGAGCCTCCTTTGTTCATTTTTTTTCCGCGAGTTTCGACCCCGCCCGGGAGCGAGCTCGGCGCCGATCCCGCCTCGCCGCTCCCCGGAGAGCTCGACCGGTTCGGTTCCGCTCGGATCGGACCCCGCCCGCGAGCGCCGCTCGGCTCGACGAGCTCGATGGGGATCCCGTCCGCGGGCGAGCTGGGCGTGGCTACACGTATGACCCGAATGTAATTTTTTTTTTTTAATTTTTTTTTAAACTCTGGTTTTTTCGTTCTTATCCTCGTACGGAGCCTCCTTTGTTCATTTTTTTTCCGCGAGTTTCGACCCCGCCCGGGAGCGAGCTCGGCGCCGATCCCGCCCCGCCGCTCCCCGGAGAGCTCGACCGGTTCGGTTCCGCTCGGATCGGACCCCGCCCGCGAGCGCCGCTCGGCTCGACGAGCTCGATGGGGATCCCGTCCGCGGGCGAGCTGGGCGTGGCTACACGTATGACGCGAATGTATTTTTTTTTTTTTTTTTTTTTTTTTTAACTCTGGTTTTTTCGTTCTTATCCTCGTACGGAGCCTCCTTTGTTCATTTTTTTTCCGCGAGTTTCGACCCCGCCCCGGAGCGAGCTCGGCGCCGATCCCGCCCCGCCGCTCCCCGGAGAGCTCGACCGGTTCGGTTCCGCTCGGATCGGACCCCGCCCGCGAGCGCCGCTCGGCTCGACGAGCTCGATGGGGATCCCGTCCGCGGGCGAGCTGGGCGTGGCTACACGTATGACCCGAAAGTAATTTTTTTTTTTTTTTTTTTTTTTTTTTTAATTTAACTCTGGTTTTTTCGTTCTTATCCTCGTACGGGGCCTCCTTTGTTCATTTTTTTTCCGCGAGTTTCGACCCCGCCCGGGAGCGAGCTCGGCGCCGATCCCGCCCCGCCGCTCCCCGGAGAGCTCGACCGGTTCGGTTCCGCTCGGCTTGATCAGCTCTGGTCGCTAGATCACTTGACAAAATTAGGTCAACAGGCAGATCAACTCGGGTCACCAACTAGATCAACTCAGGTCGCAAACTAGATCATCTCGGGTGGCTAGATCAACTCTGCTCGCTAGTCGGTAACTCATACTGCCATAATAAATTAGGTCACTACAACGACTCTGGTCGCTCGGTCGACTAAGGTGACTCAGGTCACTGGGTGGACTTGGTCGACTCGGTCGACTCGATCGACTCGGGTCACCGAGTTGACTCAGGTAGCCAAATCGACTCAGGTCGAGTCAGTCACCTGACCGACCCGGTCGACTCGGGTCGACGCAGTCAACTTGAGTCAACTCAGTTGACTTGGATCACCGGGTCGACTAGGGTGACTTAGGTCGACTCAGCTGACTCGGTTGACTCAGGTCGACTCAAGTCGACTTGGGTTGTCGGATCTACTCGGGCCTCTAGATTGCACGGGTCACTAGATCAACTCAAGTTGCTAGCGAGATCAGCTCAGGTCACCACACAGGTAACCAACTAGATCAACTCGGGTCACTAGATCAGCTTGGGTCACCAGCTAGATCAGCTCTAGTCGCTAGATCACCTGACAAAATCAGGTCACTAACTAGATCAGCCTGGGTCACCAACCATTTCATCTTAGGTCGCCAACTAGATCAGCTTAGGTCGCTAACTAGATCAACTCAGGTCGCCAGATCAGCTCTGGTTGCCAGCCAAAAACTTTGACTGCCATAATAAATTGGGTCACCACAGCGACTCGGGTCACCAGGTCGACTCGGTTGACTCGGGTCACCAGGTCGACTTGGTTGAATCAGGTCACTGGGTCGACTCGGTCGACTCGATGGACTTGGGTCACCAGGTCGACTTGGTTGACTCAGGTCACCGGGTCGACTCAGTCACCTGACTGACTCGGTCGACTCGGGATGACTCAGTTGACTCAGGTCATCGGATCGACTCGAGTCACCAAGTTGACTCGGGTCACCGGGTCGACTTGGGTTGTCAGATCGACTCGGGCCTCTGGATCAGTACGGGTCACTAGATCAACTCAAGTCGCTAGCGAGATCAACTCAGGTCACCACACGGGTCGCCAACTAGATCAACTCACATCGCCAGATCAGCTTGGGTCACCAACCAGATCAACTCTGGTCGCTAGATCACCTGACAAACTTAAGTCACCAGCCAGATTAGCTTAGGTCACCAGCCAGTAACTCTGACTACCATAATAAATTAGGTCACCACAGTGACTCAGGTAACTGGGTTGACTCAGTCGACTCAGGTCGACTCAGTTGACTCAGGTCACCGGGTCGACTCGATCGACTCAGTTGACTCGATTCACCGGGTTGACTTAGGTTACTGGGTTGACACGATCGACTCAGTTGACTCAGGTCATTGGGTGGACTCCGTTGACTTAATCGACTCAGGTCACCGGGTTGACTCAGTCACCTGACTGACTCGGGTCGACTTGGTTGACTCGGGTCACAAGGTCGACTTGGTTGACTCGGGTCATCAGGTCGACTTGGTTGATTCGGGTCATCGGGTCGACTCGGTTGAGTCGGGTCACCAGGTCGACTCAGGTCGACTTGGGTTACCAGATCGACTCAGGCCTCTGGATCAGGATGGGTTACTGGATCAACTCAAGTTGCTAGCAAGATCAACTTAGGTCACCACACGGGTCACCAACTAGATCAACTCTGGTCGCCAGATTAGCTTGGGTCACCAACCAGATCAACTCTGGTCTCCAGATCACCTAACAAAATTAGGTCACTAGCAACTTGGGTCACTGGGTCGACTCAATTGACTCAGGTCACCGGGTGAACTCGGTCGACTCAGTTGACTCGGGTCACCGGGTCGACTCGGTTGACTCGGGTCATTGGGTCGACTCGGTCGAGTCAGGTCACCAGGTCGACTCGATCGAGTCGGGTCATCGGGTCGACTCAGGTCGTCGGGTTGACTCAGGTCAACTCGGTTGACTCAGGTCACCGGGTCGACTCGGTTGACTTGGGTCACCGCATCGACTTGGTTGACTCAGGTCACTGCGTCGACTCGGTTGACTCGGGTCATCGGGTTGACTCGGTTGACTCGGGTCATCGGGTCGACTCGGTTGACTCAGGTCACTGGGTTGACTCAATTGACTCAGGTCACTGGGTCGACTCGGTTGACTCGGGTCACCGAGTCAACTCGAATCGACTTGGGTTGCCGGATCGACTCAGGCCTCTAGATTGGGATGGGTCACTAGATCAACACAAGTCGCTAGTGAGATCAACTCAGGTCACCACACGGGTCACCAACTAGATCAACTCAGGTCACCAAATCAGATTGGGTCACTAGCCAGATCAGCTCTGGTCGCCAGATCACCTCACAAAATTAGGTCGACAGCCAAATCAGCTTAGGTTGCCAACTAGATCAATTCAGGTCACCAGATCAGCTCTAGTCACCAGCCAGTAACTCTGACTGCCATAATAAATTAGGTCACCATAGTGACTCAGGTCGCTGGGTCGACTCGATCGACTCGGGTCACCAGGTCAACTCGGTTGACACGGGTCACTGGGTCGACTCGGTCGACTCTGTTGACTCGAGTCACCGGGTTGACTCGGTCGACTCAGGTCACTAGGTCGACTTAGGTCGACTCAGTCACCTGACTGACTCGGTCGACTTGGGTCGACTTGGTTGCCTCGAGTCATCGTGTTAACTCAGTTGACTCAGGTCATCGGGTCAACTCAGTTGACTCCGGTCATTGGGTCAACTCAGTTGACTCAAGTCATCAGGTCAACTTAGTTGACTCAGGTCACTGGGTCGAGTCGGTCGACGCGGTTGACTCAGGTCACCAGGTCGACTTGGGTTGCCGGATCGACTCGGGCCTCTAGATCAAGATGGATCATCGGGTCAACTCAAGTTACTAGCGAGATCAACTCAGGTCACCACATGGGTCGCCAACTAGATCAACTTGGGTCACCAGATTAGCTTGGGTCACCAGCTAGATCAGCTCTGGTCGCCATATCAGCTTATGTCACCAACTAGATCAACTCAGGTCGCCAGCCAATAACTTTGACTGCCATAATAAATTGGGTCACCATAGTGACTCGGGTCGCTAGGTCAACTTGGTTGACTCAGGTCATAGGGTCGACTCGGTTGACTCAGTTGACTCAGGTCATTGGGTCGACTCAGTTGACTCATGTCACTGGGTCGACTCGAGTCACCAGGTCGACTCGGTTGACTCAGGTCACTAGGTCGACTCGGGTCAACTCAGTCACCTTACTAACTTAGGTAGACTTGGTTGACTTGGGTCACCAGGTCAACTTAGGTCATCAGGTCAACACGGTTGACTCAGGTCACTAGGTCAACTCTGTCGACTCAGGTCACCAAGTCAGCTGGGTCGACTTAGTCAACTCTGGTCACCGGGTCGACTCAGTTGATTCGAGTCACCGGGTCACTGGGTCGACTCGGTTGGCTCGGGTCATCGAGTTGACCAGGTTGACTCGGGTCACTGGGTCGACTCGGTGGACTCGAGTCGACTCGATTGACTCAGGTCGAGTTGGGTTGCCGGCTCGACTCGGGCCTCTGGATCGGGATGGGTCACTGGATCAACTCAAGTCGCTAGCGAGATCAACTCAGGTCACCACACGGATCACCAACTAGATTTACTCAGGTCGCCATATCAGCTTGGGTCACCAACCAGATCAGCTCTTGTCACCAGATCACCTGACAAAATTAGTTCACCAACCAGATCAGGTTAGGTCACCAATTAGATCAACTCAGGTCGCTAGATTAGCTCTGGTCGCCAGTGAGTAACTCCGACTGCCATAATAAATTGGGTCACCACAAAAACCCTGGTCGCTGGGTCGACTCAGTCAACTCAGTCAACTTGATCAACTCGGGTCACCGGGTCAACTCGGGTCATCGGGTCAACTCGGGTCACTGGGTCGACTCGGTCGACGTGGGTCACCGAGTCGACTTGGGTTGCCGAATCAACTTAGGCCTCGAGTCGACTTGGGTTGACACGGGTCGACCTAGTCGACTCAGGTCACTAGGTTGACTCAATTGATTCAGGTCACTAGGTCAACTCAGTCGACTCTGGTTTACTCGGGTCGACTCGGTCACCTGACCGACTCGGGACACCACGTCGACTCAGTCGACTCGGTTGACTCGGGTCATCGAGTCGACTCGGTTGACTCGGGTCATCGAGTCGACTCGGTTGACTCAGGTCACTCGGTCAACTCGATAGACTCGGGTCACCGAGTCGACTTGGGTTGCCGGATTGACTCAGGCCTCTGGATCAGGACGGGTCACTGGATCAACTCAAATCGCTAGCAAGATCAACTCAGGTCACCACACGGGTCGCCAACTAGATCAACTTGAGTCACCAGATCAACTTGGGTCACCAGCCAGATCAGCTCTGGTCTCCAGATGACCTGACAAAATTAGGTCACTAGCCAGATCAGCTTAGGTCACCCACTAGATCAATTCAGGTTGCCAGCTCAGCTCTGGTCGCCAGCTAGTAACTTTAACTGCCATAATAAATTAGGTCACCACAGCGACTTGGGTCACTGGGTCGACTCAGTTGACTCGGGTCATCGGGTCAACTCGGTCGACTCAGTTGACTTGGGTCACCAGGTCGACTCGGTTGACTCGAGTCATTGGGTCGACTCAGTTGACTCGGGTCACTGGGTCGACTCAATTGAGTCAGGTCACTGGGTCGACTCGGTCAACTTAGGTCATCGGGTCGACTCAGTCACCTAACCGACTCGGTCGACTCAGGTCGACTCGGATCACCGGGTTGAATCGATCGACTTGGTTGACTCGGGTCACCGCGTCAACTCAGTTGACTCGGGTCGACTCGGTTGACTCAGGTCACTGGGTTGACTCAGTTGACTCAGGTCACCGGGTCGACTCGATTGACTCAGGTCACCGGGTCGACTCGGGTCACCGGGTCAACTCGGTTGACTCGGATGATCGAGTCGACTCGGTCGACTCGGATCGACTTGGGTTGTTGGATCAACTCAAGCCTCTAGATCAGGATGGGTCACTAGATCAACACAAGTCGCTAGCGAGATCAACTCAGGTCACCACACAGGTCGCCAACTAGATCAACTCGAGTCGCCAGATCAGATTGGGTCACCAGCCAGATCAGCTCTGGTTGCTAGATCACCTCACAAAATTAGGTCGACAGCCAAATTAGCTCTGGTCACTAGATCACCTCACAAAATTAGGTCGACAACCAGATCAGCTTAGGTTGCCAACTAGATCAATTCAGGTCGCTAGATCAACTCTGGTCGCTAGCCAATAACTTTGACTGCCATAATAAATTGGGTCACCACAGCGACTCGGGTCGCTGGGTCGACTCGGTCGAGTCGGGTCACTGGGTCGACTTGGTTGACTTAGGTCACTAGGTCAACTCGGTCGACTCAGTTGACTCAGGTCACCGGGTTGACTCGGTTGACTCAAGTCACCGGGTCGACTTAGGTCGACTCGGTTGACTTGGGTCACCAGGTCGACTCAATTGACTCAGGTCATCGGGTCAACTCAGTTGACTCAGGTCATCGAGTCGACTCGATCGACTCGGGTCACTAGGTTGACTCGGTCGACGCGGTTGACTCAAGTCACCGGGTTGACTTGGGTTGCCGGATCGACTTAGGCCTCTAAATCGGGATGAGTCACTTGGTCAACTCAAGTCGCTAGCGAGATCAACTCAGGTCACCACACGGGTCGCCAACTAGATCAACTCAGGTCACCACACGGGTCGCCAACTAGATCAACTCAGGTCGCCAGATCAGCTTGGGTCACCAGCTAGATCAGCTCTGGTCACCAGATCACCTAACAAAATTAGGTCACCAGCCAGATCAGCTTATGTCACCAACTAGATCAACTCGGGTCGCCAGCCAGTAACTTCGACTGCCATAATAAATTGGGTCACCACAGTGACTCAGGTCGCTGGGTCGACTCGGTTGACTCAGGTCACAGGGTCGACTCGGTTGACTCAAGTCATCGGGTCGACTCGGTTGACTCATGTCACTGGGTCAACTCAGGTCACCGGGTCGACTTAGTTGACTTAGGTCACCAGGTCGACTCAGTTGACTCAGGTCACCGAGTCGACTCGGGTCGACTCAGTCACCTTACTGACTTAGGTCAACTTGGTTGACTCAGGTCACCATGTCAACTCAGGTCATTGGGTTGACACGGTTGACTCGGGTCACTGGGTTAACTCTATCGACTCGGTTGACTCGGGTCACCGAGTCGACTCAGTCGACTCTGGTCACCGGGTCGACTTGGTTGATTCGGGTCACCGGGTCACTGGTCGACTCGGTTGGCTCGGGTCATCGGGTCGACTCGGGTCACTGGGTCGACTCGGTTGACTCAGGTCGACTGGGTCGACTTAGTCAACTCTAGTCACCGGGTCGACTCGGTTGATTCGGGTCACCGGGTCACTAGGTCGACTCGGTTGGCTCGGGTCATCGGGTCGACTCAGGTCACTGGGTCGACTCGGTTGACTCAGGTCGACTGGGTCGACTTAGTCGACTCTGGTCACCGGGTCGACTCGGTTGATTCAGGTCACCGGGTCACCGAGTCGACTCGGTTGGCTCAGGTCATCAGGTCGACTCGGTTGACTCGGGTTGCTAGCTCGACTTGGGTTGCTGGCTCGACTCGAGCCTCTAGATCGAGACGGGTCATTGGATCAACTCAAGTCGCTAGCGAGATCAACTCAGGTCACCACATGGGTCGGCAACTAGATTTACTCGAGTCACCATATCAGCTTGGGTCACCAACCAGATCAGCTCTTATCGCCAGATCACCTGACAAAATTAGTTCACCAGCCAGATCAGGTTAGGTCGCTAACTAGATCAACTCGGGGTGCTAGATCAGCTCTAGTCGCCAGTGAGTAACTCTGACTACCATAATAAATTAGGCCACCATAAAAACCCCGGTCGCTGGGTCGACTTGGTTGACTCAGGTCACCGGGTCGACTCAGTTGACTCGGGTCATTGGGTCGACTCGGTCAACTCGGGTCACCGGGTCGACTCGGGTCATCGGGTCACTGGGTCGACTCGGGTCACCGAGTCGACTTGGGTTGCTGGATTGACTCAAGCCTCGAGTCGACTTGGGTTGACACGGGTCGACCTAGTCAACTCAGGTCACCGGGTCGACTCAATTGATTCAGGTCACTAGGTTGACTCAGTCGACTCTGGTTGACTCGGGTCGACTTAGTCACCTGACCGACTCAGTTGACTCGGGTCACCACGTTGACTCGGTCGACTCGGTTGACTCAGGTCGACTCAGTTGACTCGGGTCATCGGGTCGACTCAGTTGACTCAGGTCACTCGGTCGATTCGGTTGACTCGGGTCACTTGGTCAACTCGGGTCGACTTAATCACCTGACTGACTTAGGTCGACTTAGTTGACTCGGGTCACCAGGTCGACTCAGTTGACTCAGGTCACTGGGTCAACTCTGTCGACTCAGGTCACCAGGTCGACTGGGTCAACTCAGTCGACTCAGGTCACCGGGTCGACTCAGTCACTTGACCGACTCGGTTGATTCGGGTCACTGGGTCGACTCGGTTGACTCAAGTCACTGGGTCGACTCGATTGACTCGGGTCGACTCGAGTGACTCGGGTCACCGGGTCAACTCGGGTTGACTCGGGCCTCTAGATCAGGAGGGGTCATTGGATCAACTCAAGTTTCTAGCGAGATCAACTCAAGTCACCACACGGGTCCCCAACTAGATTTACTCAGGTCACCATATCAGCTTGGGTCACCAGCCAAATCAACTCTTGTCGCCAAATCACCTGACAAAATTAGTTCGCCAGCTAGATCAGGTTAGGTCGCCAACTAGATCAACTCGGGTTGCTAGATCAGCTCTGGTCGCCAATGAGTAACTCCAACTGCCATAATAAATTAGGTCACCACAGAAACCCCAGTCGCTGGGTCGACTCGGGTCGACTCGATTGACTCGGGTCATTGGGTCGACTCGGTCAACTCGGGTCACCGGGTCGACTCGGTTGACTCAGGTCATCAGGTCGACTTGGGTCACTGGGTCGACTCGGGTCACCGAGTCGACTTGGGTTGCTGGATCGACTCAGGCCTCAAGTTGACTTGGGTTGACACGGGTCGACCTAGTCTACTAAGGTCTCCTGGTCGACTCGGGTCGACTCAATCGATTCAGGTCACTGGGTCGACTCAATCACCTGACTGACTCGGTCATCTCAGGTCACCATGTCGACTCGATTGACTCTTGTCATCGGGTTGACTCAGTTGACTCAGGTCACTGGGTCAACCGATTGACTCAGGTCACTGGGTCGACTCGGTCACCACACGGGTCACCAACTAGATCAAGTTAGGTAGCTAGCGAGATCAACTCAGGTCACCACACTGGTCCCCAACTAGATCAACTCGGATCGCCAGATCAGCTTGGGTCACCAGCCAGATCAGCTGTGGTCGCCAGATCAGCTTGGGTCACCACATTGACTCAGGTCGCCACATTACTTGGCCAACTCGGGTCACCAGCCAGATCAACTCAGGTGACTCGGTTGACTCAGGTTATCGGGTCGACTCGGGTCGACTTGGGTTGCCAGATCAACTCGGGCCTCGAGTCGACTTGGGTTGACTTGGGTCACCAGGTCGATGCGGGTTGTCAGGTCAACACGAGTCACCGGTTCGACATGGGTCGCCAGTTTGACACGGGTCACTGGGTCGACACGGGTCACTGGGTCGACGCGAGTCACTGGGTCGACGCGGGTCACTAGGTCGACGCAGGTCGCTGGGTTGACTCGGGTCGTCAAGTTGACTCGGGTCGCCGGGTCAACTCAGGTTATTGGATCGACTCGGGTCTCTAGATCAGGACAGGTCACTTGATCAACTCGGGTCACCACATGAGTCACCAATTAGATCAACTCAGGTCACCAGATCAGCTTGGGTCACTAGCCAAATCTGCTCTGGTCGCCAAATCACCTAACCGACTCGGGTCGCCAGCCAGATCAGCTTGGGTCACCACATCACCTGGCCAACTCGGTTCGCCAGATCAACTCAGGACACGACATCGACTCAGGTAGTTAGCTAGATCATCTCAGATCACCAGATCGCCCGATGAACTCAGGTCGGGTGGGGTCTCTAGATCGAGTCGAGTCACCAGATCAAGTCGGGTCCCGAGCCAGATCAACTCAGGTCACCACATCGACTCGGGTCACCAGCCAGATTAGGTCAGGTCACTAGATAGCCTGACCTACTTAGATCTCCAGTGAGTCTGTCCACTTTTTGAATGATTGACCCATACTCCTCTTCAAGTATTATCATAGTCAAGTCTCCGCTTCTAGCTCGACAATAAGAAGGGCGTGACTCCATGTATGGCCTGAGTGATTTTTTTTTAACTCTGGTTTTTTCATTCTTTTTGTCGTAGGGAGCCTCCTTTGTCTATTTTTTTTACAACTTTTGACCTCGCTCACGATCAAGCTAGGCCAACTCATTTAAACTTGGATCGCATAAATCTAATATGCACAATAGTAATGTTGATGAGTATGCAAACACATCAATGAAGTCATCTCAGTATGTCAAGTCCCCCAACTTAGATCACTCGAGTCGCATAAGTAACTCAGATAGCCATAATAAATTAGGTCACCATAGTGACTCGGGTCACTAGGTCGACTCAGGTCACGGGGTCGACTCGGGTCATCAAGTCAACTCAGGTTGCTGGGTTGACATAGCCGAATCGACTCAGGTCTTTGGATCGGGACGGGTCACTTGATCAACTCGTGTCGCTAGCCAAATCAACTTAGGTCATCACATGGGTCGCCAACTAGATCAACTCGGGTCGCTAGATCAGCTCTGGTCACCAGATCACCTGACCAACTTAGGTCGCCAACCAAATCAGCCTTGATCGCCACATTGACTCAGGTTGCCACATCACCTAGCCAACTTGGGTCGCCAGCCAGATCAACTCGAGTTGCCAGATCGACTCGGGACACCACATCGACTCAGGTAGTCAGCTAGATCATCTTGGATCCCTAGATCGCTCGATGAACTCAACTCAGGTGGGGTCTCTAGATCAAGTCGGGTCACCAGATCAAGTCGGGTCCTGAGCTAGATCAACTTAGGTCACCACATCGACTTAGGTCACCAGCCAGATCAGGTCCCTAGCCAGATCAACTCAGGTCACCACATCCAATATGCACAATAGTAATGCTGATGAGTATGCAAACTCATCAATGAAGTCATCTCAGTATGCCAAGTTGTCAAGTCCTCCAACTTAGATCAGTCGAGTCGCATAAGTAACTCCAACTACCATAATAAACTTAGATCACTCAGGTCGTTAGGTCGACTCGGGTTGCCGGCTTGACTCGGGTCTCTAGATCGCGATAGGTCGCTGGATCAACTCGGGTTGCTAGCTAGATTAACTCAAGTCACCACATCGACTTGGGTCATCACCTAGATCAGCTCAGGTTGCCACATCACCTAACCAACTCAGGTCAGGTCGGGTCACCAGATTAATTCGGGTCACCAGCCAGATCAACTTAGGTTGCCACATCAACTCGAGTATCCAGATAGATCAGCTCGGGTCACCAAATCACACCTAACTAACTTAGGTCAGGTTGGGTTAGGTCTCCTGATCAGGTCGGGTCACCGGATCAACTCAGGTCGCTAATTAGATCAACTCGGGTCACTAACATGATCAACTCGGGTCAACACATCAGCTTATGTTGTTAACACATTCCAATATGCCAAGCTGTCTAGTTTGCTAGCTCGGATCACTCGAGTCGCATAAGTAACTCGTATTGCCAAAACAACTTGGGTCACCTAATTAACTCGAGTCATCAGATCGACTCGGGTCGCCAGATCGACTCGGGTCACCGGATCGACTCGAGTCCTCGAATCGACTCGGGTCACCGTATTGACGCAGGTCACCGGATCGACTCAGGTCTCCAGATCAGGATGGGTCGTCCGATCGACTCGGTTCATCGGATCGATTCGGGTATCCAGATAGATCAAATCAGGTCACCAAATCACCTGACTAACTTAGGTTAGGTCGGGTCTCTGGATCGAGTCGGGTCACCAGATCAAATTGGGTCTCCAGCCAGATCAACTCGGGTCAACACATCGACTCGAGTCACCAACCAGATCAACTTGGGTCGCCAGACCAACTCAGGTCAGGTCGGGTAAGGTCTCCAGATTGGGTCAAGTCGCGGGATCATTTCAGCTCGCCAGCCAGATCAACTCGAGTTGCTACATCGACTCGACTCGACTCGCCAACCAGATCAGCTCAGGTCATTAGATCACCTGACCAACTCGAGTCAGGTCGACGGATGAAGTCAGATCGCCAGATCAACTCAGGTCGCCAGCCAGATCAACTCAGATCATCACATCGACTTAGGTCGCCAGCCAAATCAGCTCGGGTCACCAAATCAACTCGGGTCACCAGCCAGATCAACTCGGGTTAACAAATTTGAGTTTTGACCCCACTCGCAAGCGAGCTAGGCTAACTCATTCAAACTTGGATCGCCTCAATCTAATATGCATAATAGTAATACTAACGAGTATGCAAACTCATCAATGAAGTCAACTAAGTATGCCAGCCTGATCAACTCAGGTCAACAAATTGACTCGGGTCACCAACCAGATCAACTCGGGTCACCAGATTGCCAGGCCAAGTTGGGTCGGGTCGGGTTGGGTCAGGTCTCTAGATCGGGTTGGGTCAGTTCTCTAGATCGGGTCGGGTTGCCAGATCAATTCTTGTCGCCAACCAGATCAACTCAGGTCGCCACATCGACTCGGGTCGTCAGCCAGATCAGCTCGGGTCACCACATCACCTAACCAACTCGGGTTAGGTCGGGTCACCCGATCAATTTGGGTCACTAAGTTGGTGTGTGACTCCATGAATGGCACGAGTGGTTTTCTTTTTCAACTCTAGTTTTTTCATTCTTTTCATTGTACGAAGCCTCCTTTGTCTATTTTTTTAGGACTTTTGACCCCGCCCTGAGGATCGCCAACGAGCTCGACCGGATCCTGTCCGAGATCTTGCTCGTGAGCGAGCTCACCGGGATCCCGTCGCCAACGAGCTAGGCGTGACTCCATGGATGGCTCTAGTGATTTAAGTTTTTTATAACTTGAAAATTTTGTTCTTTTCCTTGTATAGAGCCTCCTTTATCCATTTTTTCCTACGAGTTTCGACCCCGCCAGCGACCTTGTTAAGTTCTCATCGCAGGTCTTGCCCTACTACCACGAAAGCCTCCCAGCGGTTATATGAAATGACCCCGGGTCATTTCAACACTGCGTCTAACAATAACTAGTCAGACTGCATCAAATGATGTCCACCTCGATCCATGCCAACTCATTCAAACTTGGATCACCTCAATCTAATATGCACAATAGTAATGCTGACAAGTATGCCAACTCATCAATGAAGTCGCCTTAGCATGCCAAGCTGTCAAGTCCCCCAACTTGAATTACTCCAGTCGCATAAGTAATTCGGATCATTGGATCGACTCGCATCGCCGAGTCAACTCGGGTTTCTGGATCGACTCGAGTCCCCAAAACAACTTGGGTTGCCAGTCGGATCAACTCGGGTCACCATCCAGATCAACTCAGGTCGCAAGATCACCTGACTAACTTAGATTGACGAAGTTGCCTAGCCAACTTGGATCGCTAGACTTGCCAGATCGACTCGAATCACTGGAGTCGTCAGATCGACTCAGATCTCTATTTCAAGTCGGCCCTATTGCCACGAAGGCATCCCAATGATAACCAGTCAGATCGCAAGTTAAATCACATCAAATGATGTTCACCTCGATCTGTGCTAACTCATTCAATCTTGGATCACCTCGATCCAATATGCCAAGCTGTCAAGTCCACCAGCTCAGATCACTCGAGTTGCATAAGTAACTCAGATCGCCAGAACAACTCGGGTCACCAGATCGACACAGGTCGTCAAATCCACTCGGGTTGCCGAATCAACTCGAGTCGTCGGATCGACTCGGGTCTCCAGATTAGGACGGGTTGTCAGATCGACTCGGGCCGCCAGCCAAATCTACTCGGGTCCCTACATCGACTCAGGTATCCATATAGATCATATTGGGTCGCCAAATCACCTGACTAACTAAAGTTAGGTCAAGTTTGGTCGGGTCAGGTCTCCGGATTGGGTCGGGTCACCGGATCAACTTGGGTCAACATATCGACTCGAGTCGCCAACCAGAACAACTCGGGTCACCAGATTGCCAGACCAACTCGGGTTGGGTCGGGTCAGGTCTTCAGATCGGGTCAGGTCACGGGATCATTTTGGGTCGCCAGCCAGATCAACTCGGGTCGCCACATCAACTCGACTCACCAACCAGGTCAGGTCGGGTCACCAGATCACCTGACCAACTCGGTCAG
The DNA here is from genome assembly GCA_027943335.1 of Chamaecyparis obtusa. Taxonomy (NCBI): domain Eukaryota; kingdom Viridiplantae; phylum Streptophyta; class Pinopsida; order Cupressales; family Cupressaceae; genus Chamaecyparis; species Chamaecyparis obtusa. The sequence goes on along the minus strand of BSBK01006945.1, from coordinate 3,962 downwards.
GTCGACGGATGAAGTCGGATCGCTGGATCAACTCAGGTCGCTAGCCAGATCAACTTGGGTCACCACACCAACTCAGGCCGCCAGCCAAATCAGCTCAGGTCGCGAGATCAACTCAGGTCAACAAATGTGACTTTTGACCCCACTCACAAGTGAGCTAGGCTAACTCATTCCAAGTCTCTCATGGAAAAGTCCATGACTTCCCATTCCTATACCTATGCTGACGAGTATGCCAACTCATCAATGAATTCGGCTCAGCATGCCAAGTTGTCAAGTCCCCCAACTTGAATTACTCCAGTCACATAAGTAATTTAGATCACCAGAACAACTCGGGTCACCGGATCGACTCAATTCGCCGGATTGACTTGGATCACCGGATCACTAGAGTCGGCAAAGTAACCCAGATCTCTAGGGTCATAACGGGATAGGTATTGTTTACGGATGTAACGACCTCTGAGATGAGCCCAACTCGTCAATCGGAGCCAGCTCGCCAATCTGATTGAGCTAGCCGATCTGAGCCAACTCACCGATTTGAGCTAGCAAGACACCTCTCAAGAATTGAGTTTGAGAACTTCTCCACTAATGAGTTGTCCTCAAGATGTGAACTTGCATCCAGATTAGGACTTGTGGCTTGCACGAGCCAATGTCATGAAGACCTCCTACGTACATGCAACCAATGCATCTCATAGTCCAACATAGTTCTGAACTAGCTCATTACGCCACCATCTCGCACATGTTCCAAGTCTCCCATGGAAAAGTCCCCAACTTCCCATTCCAATACCTAGTTGATTTCACCTCGGATCGAGTCCCCAACAAGATCCAATGCCACTCTGCACAAAGCAGTCCATGCTACTTCATGCAGCTCGAATGACACCTCGACTTGACTCTAAACCTTACCCAGGCCAAAACTATTAACAACTTGTCGCACAACCCCATGAATGCTCCTCGAATCAAGTCCCTGACATGACCCTACTCCTGAGTGCACCAAACAACTCCTTTGTTACACCTCGGATCGAGTCCCTTACATGTCAGTTCAAGTCAGTCGACGTGTTAGCTCTATTTCTAGTATGAGGTGATCTTGTCACATCAACACTACACCCATCCATTGTAAGTTAGCCATACCACCACAAAGTCATCCAACAGTCATTATGAAATGACCCCTATCACATCAAGCTGTGTTGGTTTGTTTCAAGTCGGCCCTATTGCCACGAAGGCATCCCAATGGTAACTAGTCAAATCGCATCAAATGATGTTCACCTCGATCTATGCCAATGCTGCCTATGATTGATTTGCTAGCTCTCTACGGATATTTTTGGATATGCCATTTGATACCTGAATGCTATGCATGGGTTCGTGCATAGACGATTCGAGCTGAGCTTAAGGATGTTGAGTTCTCAAGTGAATATGAATAGGCGAGTTGTTCTATGGAGTAGAACTCAGGAATGCATGATGGATTGAGCTCATCTCGCGGATCCGAGCCAGCTCGTTGATCCGATCCAGCTTGTCGATCTGAGCCAGCTCGACGATCCGAGCCAGCTCGTCAAGTTGAGCCTTTTACGAGATTTAAATTTTTTGCGACCTATCGACGTCGGCAAGCATTTGTATGGGGGAGAAAGACTCGGACTAATAACTTATCCTCGTAGGGGAGGTGTTGTTGGTGGATGTGAGGATTTTTGAGATGAGACCCAAGCTGGAACAAATTCTAGTGCGCATTGTGATTAGAGCTAAGCTAAAGGATATTGAGTTCTCAAAGGAATACAAATAGGCAAGTTGTTTTATGGAGTAGAACACGGGAATGCATGATGGATCCGATCCGATTTGAGCCGAGCCGGCTCGGCGATCCGAGCCAGCCAGCTTGGAAAACCGAGCCGGCTCGCTCGGCAAACCGTGCCAGCTCGCCGATTCGAGTCAGCTCGCTCGGTGATCCGAGCCAGCTCGCTTGGCGATCCGAGCCTTTTACGAGATTTTAAGTTTTTGTGACTTATCGGCGTCGGCAAGCATTTCTACGTGGGAGCAAGACTCGGACTAATAACTTATATAGGGGAGGTGTTGTTGGTGGATGTAAGGATCTTTGAGATGAGACTCGAGATGGAATGGATTCTAGTGCCCATTGTGATTCGAGCTGAGCTAAAGGATGTTGAGTTCTCAAGTGAATACAAATAGGTGAGTTGTTCTATGGAGTAGAACACGGGAATGCATGATGGATTGAGCTCAGCTCGTCGATCCGAGCCAGCTCACGGATTCGAGCTAGCTTGTCGAGCTGAGTCTTTTACGAGATTTAAAGTTTTCGTGACCTATCCGTGTCGGCGAGCATTTCTACGGGGGAGCAAGACTTGGACTAATAACTTATATAGGGGAGGTGGTGTTGGTGGATGGAAGGATCTTTGAGATGAGACCCGAGCTGGAACGGATTCTAGTGCGCGTTGTGATTCGAGTTGAGCTAAAGGATGTTGAATTCTCAAGTGATTACAAATAGGCGAGTTATTCCATGGAGTAGAACACGGGAATGCATGATGGATTGAGCTCAACTCGGCGATCCGAGCCAGCTCGGCGATCCGAGCCAGCTCGGCGATCCGAGCCAGCTCGGCGATCCGAGCCAGCTCGGCGATCCGAGCCAGCTCGGCGATCCGAGCCAGCCCGTCGAGCTGAGTCTTTTACAAGATTTAAATTTTTTGTGACCTTTCGGCGTTGGCGAGCATTTCTACGGGGGAGTAAGACTCGGACTAATAACTTATATAGGGGAGGTGTTGTTGGTGAATGTAAGGATCACTGAGATGAGACCCGAGCTGGAACGGATTCTAGTGCGCGTTATGATTCGAGCTGAGCTAAAGGATGTTCAGTTCTCAAGTGAATACAAAGAGGTGACTCATTCTATGGAGTAGAACATGGGAATGCATGATGGAATGAGCTCAGATCGCCGATCCGAGCTAGCTCGTCGATCCGAGCCACGGGTATGTACGATCCGAGCCAGCCCGTCGAGCTGAGTCATTTATGAGATTTAAATTTTTTGTGACCTTTCGGCGTTGGCGAGCATTTCTACGGGGGAGCAAGACTCGGACTAATAACTTATATAGGGGAGGTGTTGTTGGTGAATGTAAGAATCATTGAGATGAGATCCGAGCTGGAACGGATTCTAGTACGCGTTGTGATTCGAGCTGAGCTAAAGGATGTTCAGTTCTCAAGTGAATACAAAGAGGTGAGTCATTCTATGGAGTAGAACATGGGAATGCATGATGGAATGATCTCAGATCGTCGATCCGAGCTATCTCGTCGATCCGAGCCAGCTCGCTGATCCGAGCCATGGGTATGTAGGTAGTTTTCATGAGATCGGCTCGCCCGGCCCACAAGTCAAACATCGATTCTCTTATTAAGGGTGAGCCCTTGTCTAGCGTTTGGGTCGCTCGGTACAAGCTGTTCGATTTGTAATGTGTGCAAAGCTTTTGGGTTGATATTTGGAAGATTTAAATTTTTTGTGAGCTATTCTCCTCGTTTCACTTGATATTTTTGAAGATTTGAATTATTTGTGAGCTATTCTCCCCGTTTCCCTTGATTTTTTTGGAAGAATTGGAATTTTTGAGAGTTGTTCTCTTCGCCTCAAATTTCTACGGAAGAGCAAGACTTGGACTAATAACTTATATAGGGGAGGTGTTGTTGGTGAATGAAAGGATCTTTGAGATGAGACCCGAGCTGGAACGGATTCTAGTGCGCGTTGTGATTCAAGCTGAGCTAAAGGATGTTCAGTTCTCAAGTGAATACAAAGAGGTGAGTCGTTTTATGGAGTAGAACACGGGAATGCATGATGGAATGAGCTCAGATCGACGATCCGAGTCAGCTCGCTGATCTGAGCCACGGGTATGTAGGCAGTTTTCATGAGATCGGCTCGCCCGGCCCACAAGTCAAACACTGATTCTCTTATTAAGGGTGAGCCCTTGTCTAGCGTTTGGGTCGCTCGGTACAAGCTGTTT
>BSBK01006944.1:25000-370000 GCA_027943335.1 Chamaecyparis obtusa | reverse complement strand
GAAATTTAATTCATGTTCTAGCTCAATAACTACATCCAATGGACTACTCCTTGGTCCTTCTATCAATGGGGGTTGGATCTAATCAAGATGATTTATCCACCTTCATCCAATGGTCATAAGTTCATAATCACAACAACATAATATTTTTATCGAATGGGTTGAAATTGTTCCTTTGTCTACTGCAACAGGAAAAAAAATTTCAATGTTCATTTTGAACCATATAATTTATAGATATGGCATTCCTCAAGCCATCATAATAGAAAATTCCAAGCACTTCAAGAAGAAAGACATAAAGGAGTTGTGTGAAAAATTACATATGATCCATCATTCATCTTCAATATATTATCCACAAGGAAATGGACAAGTAGAAGCGACTAATAAGAATATCCTAAAAATATTGAAAAGAATAGTGGATAATTCGGGAAGATATTGGCACATCCAAATAAATCCATTTCTATGGGCATATTGAACAAGTGTGAGAAGACGAACATGAGCTTCACCTTTTTCATTAGTATATGGAGCCAAAATACTATTACCAATGGAAGTAGAGATTCCATCTTTACAAGTTTCATTACATGGATTATGAATGGGGAAGATTATAGGATTACAAGACTTCAAGAGTTAGAGTTACTTGATGAGTGACAATAACAATCCTTTGATCATCTCAAGGTGTATCAAAATATAATGTCAAGAAACTACAAAAAACACATTAATCCAAGGAAATTTCAAGTAGGTGACCTTGTATTGAGAGAAAATCCTAAGAATTAGGCAGAAAGAGAAAGAAAGGAAAATGGGAGGCAAACTGGTTAGGACCTTTCATCATTACTTCTTCCTTTAGAACGGGGACATATAAGTTAGCTAACTGTGATGGAGAAGAATTGCAAGAACCTATTAATATCATACACTTGAAGAGGTTCTATACCTAAAATAGATGAAAGAGTATAAGTGGAAAGAGTATCATAATATCAGATGAGAGAGCATCCTATTTATTTTGTACAACAAAAAGTGAACCTAAAGAAATCCAAAAAAATTGGAAAATTGATCTTGAGAAAAGAAGAAAAAAATTAGAAAAGTAGAAAAGTTCAAAAACAACAAAAAGAGTTCTTGAAAAAATAAAAAAATAGTTGAAAATGGAGCATGAAGAAAGAAAAAACATTCAAATATGGATCCTGAAAAAAATTGTTGTCTTGGTGAAAACCTAGCAAATAGGCACCTCGATAATTTTAAAAAATTGAAAAAGAAAAAATTTTCTTAGTGAAAACCTAACAAATAGGCACCTTGGTAGCACAAAAAGTATATAAAAGTGAAAAAAAGCAATAAATTCAATTGGTTAAAACCTAGTAAATAGGCCACCATTGAAAGTCAAATCAAGTCTCATTCTACATTTCCTAGCCATAATTGTATATATTGCATTCACAACATTTGTACATATTGCACAATAAATCCTAGAGTTGCATTTGTAAATACTCAAGGCTTTCATCATAGATCTAGAAAATTGTCCAAGTCTAACATCACAATGGAATCAAACTATGAATATTTTATCTTAAATCAAAGTGATCCATCAAATAGACACCAATTGACACAAATCAATGCATCCAACCACAATCATGACACTTAGACTTTCAATTTGAATCCTAAATCTAAATTTTGATCTTACAATGATTGACTTTGATCCTCGATTTCACATGACCTTATCTTTATCAGGATAAAAAAATGATAAAAAAAATATTGAAATGGCATGAAACTCTACTTGAAATATGCATTTCAAAAACAATGGCAAAAAAATTTCTAGTGTTACTTGATTCGTTAAATCATGTCTTTTTAGAAAATCGATGAAGTCTTGGACTAGAAGAGCAATGATAAAAGCATGATATTTTCTTGATTTCCCCATGACTATCTTAAGATTGAAGTTTCAAAGTATGTATCATTCATCTAATGACATGACCATCAAAGAATCATTGATTACATGTACATATGGTTAAACTAAAATCTATGTTTTTTCATGCAACAGGATATCTTGGTCATTTTGATCTTCCATATCATAATGCCAAAATCCACTTGCAACATTGAATCCAATGAAAGTGGTATTTAGACTATCATGGTTGAAAATCTAACTAGTGAGAGTTGTATCAACTTTAGGAACATGATTCAGAAGGAAAGAGGTATTCATATCATCATGGTTTAACCAATGAGGATTGTACCAATTTTGGTTTCAAAAAAGCTAGTTGCATCCATGTTAGATTAATTGCATATTTATTTGTATTTGGATCCTTTTTTCTCAAAATATGTAAAGAAAGAAAAGGGGGGAGGAGTTAAGAACAAAACTGAAAGGGTTCATCATTACTTTAGGATTTTTAAAGAGAGGAAATAGGTTTTGACTGAACTACTATGCATAATCATCAGTCATGCTGACATCAACAATGGGGTCTCTCATATCTCAGGCCAAATGGGGTAGACCTAAGAGTTGATCTTGGGAAACACAATAATCAATCTATGGACCCCACAAGTATCTCTCTACCTATATGTGGTCGTATAGAACCAAACCCTATGACATACCCTGTATCCTACCAAAATTTTAGAGAACCTTGTAGAAGAAGAACCGCTCAATGAATAATGAGGTATGGCCAACCATCCATCAAGGCATGCACATAAATGGTATCTTTTTGGCATCCTCATGCCAAGCCTCACAACAAATATATGGATGTCATGTGGCCTGATCAATATCATCAATAATCCTACACCAATAGTCAACCTTGCCTAGATGTGACTAGACAATAATACCCTCGTACATATATGCAAATGGCTATCCTATTATCTCTAATTAAGCATTAATGATTGTCATTAGTATCAAAGGTTATCAGAGATATCAGTCAGTTACATATATGAAGCTAGTTAGTAACTATAAGAAAAATAGGCCAGTTAGTTAAGTATATACACTGAGCATCAGACAATTTATCGAGCATTGGCTGTCACCAATATCAAGCGATAGTAAACACTGAGCATCAGAATAAACACCAAGCAGTTTATATAGTGTTTACCGAGGATCACAAGAAATGGCACAGTATTCAGGAATGGCAAATTCTTCTATGAAAATGGTTACAACAAATCAAAAAACATTTTACCAAGATCGAGAACAATTTATTATTGAGATATGATGAAGATCCTATGTAATATTTTGATCTAGGTTATTTTTGTACACCGTAGATCTTACGGTTTTGTCTAAGATTTGTAAACCTAATTTTGTATAAGTGGCATAATGTTGTATGCTATATATTTTGTATGTTACATCATTTTGATGTGAATTGATGTATGAGTGAAGAAGCACTTGAAGTTATAGCCAACCTTCAAGATTATCAATTGACAGAGTAGATCAATATTCAGAGGTTATCAGATTAAGTAGAATCAGTGCAGACTAACTGAGTAGTTCAGAGTAGAGATTCATCATAGTAAAGGTGATATCTTATCAGTACTTTATTGATTTGTATTAGATAATCAAGTTGTCATTAGCAGATAGTTACCTATTTCTTTCTAATAATTGTAATAGAGTTTTGGTTAAATCTCTTAACAGAGTAGACTTACAGTCTTTTGTAATTCTCTCAATTGAGTGCACACTCAAGTAGTGTTGCTAAAATCCTATAAATAGGTAGACCTAGCTTATCTAATATGTTACTCCTAATAGGGTAAGATCACTAGAAGTGTGTTGGAAATTTGGCTGAGTTGAGTACATAGATGTTGTCATTATGGAAACATATGATCCACATGAAGAGCACAAAGGTCAGAGAGAAAGTATAGTAGAGCGCATGGCAAATTTGTCTAAGTGTGAGATAGCATTTTCACCAGTGTACCCGGACATAGCTTTTGTTTGTGACATTGACTAGAGAAAGCTCAATTCTTGTGCACTTGAACATAGACTCTATGATGTCTAATGATGACCCATCTCAGAGCGCAAGTCAATATAGAATGTACTGAATTAGTTATGACAATTTTACTGAAGACAGTGTTAAGCCGACAAGACAGTTTTGAAGACATAATTGGTAAAGAGTTAAGGGATTAATTTTTTTATCAAAATAATGTCTTAAAAATATAAAGGGACAACATCCTAGATGTTAACCCTTAGATAAATATATATGGAAATTGACCATGTAAATTTATTATCCTTAATAACTTGTGTATATGTAATTGTAAATTGTAAGAAGAGGGATATGTATGGTGATATTGTAATGATATGAAAAAGTGATATGATGTGAATGTAAGAGTAGTGAAAAGATATTGATGCAAGAAGCATAAGGTTATGTACCTTAATCCATTTTTGTAATTAGTATACATTGTACATTACTTGTTTGGGCAGTGCACTCATCTAGTAATTAGATTTTGTATTGACAACTCCTAGCAGGGTTGATGCTTCTAACAAGGCCTATAGTCCCTTAATCAGGACTAATACATTGTATGCTTGTAATAGACTCCTAACAGGGTCAATATCCTTAACAAGATACTTTTGATTAGTGGATCTTTGTGGGTACCATCCCCACTGGGGTTTTCCCTTGGCCATGGTTTCCTCGAGAACATATCATGTGTTATGAGTTCTTTAGTTTTATTGCTATGCATGTTGTTTAGCTTCTTATGTTATGCATATGTAAAAATAATCTGTTATATCTATATTTGGGCAAAAGATAAAGTTTGTAGAATACTAATTCACCCCCCCCTCTCAGTATTCCCTATTTCTAACAATAGGTATCAGAGCTTAGTTACTCGGAAAAGAATCATTCAAGGAAAGCCTAGAAACTTGAGTAAGATCTCTATGGATATGGATCAACTACAAAATAATCTTGAAGAAGCTCTTAAACATATTGATATTCTTACTAATGAAAGAGACACTCTGAAAGGGAAATATGATGATACAAAGAACCTCATTGAAAAATTGAAAAAGAAGTTGGAAGATCTGAAATCTAAAAAGGAATCTAAAATTCTTATTGAAAATTGTGATGACAATTTAGAAAAAGAAAATGTGATCCTTAAGCATGAACTGAAGATAGCAAAACTGAAATTAAGTTTGAAAGATGGAAATAGCAAGAATGAAGAAAATCTAAGATCTGAGAATGAAAAGTTAATGATTGAAAATGAAGAACTGAAATCTAAAGTTGGCAGTATGACATCTAAACTTGAGAAAGTCAATTTTTAGTATGCTAGACTTGAGAAATACAAAAAGATTGTGAAAGGCAAACTGACTCAATCCAAACAACAACTTGAAAGGCTATATTCAAATAGTGAGAAGATCAATGAACAAGTATCTTTTGGGAAACCATCCTATGATAAGAATGGACTTGGATTTAACATATTTAGAACAAATAATGAGAACAAGGAACCAGATCTAAAAATATCTGAAAGTCTAGATGAGAAGAAGTTTGATGAGATCAAAAAATCAGAAGAACCACCTAAGAAAGAAGAATCACCCAAAGGTATGCAAAGAGAATTCAAAGGTAGATGTTTTGGTTGTAATACTATTGGTCATATGAAGAGAGATTGCACAAGTAAACAATTTAAACCTCTTAATGGTTATTGTTATAATTGTCATGGTTTTGGACATAGAGCTATTGAATGTAGAAAACCTAAAGTTATTGAAAACAATTATGGTAGTAGAATGTTTAGGAATACTAAGAATGTAGATAAGAGACCTACTAAAAATATGAACAAAAGAAATGGAGTAGTATGTTATAGATGCAACAAGGTTGGACACATTGCTAGAAACTGTAGATCAAAAATCAATCAGCAAGGACCAAGATATGGAAACAGTGGAACTATTTGTCAGATATGTAAAAAGATTGGACATACAACAAGATTTTGCAGAATGAACAATGGAATTTTTAATCCTAACCCTAACCCTAGAAATCATGAAATAAGAAATGGAGATGCAAGAAATAGATAGAAAGGTTGTTGTAGTAATGCAGATGAAGTGAAGTTTGTTAAAGGCACAGATCAAGAAGACATATTCAACATTGAAGGTAATCAAAAAGGTGAAGTATCAAGTGGTAAGAATGAATCCTTACTTGACCTATCTGGAAGCACTTGATTTATGAAAATTACAGTAGATTAGGAACTTAGAAATAGTGTAGAAGTAGATTTATGATTAATTAAGTCTGGTGCAGTTAATGTAAGGTAGTTTATGATGTACTGATGCTATGGTTAAGAGCACAAAAGAAAATATTATGTTTTGCGAGATCGCAAGAAGTTTTAAGTTTTTGCAGGTTAACAGAAACAACTTTTTGGAAAGAAGTGGCAAAAGAATTGAGTGCAATGTCAGACCTAAGTGAGATTGAAGTAATAAAAGGTTATGATCGATGTTATTTGATCATCAAAGTGGGTTGAAGTGTTTAGGAGAGGAAAGAGCTATGATTGGAATCATTTTGCAATGATTTGGTGAAGGATTTGAGCATCAAATTTACGCAAGCCCTAGAATCACAAATTTGAGGTATTTTACTTGGCAGATCTTTGAATTGGTATAAAAGAACTAGAAGAAATCATGGATGTATCTTTAATTCATAATGTTAGAAACAAAAATAGACTTAGAATGAAGAGGGAACCAGTAGAACCCTTGGAAGAAGATAACCCTAGTTTAACATTATCATCTGTACCGGATGGAGTTTTGCATTTGGAGAATGTGAGAAGTTATCTTGGATGCAAGTTAGAAACCATCAATGATAGTGATTTTACCAATGAATATCAGAAGATTTACAATCAGGATATGAAATTGAAACAAGGATATGAACATTTGAAAGACAATGAGATTGTTAAGTATGCATTGTAGTATGAATTTGACAATGAAGAATGCACTAAGATTATTTTGAGCAGAATTCACAATGGAAAGTTTTGGCTAGAGGATAGATTGATACACATTATAGCTGACTTGATTCATGAAGTCACTAGACTATCTAAAACTAGTGCTATTCCTTTAAATGAAAAGAATATGAGGAAAATAGTCATGGACAACATAGAATCAACCTATAATGATAGAGGAATTGTGATTAGCAAGATCAAACAACATGATGTTAGATATTAATGCAAGTTTCTAACCACTAAGTTTTGTGCAAATTCTAGAGAAGATGACATGCTAGCTGGAATGGTACACATAGCCTATTTAATGTTTATTGATAAGGTACTAGTTGATATGTGTGAAATTCTGAGAATACAATTGTTTGAAAACTTGGAGAAGATTAAGAAAACTAAGTATGCACAATTTAGATTTTCATCCTTATTCACATACATGTTTTTCCACCTATTGAGGAGATTTTTGTACACCATTGCAAATGATTGGAATGATGGTCAATCTACTATGGAAAGGATAAATAAAGTATATATGAAACATGTTATTGATAAAGTGAATGAGAGTGCTATGTTAGTGATGAAGACATTTCAGAAATTGGTAATCAGCAGATCAAAGATTCCACAGTCTATTGTGGAGAAATATAAAGATGATATATGTTTTATGGTTGACATTGACTTTACCTATATTGAAGTAGTGGAGCCTAGAATTGAGTTCATAGACCCTCTTGGCTATGAGATATCTGAGATAGAAATAGAAGAATATGTTGGCAGCTTACTTAAGTGTAAGTTGGACACTCAGTGCAAAAGGTTTGGAACTTTTGAAGAGAATTTCAACTCTGCAAAAGCTATAATTTAGGAGAAGCAGTCTAAGAAGAGAGTTGACAACACTATAAAGAAAATATTGAAAGATTCAGGATTGACACAACATGAGTTTGAGATAGCAAAGAACATAGTAGTAGCAATCAAAATGAGTGAATAGAAAGAAGTTTTGTCTACCCCACCAATTGTAGTATAGTAGAAAGAACCTCAAGTCAAGGTGAAAGTAGAGGAACCAGAGATGGAACAAGAAACAAGTAGACCTACTAGGTCTAACTCCTCCACTCCTAGCAAGAGAAAGAAAGAAATTGCTACTGGACCTAGTAAAAGGCAGAAAATTTTGGTGCCACCAGTTCCTAGGAAAGTTACAATAATTAAAGATGATGACACTACTTTGGTTAAGAAGAAATCTTGGAAACCTAAAGTTGAAAAGCTTAATGAGCAGATTATTGAAGATGGAGACTTTACCAAAATGAATAAGTACTATAGTCTTTATGATTATTCAGACGGACTTAACTTGGAGAATGCAATTGTAAAGTACATAATTTTTGCAAATAAGAAGTTTGACACTATTCAGGGTCAGATACCTGATGACTTGTATAACAAACTTGTAAATAGAAAGAAGAGAGCACAAGAAGAAGACACTTCTATCAGAGAGAATCTAGTAAGAAAGCTTTATGGTGTGAGAGATGATGGACACCTAAAGTAGATATTAAAGACCTTAAGCACCCATCTGAGAACCAAAAGGAGAACCATTCTAATTATAGGAGGCAAATATGAAGAAGTTAATTCTGATACAGAGCAGGCAATAATCAAGGTTATGGCAGAAATTGTTGGAGAACCATCAATTGCAGCAGATCAAGTAGGTGACGTAGAACAAGAGGATATTCCCTCTCCTCTAGCTATTATCATTGAAGATGAATCAATGAATATAGAAGGTACAAAGGTTACCTTGGATACTAATGACAATGTATTCAAGAATTTAGGAAACATTGTTGACAATTCAGCTCTTGATGAACCGAATACAGAAGTAGAGCAGACACAAACCATTGTTAAAGAACCTAAAGCAACAGAGATCCAAGCACCTATTCCTATCAAAGAAGACATCAGTCTTACTCTTGAGACTAGAAAGAAGAAGGAAATTGGATCTTTATTTGAGGATTTAGGAAAAGAAGTTGATTATGATGATTAGTTGGAACTGATCACTTCTTTGAATAAGATTATTGGCAAGAACAAGAAAGTGAAGAATCTTGAAGGGAGTCTGAAGGAACTAACTAAGAAGTTACAAAGCATTGTAACTACACAAATTATAGAGGTAGACCCTTTGGAGAAAGCTAAGAAGGTAATGAGCACTTTTGATAATGAGTTCACTAATCTATCTGATATTGCAAAAGTGAGAGCTCAAGCAGCTTATGAAGCTGAAATGCTTTTGAATATTAGCCAAAATATTAGGAATGCTATTAACAATCTTGATATCTGTATCAAGGACTTGAAGAAGCATTTGGAAATAGGAAAATCTTTGTACATACAGTGTACAAAATCAGAGTCCTTAACAATAGAAGAAGATCAGAAGATGAAGTTGAAAGAAGCAGAGATGAAGTTGAAAGAAGCAGAGATTCAGAATGAATGTAACCTTCTTTCTAGCCCCAATGTAAAGGTATTAAATATTGAGAAGAAAGTTAGGAAGCTTTATGATGAAATTAGAGTTTTGCAAGATGAAAGGAATAGAAAAATGAGAAGATTTACTCTTTTGAGAGAGCACACTTCTATGAAGTTATGCTTAATTGAAGAATAGTTGGAAGAATGTCTTTTAGCAAAGACATCTTTTCAAAAGTTTAACTTTGAAAACCTTCAAGCATGTCAAATAGCAGCTTATGGACTAAGCACTTTACTCAATGTGGCAAATTCCATTAAGAAATCATGGGAGAAGGAGATAGAAGCAATGAAAGTTGATTTTTCAGATTGTGTTGCAAGCCTACCAGCTTTGCAATAAGGAACTAAGGTATAATCCTTTTTGTGACACAATTTTGTAGCCCTCCCTACTTTATTTTGGTCATTGTTGTCAAAGGGGGAGAGATATAGAGTAGAAAATTGTTGTATATGATATGGATTGATACTCTTAGGGAGAGTATTGTATTATAAATTATATTTTGAGGAGTTATAAGGATACTATATGTATATGTTATACTATGGCCACAATTTTGAGATTTTGAGTTGTACACTTAGCCAATTTTCTCATATGTTGCCACCAATGACAAAGGGGGAGATTGTTGGCAATTTGGCTAAGCTGAGTACATAGATGTTGTCATTATGGAAATATATGATCCACATGAAGAGTGAAAAGGTTAGAGAGCAAGTATAGCAGAGTGCATTACAAATTTGTCTAAGTGTGAGACAGCATTTTCACCAGTGTACCCGACCATAGTTTTTGTTTACGACATTGACTAGAGTAAGTTCAGTGCTTGCACACTTGAACATAGACTCTATGATGTCTAATGATAACCCATCTTAGAGCACAAGTCAGTATGGAATGTACAAAATGTACAAAATTAGTTATGACAGTTTTACCGAAGACAATGTTAAGTCGACAGGACAATTTTGAAGGTAGAATTTGTAAAGAGTTAAGCGATTATTTTGTTTATCAAAATAATGTCTTAACAATATAAAGGGATGAAATCCTAGATGTTAACTCTTAGATAAAGATATATGGAAGCTGACCATGTAAATTTATTAGCCTTAATAACTTGTATATATGTAATTGTAAATTGTAAGAAGAGGGAGATGTATGATGATATTGTAATGATATGAAAAAGTGATATGATGTGAATGTAAGAGCAGTGAAAAGATATTGATGCAAGAAGGATAAGGTTATGTACCTTAATCCATTTTTGTAATCAGTATACATTGTACATTACTTGTTTGGGCAGTGGGTTCATCTAGTAATCAAATTTTGTATTGACAACTCCTAGCAGGGTTGATGCTTCTAACAAGGCCTATAGTCCCTTAATCAGGACTAATACACTATATGCTTGTAATAGACTCCTAACAGGTTCAATATCCTTAACAAGATACTTTTGATTAGTGGATCTTTGTGGGTACCATCCCCACTGGGGTTTTGCCTTGGCCAGGGTTTCCTTGAGAACATATCATGTGTTATGAGTTCTTTAGTTTTATTGCTATGCATGTTGTTTAGCTTCTTATGTTATGCATGTGTAAAGATAATTTGTTATATCCATATTTGGGCAAAATATAAATTTTTTAGAATACTGAGTCACCCCCCCTCTTAGTATTCCCTATTTCTAACAAAGTGATGAAAACTTGTAGCCCTAACAGGAAAACCTTTTCTATCTATAGTAGTGAAGAATTTGTGGGTGTCATCCTCACCGTATTTTTAACCTTCTAACAAGGGTTTCTATGTTACCAAAATACTTGTGTTATGGGATTGTTATATTGTTGATTTCATGTTGTTTACTTTTACAAGTTGAATGGATGAATGATACATGTATTAGATACAAGTTATTTTGGAAGATTATCACTATTTGTTATTGTAGATTTGAAAGGTTAATGTGTTAAAGTTTTTGTGGGCACTGATTCACCCCTCCCCTCTTAGTACCCTATCTCTCCAAATTCCAACAATTGGTATCAGAGTGTAGTTCTCTTATTGCATAGTTTAACCACTGAAGGGTAAAGATCTAAGACATGGAGAGGTATAAGCTAGAAAAGACTATTGAGAATCAAAAGATTTAGATGTAGATGTTTATTTAATAGTATAAGCAAGCCAAGGAAGGACTGAAGAAATTATTGGTTGAAAGGTAGAACCTATCTATTCTACAAAATGAGATTGGTTACCATGAAGAAGAAATTGATGATATATTTGATCATGTTGGATCTAGTTCTAGAATTATTTCTGATGGATCTAAAAATATAATCTCTAATCTATCTGAAAAGAATTAGCATCTAACCAAAAAAGTGAAAGCACCACAAATTGGTCAAGAGTCTCAGATGGTGAGAATGGTAGAGATAATGAACAATGCTAGACAAGCTGAAAAAGAAAGGAATCTAGCTATTGATGACCAAAGACAAATGATTGAACAACTTCAAGCTAAAGAAAGTGAAATATAGAGACTCACCAATCACCATTTTCAAGTATCTAATTAGATGATGATTGTGAATCAAGAAGTAAACTGAGTAAATGGAGAATTGTCAAGAAATCTTGAAGAAGCTGCAAGACTTAGAGAGGAGAATGAGAAGCTAAGAAATGAAGTGAAAATCAATAGCAACACAATAAAATGAAGAAACTGGCTAAGGACAGTTCTAAGAAGATTGATGACTTTTTGATTAATCAAAGAAGATTTGGGAGTAAAGCTAGTCTAGGCTATACCGGCGAAGGAGAATCATCACAAAAGATGAACAAGTCAACAAAAATCAAAATCAAAGACCTAAAGTGTTGACATGTTATCATTGTAGAAAACTAGGACATACATCTAATGTGTGTAGAAGCAAAGCACAAGGTAAACCTCCTACCAGTCCTAAGTTCAATGGTTATTGCTATTATTGTGGTAAGTATGGTCACCAAGCTTATGAGTGTAGAGCTAAATAGAATGATATTGCTAACAATACTACTATGGAGAAAATATGCTATACTTGTAATAAATATGGAGACACTACATGAGAGTGTAAGGCTAAGATGAAACAAGTATGGACTTGTAAGCAGAAAACACAGCACAAGCCTTATCAATCAAAGAGACAAGGTAACTCTTATGTTTGGGATTATAACACATGGGCTAACTATATTGCATGTGGTAGATATGGACACACTTTAGTGAGCTATAACATGAAAATATGGGCTAGACAATCAAGAAGCTGGACAAACACTGGAATGGCATGTATGCATTGTCATAAAGTTGGTCATTTAAGCAAGGACTATAGAGACTTAGCACCAGAGGAAAACCATGTATTTGAGAGTGGAAACACTATTGCAAACATCATTAAGATAAGGAACTCTATGTGAAGAAAGGCATCTAATGAGAATGTTGAGTTAAGTAATGCTGTCAGTGAAACCTCATCCACTAGATTAGGTGACATCGGTACCTCCACTTAAGGTGATATAGGTATGTATGGGACTAACATTTCAAAGTGATCACATTTTACATATAGTTCCCTATATATGTTGTGCACATACCAAATCTACATGAATGAAGATGCATTATGGTTTATATTTTTTGAACTAAAAAAGTTATACAGTCAATAAAAGTGAAGACCAAGCATTGGTTACCCATTGGTAATCACTATTCAAGGTTAACCGAAGAACAATATCAACCAAGAAAAGAAGTCTAGTATTAACTGAGCTGATGAAAGAGTGTAGCTATCACTGAGCTGACAATTGTCATGAATCAGAAAGTAGGTCAAGCATTTAATGCATAAAGTCTTGAGTGGGAATATCAAAAATTCTATAAATATGGGGAATACAGAGTTTATTTTTCACATTGCAATTTTGGAGAGCTAAGATTTCATAGAGTGAGTTCGAGAAAGAATCTTTCACACAAATTCAAGTCATTGTAGATCAAACCGAGCACACTATTTGATACATTCCAAGTAAGTGGAAATCCTACCAAGCACATTTCTCATACTTATCAGAAAAACCTAGTTTGTTGAAATGGCATCTACTATGAGTTCATCTAAGGTTGTGGATGAAGAAGTTAATTTGATAGTGTCAGCAAGTTATAAGGAACCTCCTTATAAATTACACCCTGAAGTTTCTGCAAAAATGGATTTAGTGGGTTCTTTTTCAAGCATCCCACCTAGGGTTTTGTTGACGGAAGATATAAGATCATATATTCACTGTAAAATTAGGGAAATTGGAGATTTTGATATGTATGTTGTGTTTCAGGCACTTTGTAATGAGAAATTGGAACTAAAACCAGAGCACAAATTGGTTGAGACACTTGGTCCTACTCATGCCCTAGACTTTTCAAAGAACATTAAGAATGAATGGATTAAGGTTGTGTTGAGCCTCTATCATGAAGGCACATTCTGGCTAGACAGACCGACCAAGGTCACAAAAAGAATGATTAGCAAGGTTATTGGTTACCCGACTACTGAAAAGGTCAAAGCATTTCGAAGCACTACATGAGCTGAAGTTGAGAAGAACACTAGCATAGCATGGGATGGTAGATCATTAAATATTTCATCTATTATGGATCCTGAAGTAAAGTTCATAGCACATGTTATTGGTTATAAAATCTTTCAGTCGAGTAGGTCAAATAGTGTACCTTCTAGTGCAGTGGATATGGCTTATAAATTGATAAAGAAAGGTCATTAGATAGACCTAGCTGAGCTACTACTGAGACAATTTGAGGATAACATGAAGACAATAAAGGCATAGAAGTCCAACTCCTGTAAGTTTGGTTCACTACTTGTATGCTTATTTTTCTATCTCTAGAAATTCTTTCCCTCACACTAAATGGGTAGATGAGAAACCAATCACTTCACAAATATTTGATATTATGAAAGGTCTAGGAGATAAAGCTGAAAATATAATAAATAGTTATTTTGAAGATTTTAAAGTGAAGATGAATTTAACAAGTAGAATCCCTGATGAATTGGTCAAAAAATCTGCAATGGACATTTGTTTCTTAGTGCCACTTGATTCTCGATTCAACAATCAATATAGGCACTACTAGCATCACCAAAAGACCCCAAGACCACTAGGTTTGGAACCTATGAAGAAGCTAAGTCTAGAATCAAGACAAGTTTGGGCATTAATAAAATGACAAGGAAGTCTAAGAAGAAAAAGTTTTTATGGTGCAGGAGCACCTCAAACACTCAAGTCAAGCTTAAGGATCATGAAGACCTTCAAAACTCTCCAAGAAAATCAGAGGTGTGGAATGTATAAGCAGAGTCCAAGGATCAGTTGGAAGAACCTAGCATCGATCATGACCTTCAAGTAGTACACTACATTGGCATATTTACAAGGTCCTTAAAGGACTACTTTTCATTGTGTAATGTTGGTCATGTCCACAAAGGACTAAGAATTGGGATGTAATGGAATAATGTTGTCCAAGGTTTAATAATGCTTTTAATAATGTTTGATGAGTCTAGGTTGGGTAGGAGGTAATCCGAGGACATTAAAATTAAGGGTTGAATATTCAAATTAAGCCTTTTGTTATTTAAATATTCAAATATTTAAAACATAAACGGCTAGTTTGGGATTGGAGGGAAGTTAGAGTTTAGTTGTAGTTTGTTTTGTTTAATGAATTATCCTCAACTCAATGACAAGTTGGTTGAGATAGTTTCATAACTTATTTAATCTTGTGGAGTCTCTGTTATGCGATAGAGAATGAGACTGGTGTGCGGGTTTTGTAACAGTGAATAAAAACTCTTAATTTTTTGCTATTCCTTCATTCTTGAAAGTTTGTGTTGGTCGATTGGAGAATCATATGATTTGATAAGATTTTAATGATCTATTCCAGTTGATAGTCGATGAATTTCATATTGTTTTGAATTCATTGCTACGCCAGTTGATTAACTGTAATATTTCTTTAATTTTTTCATTACTACAGTAGGGTTCTAGATTAATGAAGAACCTTCCATGAATGTAAAGGCCTAATGTTCATGGAAGGTCATTTTTGTTAACATGTGTTATATAGTATTAACCATGCATATGTAGATCCGTGGGGAGTTGGTGTGATCACAGTGAAAAATAGTGAAGAAAGCATTGAAGGTGGGTACCCGAGTATAGCAATGGCTAATCCAGCCAAATAAGGTATAGATTTTATGCTTGGGAATAGTTTGTTAGGTTGATTGAAAGGTGATTCAATCACTAATTGGATGCAGAATTGAGTTGAACCAAGGAATTGAGGAAGCCCTAGATATCAAAGGGATTGAAGACAAAATTGGGGTTGCGGTGCCTTTAAGGCTAATTGCTCTTGGAGTTATTCATTTTAAGTCATTTGATGACTCTTTTGTGAGTTTGGAGGGATAAGAATAAATGAAGAGTGGTGTTCCTTTGTTAATTTGGGCATTTTAGGCATTGAAAATAGGGTATCAGTGCTGATTAGGTATGTTTGTCCAAAGTAATAGTGTGAAAGCTTTTGGTATGTTGTAGAGTTTTGAAAAGGGTATTTGTAAAAATCCTCATGTTGTCTAGTGTTTTGAGAAAACATAGAGTTATTCATGTTCCAAGTCTGCTGCACAATTATTACTAGGCTTTTGAAATAGTTTGAGAGCACTTTGAGAATTGGGAATAAGGGAGTTGGTTTTGAACCTTAAAGTTCCTTGCATCTAAGCTATTACTAGCCTACAACACCAACAGTATCATTTAGGAGTATTGTGGGAAGCCTTGATGAACCTAGTCCTTGTAGCATTTAAGCTTGTTGAATAGGCCCAAGTGCCTAAAACTCTAAAATTGTCAACTTTCATTGTGTTTTCAATACCACCACCCTTCCCTCTGCATCATTTTATCTGAGAGATTTGAGAAGGATGTAGACTCATCTGAGGAGTCATTGATTGAACAGGCAACCGAAGGTCAATTGATGTTGGCTGACAAACCATATGATAGTGAGGAGACTGAATCTGAAGAAGAACAAGAAGCTACACCGGTTCCTCATACTAAAACTCCATGGAAGAGGTAGTTGTCAATGCAAATAGGTGCACGCACAAGGTCAGAAACTATAGCTTCACCATCGAAGAAGAAAGTAGCTGAGAAGGTAATAAAATGAAAGCCTGCTACACTGACAAAGACATATGCAAAGAAAGGACCCAAGGTTGTAGTAGAGACACCAAAGAAAAGGAGAAAATTGATATGAAATAGACAAGACCTTGAGGATGATGAAGATGAAAACAATCAATTCAAGGTTGTCAGTAATAAGAAGAGGTCAATTAATGAGATTATTGAAGAAATAATTGAGAATGGGAATCTTGCAAATCTGGAACTTAGTAAGTTTGATGATATGTCAAATGAAGACCAAACCAAAATTGAGGAAGCCGTTATCTAGATGATGATCCACTTTAAATGAGTTCCACTAGAATTTGAAATATCACTACCCAAGACATTAGAGGACCAAGTAAATCAAAAGTGGTCATATGCCTTGGACATCGAGAAGAGGATGGGGGAACAAGCCCTTGTAGTGATTGCACCAGATCTATCTCTTGTTGATATTAAAGAACTTATGGATACATATGTGCAGAGATTCAATGTCAAGCACCATGCAATGAAAATAATAGATGAGAACCTGGTAGATCTCGATGAGTCTTGTCAACTTATCTGGAGCTCACTTTTAGCTGTTAGAGAGCAAAATGAGAAAATTGCATTCCAAAATTTGTCTAAAAAGAGAAAGAATTCAAAAGGTAAAGGAATATTTATTGAAGAGAATGTAGCAAAGAAGAATAAAGAGTCAAAGGTATCACTTACTGAGGTAATTGATACAACTATTGGTCAAGAAATTAAGAAGAGTTTA
Organism: Chamaecyparis obtusa; assembly: GCA_027943335.1. Taxonomy (NCBI): domain Eukaryota; kingdom Viridiplantae; phylum Streptophyta; class Pinopsida; order Cupressales; family Cupressaceae; genus Chamaecyparis; species Chamaecyparis obtusa. Next base: position 352,907 of record BSBK01006944.1, on the reverse strand, counting down.
TAGGATGCATCGAATCCTGAAGTGATTCAGATTGAGGATGAAAATGACTAGGATGTACTCATTGAGGACATCACAAATGGTGATCATAATGATAGGGATGATGATGATGATGTGAAAAATGCACCAGACAACACACTAGATGAAGTTCATGTTACCAAGTGTGCATTTCCATCACTACCAAGTGAGTTTCTTGTACTTGTTGAAGTCATAGAGATTCTATCTCAGGAACAACCCGAAGGCTCTATCCCTGAGCAACCTAAAGATATAATAGGGGAACCATGCAATGAACCTCCTATAGTGACAAATAAGCCTGAAGGAACAGAGGCCGATAAATCAAAAATAGAAGGAAAAGAGGCTAGTAAAATAGAAATGAAGGCACAAGAAGATCCTAAGATAACTAAGAACACCCCAATAGACACCACATCTGAGGCTCCACCTCACTCAACCAACACATAGGTTACCAAGGAGTAAAAGAAGGAAGATAGTGTGTCAACCAAGTAGAACACTTTGAGGACAAAAGATAAAGCTATTGTCATCATTGTCAAGAATTCACCACTTGCACCGAAGAAGAAGAAGAAGAAGAAGAAGAAGAAAGGAAAAGGGCTGATCACTCTTGACGAAGTCATTGTGATACCTGACTATGACTTGAGGACCCTTAGCCCTGATGAATTAAAAAAATATGGGGAAATATGTACATAGAAAGTAGCACAAGATAAATTGAGACAAGAGGGTAAGAGCAAGGAAATACTAGAAAATGTACGAGACATCTTACAACAGGTCATCCCCAAGATACATGTGGATGAGAACACACCAATTACGGACCAACTTGCTACTCTTGCTGAAGGAATCAATGCCCAAGATGTGGATGTAGACAAAAGAATTGAAGAGCAGGTAGAATCAAAGATACAAGATAAATTAGCTGAATGAATAAGACAAGAAGTGGTAGTAAACAAGGTTAAACTTTCAGAGGTAATAACTAACTTTCAGTGTATTACTAATTCTATTTTAAAAATCTTTCATAAGCTATGCACTGTCAGAACATCCACTGCAGAGATTAGTGAAAATATTAAATAGTTTGAGAATGAAATCTCAGTCAGTGCACTAGCCGCTACAATCGAGCTACAAGCTATTGCTAAGCATACACTCAGAGTTCAAGAACTTAGGTAGCTGATAGAAGATCTCAAGAAACAAGAAGAGTACATAACTGATCAGGTTACTGAGTTGCAGATAGAACTCCTTCATACCTGAAATTTTTTGAGAAGCATATTGTTCGGGCACAATTGCTTGTTGCAACACCAGAGATTTCCATGTTGGACAACATATTTGATATGCATGCACAAGTCAGTCTTGAGCACATTGCTCTCACCAAATTGAAAGAGGAATGGGAAAACCTCTTGGAGTCATTGAAGAAAACCCATTAGCACATTTTTGACAAGCTGTAAGTATATCATTTTTGCATTGGAATGAATATCAAAAAGGGGGAAATCAATGTATATGCCAAATATGTACATTTTTGCTAAGTATACTACACTTTATCAGAGCATGCACCGAGGGGGAGTATTTACACATTTTTTTCATATGTTTATGTATATGGTGGAGATATAAGTTTTTTTTGAGACATAAGGTCTATATACATTCAAGTTTTGATACTAATGCCAAATGGGGAGATTTTTATCTCTAACTGAGCATTAATGATTGTCATTAGTATCAAAGGTTATCAAAGATATCGGTCAGTTACATATATGAAGCTAGTCGGCAATTATAAGAAAAACAAGCTAGTCAATTAAGTATATACACTGAGCATCAGATAGTTTATTGAGCATCAGCTGTCACCGATATCGAGTGATAGTAAACACTGAGCATCATAATAAACACTGAGTAGTTTATACAGTATTTACCAAGGATCATAGGAAATTACATAGTATTTAGGAATGGCACATTCTTCTATGAAAATAGTTACAACAAATCAGAAAATGTTTTACCAAGATCAAGAACAATTTATTGTTGAGATACGATGAAGATCCTATGTAATAGTTTGATCTAGGTTATTTTTGTACACCATAGATCTTAGGGTTTTGTCTAAGATTTGTAAACCTAATTTTGTATAAGTGGCATAATGTTTTATGCTATATATTTTGTATGTTACATCATTTTGATGTGAACTGATGTATGAGCAAAGAAGCACTTGAAGTTCTAGCCAACCTTCAAGATTATCAGTTGACAAAGTAGATCAGTATTTAGAGGTTATCAGATTAAGCAGAATCAAAGCAAACTAACCAAGCAGTTCAGAGCAGAGATTTATCACAGTAAAGGTGATATCTTATCAGTACTTTATTGATATGTATCAAATAATCAAGTTGTCATTAGCAGATAGTTACCTATTGCTTTCTAAAAATTGTAATAGAGTTTTGGTTAAATATTTTAATAGAGTAGACTTGATAGTCTTTTTTAAATCTCTTAACTGAGTGCACACTCAAGTAGTGTTGCTAAAATCCTATAACTAGGTAGATCTAGCTGATCTAATATGTTACTCCTAACAAGGTAAGTATTGGAGATTTGCTAGCAGGCCAGTACTGACTATATATTTGTCATTGATGACAACATATGGAAAGTAGCATGCATGGAAGTCTTATGTAGTAAGCTTTCCATATATGAAGCATGGACATGATATCAGCATGATATCATGGGCATAGAGGTTAACTATTAGTACAGATAGCTATATAATAGCTTGTGTCAGTAGTGTTCCTGATAGAGTAACAAGCAATGTTCTATGTTTGGTTGTTTGTACAGTTATCATGAAGCCTTGCAAGCTTGGATATATGTTGAAGACATTTTAGTGATGTTTCATTCATGGACACATAGTCTTTTGATGAGTAGAAGTGAATTTATGCAATTGCTATTCACCAGCAGTAGTTTCCTGTGTTTATTCTGAAGAGCCGATAGAGATTTTATTGGTTCTTGAGTTGTGCCTATCATGTGGGTATGCACCTGGCCTTGGATTTAAGCTTAGAGGATAGTTATTAATCTTTAGTTAAGAGTGCATGAGTTAATTTAGCTTACAGAGAAAGATCCAATTATTTTGGTAGAGCCGATAGTGTGTAGTGTATGTCTACAATTATCTTATTGGATAGGTCCTAGAATGTGTTGTGTGCATAGTAGAGCCGAAATAATTTTTATTAGATTTTTTTGTGGTTTCTCTAATATGATTTCAAGGTGGTTCTAATAGGCCAACTTGACAATATCATTTAGAGAAAATATATTTATAGGTAGTCATTTGTGATTGCTGAAGTGTGGTTCATAGTTAAGTAGAGTAGAGAAGAGTGTGCAAAGTGTTGAGCCATCAGAAGAAGGTCTATGTGACCAAGTAAAGTACTTGTGCTATACATTGGAACTGATCTAGGCAGTAGGTCAAAGTGCAATTCACCAAGATCTAGATATAGTGTGTATTTCTTATTTAGAAGGTTGTAGCCTTTGCCCCTTTGAGTAGTGAGCTCTTGGACAGTGCATCCTCTCCCCTAAAAGGGACAATTGTAAAAGACTCCTAACAGGGTCTAACCCTTGACTAGGTCTACTGTACTAAATATATTGTAAAGAACCTCCTAACAGGGTTAAGGATCTTCTAACAAGGATCATAATACTCTAGTGTAGAATATTAGTGGGTGTCAATTCCCACTAGGGTTTTTACCTATTTGGGTTTCCCCGTAACCAAAATATTGATGTTGTGTTCTTTTGTTCTTGTGTTCTTGTGTTCTTTCATTGTGTTTATTCTTTATGTTTAAGTATAATTAATTGGATAAAGAATTTAATCTTATAGATAATTGATTCACTCCCCCCCCCAACCCCTCAATTATCTCGTAGGACTATTCCTAATAATTGGTATCAGAGCCAAGTGCCTCAGAGAGAAATTTTAATAGCTTGAGGTTGATCAGATGGCATACTTCAGGAAAGAAAGTCCTAAGTTCGATGGAGAGAATTATCTTGTTTGGAAGAACAAGATGGTGACCCATTTGCAGTGCATTATTTTTGAAGTTTTTACTGTAACTATCAAAGCAACCAAGAAACCTACCCTAGAAGACCTTGCATAGGAAGATGCTATTGATAGGCAAAAGGAATTGTTTCATCAAAATGCTATTGCTAAAGAATCCCTTATCAGCACCCTATCTGATGGTGAGTTTTTTGAAATAAAAAAGGTAGATACAGCCCACAAAATATGGAAACACCTAGAAGACATATTTGAAGGAGACAAACAAGAGAAGGATGTGCATAGAAAGACATGGAAGAAAAGATACAATGCATTAGATATGCTACCTCAAGAAAACATCAGAGCATATAATTAAAGGATAAATGAAGCAATTACTGGAATTAGAAACAATGGTGGAGAGATTTCAGAGTAGGACATTATCAACAAGTTAATGACTACTCTCACTCTTGAATATGAAAGCAAGATCAACATCCTTGATGAGACCATGTAGCATACATCTAATTTCAAAAGAGAAACTTTGATCAGAAAAATCTCATCTTTTGAGATCTCAAGATTGAAGATAGAACCAAAGAGTGAGACAGACTTCAAAGCAACAGTTCATGGTAAGAAATCTGCAAACACTTCTGGTAATTTTGATGATGATGATGAAGAGAAAACACTAGATGATTTCATTGCTATGATTTCCAAAAGAGAAAAGAAAGGAAAAGGAAAATATGAAGGTCAATTACTATTTAAGTACTTTTCATCTAATAAGATCGGTCACTTTGCATCTAAGTGTCCTACTAGAGCTAGAAAGTTCAAAAAGGATTACAAGCCTAAGTATTCTAAGGAATGCTACTATGCTAGAGATGGAGTTTCAGATGAAGAATCTGGTGAAGAAGAAATTGGATTCATTTCTATTATAGACAAAATGAATAATAAGACAAGTCATAAAGATGATAAAAATGAACAAGAGCTAGCATTGATTTCACAAGCTGACATAAGGACAAACTAGATCATAGACAGTGGTTGTTCACATCACATGACAGGTGATAAAGGTAGGTTTGTTCATTTGGAAAAATACAATGGCAGTATGGTCAGATTTGGAGACAACACTCCTAAACTGATAATTGCTAGAGGAGCCATCACCTTGGAAGGAAAGAATAGTACTAATGATGTTCTTTATGTTGATGGTTTGTGTATACACTTAAAAATGGCTTTGTTAATTAATTAAATATTTATTATTTAATTGATATTGACTTGATAAATTAATTAAATATGTTAGCACTTGTAAAAAAATTTCATGGATCTGGCACTTTTTTTCTGGTCTCTGTAATTTATTTTAGGTCCCTGGCACAAACCTTTGGTTCAAAAATTCAAAAAACTAGCCATTGGTGAAAAAACCTTTGTATTACCCTGGCCTTGTTATATTTTCAAGTTAACTTTTTGGGCCACTTAAAACCTTTTATCTGCATGTGCTTTTTAAATAGGTTCAATTTATGTCATGCAGTTAGGTTCTTCATGTGTTGGCGGGGTCCCCTTTATATTTCCTAAGCGCCCGTGTTTTAATTTTTCCTAAGCCCTATAGTTCCCTGCCAAAATATTTTCCCTAAATCATGCTTTAATATTTTCCTATGTTTTGGCAGCCTTTATTTTTCCCTGGGCCCAGTTCTGACACCATATCCATCTAATGGTGGGTGTATCTTCTCAAGTGATGTGTTAGATGCATAAGATCTTGAGATGGCCGTCGATTCTTTGTATGACGTAGCCTTTCTTTTTAAGTGGGTCCACTTGCTAGGTGTGCAGATTTGGCTATCTCTCATTGGTCCACCTATTATGATTCAGAATGTTGTTAGTGGGACTAGTCTTCTTAGCTTTTAGGCAGATTAAAGTTCATTTTAATCTTGTGGTTGTCATTATACCATTGATATAACATGCTCAAATTTTAATGCAGCGGTATAGCGACAGCCGTTGATTCTCCTCAAGCCTGCAGGTGGGTCTGTTGACACGTATGCACAGTTGGCAAGCTATGATTGGTCCAAGTATTAACACTGTGGCATGTTGTCAGTGGGACCTAGTTTCTAGATGTGTCAGAGGGTCCTGATCCTATCAGTGAATTGATGAATGGCATGTTATCTTATGGGTTTTTTCAGAGGCTTAAGATCTTGTGACGGCTGTTGATTTCTTCCAGTGTTAGAGGGTTGTCAGAGTAGGGAGGAGATTCTTCATCCGATGGTGGGTGTGAAATCTGATAGAATCTCGGATGGGTATGAAAACTTTAGATGGCCATTGATGTTCTAGGTGAAGGCTTAGTGGTTCTGATAAATGTTTTGGTGGTCTGACAAATTTATGAAGGCTTCGCTCATTCACGTGAAATAGTGGCAGTTCTCTAAATGTTTTAGCAGTTCAACGAACAAGCGTTCGCAGAATTGCTAAACTTTCTGGTGGATAGATAAGGTGTTTCGTGAACTAGCAGTGACCTTTTGTCACTAGTTCGCTAAATGTGGGACCGAGGTTAATGTTTTCCTATGGTCACCAAGTCACGAAGTTAAAAGGTGGGTTAAGTTCTCTTTCCACAAATTGGAAATGCCTTGTCGCATGGTCGCTGGGGTAAACCCTGAGGTATCTGGTTGAGTTAAGACATAAAAGACTACGAAAGGGAGAGATCTAATAGTTGTGACTTAAAGTTGGTCTAATTTTAAATGTTGACCGTCGATTTTCTATTAAAGCCATAAAATGACCGTTGAAGTTTAAATTCAAATTTGCAAAGGGTTTCAAGTGATAGAAGGTACCAAAATTTATGGTTTTAATGGCCGGTTTCAATTGATTTAGTGGTGTTGGTTGTTGCAGACTAGTTTGAGAGTCCCTGTGGTAGGTGGCATGATATTTTTGTACCAAGAGAAGTTTGGTTTTGTGCTTGAGGTATGTTTGCAGGTGGCTAATTTGACTGGTTTTCATGGCAATTCCTTATTGTTTTGTACTATCCTCATGGATTTTGATGATTGCAGATCCGTCTGAGATTAATTTTCTCCAAGTTGCTTATGTTTCTTCCCCTACAATAAATTTTGATGTATTTTTTTTGGTTGGTTGAGTTGTTGAAACCCTAACCCTAGTCGCCTGAAGCTTGATGCATCCTTTTTGAGGATTCCAAGGTGACTAGGGGTATAAGAAGAAAAATGTTTTATTTTGAAATGGTTCTAATCTTGATTAGTTATAGGGAGTTGTAGCAGGTGGTATCATATTGTATTAGATTGAATAGAATTTCCTTGTAGTATTTTGCAAGTTATTGAAGTGGTTTTATCTCTTCTCTACTTTGAACATGTACATGATTCATTATACTTAATATGATTATTTCAAGCTTTCAAGTCTCTCCTTGGTGTCAATCTTGTGAATTCTAGATTTTTTGATCTATTGCATAGGTTTACCTTTGTATATGTTCTAGTCTTTAGTTGCTGATCTAGGATCAAGTGAAATATACTTTGGATAGGACATAGATTCACTTTGATTTATCTACAAAAGGATATTATAAGTAGTAGATGGGCTGAAATACTTATATTTATGGCTATGAGTCTTTGACAATAGTTGGTTCATGTTTCAATGTCTGTATTTGAGATTTACCCAATGGATAATGGCACTGATCAAAGATTAGTATATTCAGTCGAGTTCAATGCTGGATTGGCCCTTGCTTACTTCCTTCCATCTCTAAATATCAACACTTTTTAAGTTTTAATTGTATTTGGTTGATAGTAGTAATAACCTATAGTAATGGAGAGTCAATGAATGTGAGGTTAGCATTTAGCACTTTCTTACTTTTCAATCTGTTGTTTAGACCCAGTCTTTGGTGTGTGAAGTATAGTTTTCACTGGGCTAGGTGCACCCACCTTGGTTTTGCAGAGCCAGAAGTGAAGAGGGAAGTCTTGTCCCTATAGTTGGTCTAGTTACCCTAAGATCCTTATACATTTTGGAATTAACCAATCCTAAAATCAACCTGAGGGCATACTGGCAGCCTAAGAGCATAAGTGTCCATTTTGAACACCAACAAAATATTTATTATTTAATTAATAATTATTTTCTCTATTTATTAAATAGATTATTCAATTTATTTATTAAATTCACTATAGTCTATTCCTCTATCCTAAGTCTTCTAATTAGTCTTATTAAAGTTATTTAATTAAATATACAATCACCTAAATATGACTAAGTCCCCTAGTCCACCTCACCTACCTAGTCACCTGACACATCACTTTGGCTAAAATAAATAATTATTATTAATTATTTATTGATAATTATCCTCACCCACACATATCCTATTCCTAAGGACTATGTGGCCTCATAGGACTTGGTCTCATGACCACATGTCCTCTCTTAAACCAAGTCAAGAGACAATCCCTATTCCTAAGGGGCTTCTTAAGCCACCTCTAAGGGTCAAAGGTGACTCATGGGACACTTGTACCAAGAGTCCTCATGAGGAAAAGGTCTCTCCCTCTTTCTCTCTTTGGTCTTTGTGAGACACTTGACATGTGTCTTTCCCTTCCACCTTGTTCTCCTCCATGTCAATGTGAGAGGAACATCATCCCTATTCTTCCTCTCACATTCTAACTACATCCCCCTTTCTCTCAACTTCTTCAACCAAGTCAATCCTAGCCCTAGGATCTTCCACCTTTTGTTCTCCACCATAGGATTGTGCCACCTAGGCCTAGATCCTCCAAAACTCTATAAAAGGAGCCAATTGCTCCTTTGTGAGCTAATAGTGAATAGGTAATCAAGCATTTAAAGCATTCAAGAATCTTCAAGAAATCAAGCATTTCAAGAGCATTCAAGCACAAGCATCCATATTATCATCATTTGCATTCCATCCATTAGTTGCATAATCAAGCTTTTAGCTATTTTGCATTCATCATCAAATCTCCACACTTTGGTGGCATCTTGGGAAAGAGGCTTCATTTGGAAATCTAAGAGCTCAACATCCTCAAGAAATCAAGGCTAGGAGGACAATGGAGACAAGCTACATGGTAGGTCAAGGTAATTGATTTAATTTCATCATTTGTAATTACTTTGCATTCTTAATTATGTTGCATTAGATAGATTTGTTAGCTTCTAATTAGTTAATTTATCATTTCTAGTATTAGACATCTAATTTGCATACATTTTTGGCACCCACTGTGGGGCCTTCCCCATGTTTTTAACATTTTATTTGTATTTTTTCGTGTGCAGTCATTTCCAAGTGTTTCCTGCGCATTCATTTAGGATTCCTGTGCATCCATTCATCTGTTCTGCGCATCCATTTTTGAGCAAACTTGTCATTTTTTTTTTGTTTTTAGCTTCTGGTTAACACCTATGCATCCATCACTCTTTTTTGCACATTTACATATTTCTACTGTGCATTTGTTAATTCTGTGCATTGGTTTCATAATTCTACACATTTATTCACTGTTGTTGTGCATCTATTATTTACAGTAGTTAAATTAAATGTTTTGATTTATTTTGATTTTAGCTAAATTTTTTTGTCAAGTTTCTGTTTGTTCTAGTAGTCCCTAGGCTATTTTGTAGGATGTTATTTTGAAGACCCCATTGGTAAATTTCTAACAAGCTTGTTTGTAGGATTCTTAAGGGGTATTTCAAAATAAACCATAACCTTGTTTGGGCTTAAAATATGACATGTTTTTGGCTTTGTGTGTCTTTTTTAGCATAGCTCAAGTGTTTTTTGTGTCTTTCTTAATAGCTATTTGTAATCCCAAAATTATAACAATGTATCCTCTCCCCTTGCCATTCATGGATCTTGGGTGTAAGAGAAACTGTTATAATTTTTAGAGGGTGATCTTTGGTGGCAAAAGAGGTACTCACCCCAAGGAATGACCCAACCGGTAATAGGCTAAAGCCAAGCCCTTCCAAACTGGTATATGAAAAATGATAGTGTGATTAGTCTCACATTAGATAGGTGCAAATTCATTGAGGCAACCAAAATCTCCTCCAGTACCCTAGTGGTGCATTAAAGCCCTACTTAGTAGAGGTGAAAGACTTGCTTTGAAAAGATTGGGAGAACCCCCTTAATTGGGAAAATGACTTGATCACAACCACCTGAATGGATGTCCTTAATAAATAATTTTCTTTAGTGGCCAAAAACCTTCTATTTGTTGGCTCAAGGGGTCACCCAAGCTCATGAAGACACCCCACATTACTCATGGTTCATAGTAGAGATAGCAATTCTTTGGGAAGTAATGACCCATTGAATTTGAAACTTGGTGTGCCTGAGAAGTGAGTGCACTGTAAGGAGGAGCCCGTGCCTCCAAGTTCCTAGGCTATCCACTGTGGATTTGCATGGCTGGATTTTATTATCCTAGTGGGGATTCAATAGATATTGTCCTTGCCAACCTTAGGATTGTAAGCATGTTTGTGCATTCATACTAGAGAAATTAGATTAAAATCATTTATGTCTTGCTTGTGTGTGTTTATACATTTTCCATTTGCCAACAACCAAAAACATCATAAAATCAAAACAAAATTCAACATCTTGTAGTTCCAATCCATCAAAAACAAATTCCTGCGCATTCATCAAATTTTCCTGCGCATACGTTATATTATTCTGTGCATAGGTTCCAAAGTTCTGTGCATTTGTTTCATTTGGTTGCACATTAATCAAACTATCCTATGCATTTGTCATTGCACATATACAATAGTGAGCATTTCCACAAACTTTGAAAATTTCACAATCACTTTTTCAGATACCCATTTTTGTCTTTAGTTAAATTCTGAGAAAATATTCAAGCTACACAGACCTATGATCTTTAGTTTGACCATTTTCATCACTTTTCATCAATTTTCATCAACCTTTCTTCACCAAAAATCATCAAATCATTTCTTCTAATCTTCTAAAATTCTAGATTTAGTGTTGAAAACATTACCTTATCTATCAGATTTTGATCTTTGTGAGTTTATCCTATTAGGATCTATCATCGTCAATCAAACTTACCCAGGTTACTATCTCTTGATTTTTCTTTGTCATATCATAGTGAAATCTATACTTCTTATTGACCTAGATTTTATCAAGTTGGCTCATCACTTTTCAACACCTTTTCACTATCTTTTCTATCAACCACTCTTTCCATATATTTTCATCAAACATCTTTCATCCCACAAATCAATTTTCACATTTTTATGGTTCAAACTCGATCTGAGAAACTAAAACAAACCATTGATTTAGAATCCCTAGACAAAATGGAAGGAAACAAAAGTAATGAAGAAAATCCTTGGCCTGAAGCTCCTAAGAAAACTTCACTTTTTACATCCAAAGAGGAACCCATAGATCAAGAACTTAGGGATGCTACACAAGATCCTAGATTTTATCATGTCATGGAAAGACTCCTAGACCTAGATAGAGAGATGTATTTCCTCATGCTTGCTCAACAAGGAGCCAAACTCCCAAGTGATTTTGATATTTCTCATCTTAGAGAACCAACTATTGTCACCAATCAAGAAATTCCTAGTAGTTCTCAAGATACTCATGGAGAAAAGGAAACTAAATAGCCATCCGATGCTTCTCAAAATGATCAACAAACCAATGCTTCCCACAACAATGTTTCCCAAAACACTCAAGGAAACACGTTATCTTTGGATCCCATTCTACAAAAAATCTAGATGCTTCAACAACAAATCCATGACATCCAAACTGGATCATCAACTAAGAAGTATTCCTTGGATGATATATGTCCTTACCCTTTTGATAAGAATTTAGGAATGATTCCATTCCCTCCTCATTTTTAGGTACCAAAATTTGACAAATACAAAGGGAATTCAGATCCACAAGACCACATTCATGAGTTTTGTGCTGCTTGTATTGAAGTTGCTCACAATGACACTTATCTTATGTGACTATTTCCACAAAGTTTAGGAGGACAAGCCATGGAATGGTTCTCCAAACTACCCCCAACCATCAAATCTTTCAATGAGATTCTTGACAAATTTGTGACTCATTATTCATATAACATCAAACATGAAGTCACTATGCTTGATCTTTGCAATGCACATCAAAAGAATGGAGAACCCTTCCTTACTTTTTTGCAAAGATGGCATCAATTGTTTGCCAAATATCCATGAACAATTCCTAAACAAGAAAAGATGGATATCTTTGTGCACAACCTTACACTAGAAATGAGTTATAGGTTACAATTGCAATGTCCACCAAACTTCAATAAGCTCATAGAAAATGGTATCAAGATTGAGGAATCCATGGTCAAAAAAGGTGAGATAAAACTTTATTCCAAAGACAATGTTGGGTCCTCAAATTCCAATCCCAACAACTACAACAACGACAAATTGAAATTTTGGAATAAAAACAAAAACATTGTCAATGATGGGATTGTTGATAATCGTAATGTCAAACCAACACAACCCTTTCTAAATCTCACAAGTCAGGCCAATGCTACTCAAGCTACCTAGAGTAATCAATTAGCAAATCCAAACACCAAAAAAGATTCATCTAAACCAAGATTGCCTTTTATGTCACCTCGAAGAAATTTTACTCCTTTAGGGGAATCTCTTGAATCAGCATTACGGAAGTTCATCACAAAGAAACTCATTACACTTCTTGAAACAAAAGACTTTGAACCTAGAGTAAAACCTTCTTGGTGGAATGCGAATGATTATTGTGAGTTTCACAGAGGAAAAGGACATAAAACCAATGACTACCTAAGACTCAAAAATATAGTTCAAGACTTAATTGAAAGTGGTGAAATTGGTGTTGATGAACATACCTCAAATGAATCACATACGGCTTTCAAAGATCCACTTCCCGAGCATGAAAAAAGAGGTTCTTCTAACACTAAGGGTGATAATCAAGCTAATTATAATTCTACTCCCTATAGATATGTTGGTAACATTTCTGAATGTCATCCTTCTAAGTATTATGGCAATGTCATTACCATAAAAGAAAAATTAGAGAGTCAACTAGTCCATGTTACTACTCATGCTCAATCCAAGGTTACTCTCGAAGGAGTCCCATCTAAACCAAATGCACCTCAAAACAAGTCTATTTATGTCCCAAAGTCTACACCAAATATTTCTAACCAGTACAATCTTTTGGAACAACTCAAGAAAACACCTTCCCAGATATCCATCTTAGAGCTTTTGTGCCTATCCCCATCTCACAAAGATATCCTTGAAAAAGCTCTCTTAGAGACCTAGGTCCCCATAAATCTAGATCAAGATCAATTTCAATCTATGGTGGGACATTTAACAACCCTACATTACCTATCCTTCATTGAAAATGATGACTTAGCTATTACCCAACCTCATAATGCTCCCCTACATATTGAAGTCCTTGTACAGAGTCACAAAATCAAGCGAGTACTAATAGATGGAGGAGTTGGCTTGAACATATGCACATTTAAACTAGTCCTTGCATTGGGATTTTCTAAAATGTTGTAGATCCAAAGAAGAAAATCACAATAAAAGCTTATGATGAAGAAGAGAGGTCATCCAAGGGGTCTTTTGTTCTTCCTATTAGAGTCAGTCCTATAATCAAAGATGTACCTTGCCAAGTTCTTGACATGGATCTTGCTTATAACATTCTATTGGGAAGACCATGGATTCATTCCATGAAAGTTGTGCCATCAACTTATCATCAGTGCTTTAAATTCCCTCATAATGGTTAGGAGATCACTATTAAAGGAGATACTAATCCATTCCAGTATTGTAACATAGTAAAGACATCTGATTCTTTGATACCTTATAACCATACTAGATCTACTACAACTACACCCAGTGATCCTAGTAATATAGCATCAACTTCTAAATCAAATGGGATCAAGATAGACATAAAAGAAAGAAGTATGGAAGAATACACTTTAGGTCAAGCTTTGCATCATAGAGTTACCTTTATCTCCTAGATCATATGGTAGATCTTTGATCACTAAACAATAATCAAAACCCCCTTCAACACTTCTTTATGACACATTTATAAGTGGGGGCACAATATCCAAAGAGGTAGCTAAGCAGAATGCTAATCATTTGCTTAAGTCATAGAAGAATGAGGAAGATACCAAACATGAATATATATAACTTGATGTCTATGGTAAAGGGTATACTTTGCTACAAAAGATGGGATACCAAGGTGCTAGACCTATAGGGTTACAAAGAGAAGGTGTTATCAAACCAATTTTGCAAAATCCCAACTATCAAAGAGACACTACAGGATTAGGATACAAAGGAGAAGGACCAAAAGAACCAAAAGGAAAAGAAAAGATCACACCTTTTCATGAGATATCTAAAGCTCTTGCCTTACAATTTAGAAAGCATGGTATGTATGTAGATCCAGAGAAACAAAGGATAGCACATAGAATCATTGATAGACTTGGGGATAATGATAAATCTAACTCAAATGATTATGAATGGGATTCATTATCTAATTATACTAAAGAGATAGGAGTTGATGTTTCCCATCACTATAGTAATGATTATCGTGAGGGAGAGAGTTCAAAGATTGACTCACTAGGATTAGTCCCACATGATATTACTTTTGTCAATTGTGAGGAAAGTGAGCTTTATCTTGTGATAGATGAATCAGATGAGAGTATGGAAATAGACCTCACTAATACCATCATAAACCTTGACAAATTTTCCATCAATACCATCTCTACCTTTGAAACTAACCCGAATGATCCAATGCCCCTTGTACATCCTGAGCTTATCGATTGGGATTCTCCCAATCATCCAAAACTTGATGTTTTCCATAATGATGATGTAATCATTGACTATCTTGGAATCAAGGATCATTTACCACTGTGGGATCACAAGTCAGGATTTGTGATAGAACTCAATGACATGGCCTACTTTGGAGAGAGTGCCAATCCTTTCAGTCATAAAAATATAAAAATAATCAACAGATCTAATGGTGAAAACCACTCGGTGGCAGTATTAGATCCAAAATTAGTAAAAAGAAAAGATGCATCTAATGGTAAAAACCTCTTTGAGGCACCTAATGATGGAAGGATTGACACTCTTCCCAATTATTTGTATTGAGAGCAATATGCTATTCTTATAGAACCAATAGTACCTCTTAACCTTGGAACATAAGAGTTTCCACACATCCTCAAAGTAGCAACATCCTTGACAGAATCAGAGAAAGAAGCTTTTGCAAAAAATTTCAAAGAAAGACAAATCAACTTTGCTTGGTCCTATGCTAATATGCCTAGGCTAGACCGTAATCTCATTATGCATCATTTATCAATCAAACCAGGTGTAAAACCAGTTAAGTAGAAGCTCCGCAAGATGCACCTACATATTGCACTAATGGTTAAAGAAGAATTGAAGAAGCTCCTATATGTTGGATTCATTCATGCTATTGATTATGCTGAGTGGATTTCAAATATTGTCCCCATCTCAAAACTAGACAAGTCTATCCAGATTTGTATTGATTTTTGAGATCTTAATAAAGCTTGTCCAAAAGATGACTTTCCTCTACCAAATATTGACATTATTGTTGATCTGATAGCTGGGCATGAGATGTTATCATTAATGGATGGTTTTTCTAGCTATAAAAAAATCAAGATTACACCGGAAGACCAGGAAAAGACTGCTTTTACTTGTCAGTGGGGTACATACTACTGCAATGTGATGCCATTTGGCCTCAAAAATGCTGGAGCAACTTACCAAAGAGCTATGACCATAATATTTCATGACATGATGCATACCATTATGGAAGATTATGTTGATGAAATTTTAGCAAAATCCAAAGACAGAGCTGGTCATTTGAGAGTGTTGGATAGAATATTCACCTAGATGGAAAAGTATTAGATTCAACTCAATCCAAAGAAATGTGCATTTGGAGTCACATCTAGTAAACTGTTAGGGTACATTGTCTTAGCCAAAGGAATTGAAGTAGATCCAAAAAAAGTTAAAGTAATAATGGAGATGGCTTCCCCCACTAGCATGAGTCAATTAAGATCTTTATAAGGATGTCTCCAATCCATCTAAAGATTTGTTTCTCAACTAGCAGATCAAAGCCATCCCTTTCAACATTTGTTGCATAAAAATATCTTATTCCAATGGGATGATAAGTGTGAGGAAGCTTTCAATAAAATCAAGCAATATCTAGTGAATCCTCCAACTCTGATGTCACCAATTCTAGGCAAGCCACTCTTGCTCTACATTTTTGCTACGGAAATCTCACTAGGTGCTCTTTTGGCTCAAAAAGATCATGAAGGGAAAGAAAAGGCCATCTACTATATCAGTCGTACCCTAGTGGGATATGAGCTAAACTATTCTCCTATAGAAAGAGCATGTATGGTCATTATTTTCACTTCACAAAAGTGGTGACATTACATGTTGTCACATTCAATCAAGCTCATTGCAAAGATTGATCCTTTAAAGTATCTATTAAGCAAAACATCATTGACAAGCAGATTGGCTAAGTGGGTCATGCTACTTAGTGAATTTGATATTGAATATATAGATAGGAAGGCTATCAAAGGTCAAGTGCTAGAAGATCAGCTAGCAGATGCTCCATTAATGGATGACCAACCTATACACATAGAGTTTCTTGATGCACACATCTTAGCTTTATCTACACAAACATGTCAACTATATTTTGATGGATCGTGTACTCAATAGGGTTTAGGAGCTAGTATTCTCTTTGTCACACCACAAGGATACACAATTCTGAAATCTTACAAGCTGCTCTTTCCTTGCACCAATAATGTAGTAGAATATGAAGCTTTTTTGATTGGGTTAAAGATGGATTTACAATGGAAAGTAACTAAAATGAATATCTATGGAGATTCTTAGTTGATTATAAATCAGGTTAATGATGATTATCAGACTAAAGATGATAAGTTATTACCATATAAATGTATGGTTGATGACTTCAAACAATATTTCTTAGTCATCACTTTTGAGTAGATTCCTCAGCATGATAACAAGGCTACTGATGCAATGGCAATGATTGCTTCTTTGTTTGATATAGAGGATACCAAGGTCCATTTTGAGTTCTTGGTGGAATCCCTGACTTGTCCTGCATATGATGATCCTGATATGAGTATTATATGTCATCTAATTGGACACAACTCCCCAACCTATGGAAAAATCTATTCTTATCTAAAAAATGACATCCTACCCCCTAACCTATCCTAAAATAAAAAACAAACTTTTCTCTGCCAAGCCTCCCGCTATGTCCTCATATCCGATACCCTTTATCGGTGAGGTCTTGATGGTATTCTCCTATGATGTCTCAAGCACGATGAAGCTCAAACTACCTTGCAAGACATACATGAGGGTATTTGTGGGACACATTTGAGTGGTCCCTCTTTGGCTAAGAAACTCATGTGTATGGGTTACTATTGGCCTACCATGGAAATAGATTCCTTTTATTTTGCTAGGGCATGCAAGAAATGTCAGATACATGGAAACCTTATTCATGCTCCAGCACAAGAGTTACATCCTTTTACAACTACTTTTCCATTCATTTGATGGGGACTCAACCTCATGGGTGCTATCAACCCTCCATCTTCCAATGACCACAAATGGATTATCACTGCCATCAAGTATTTTACTAAATGGATTGAGGTTGTTCCATTGATCACCGCCATAGGGAAACAAGTGTCTATGTTTATCCTAAATTATATCATTTGTAGATATGGTATACCTATTTATCTCATTACTAATCATGGGAAATAATTTCAAAATTAGGACATGGATGAACTATGCACAAAATTCCACATCACCCATAATTATTCTACCATATACTATCCCCAAGGAAATGGCTAAGCTAAGGTGTCAAATAAAACAATTGTTAAAATCCTACAAAAGACTGTCAATGATGCTGGCCATGACTAGCATATCCAACTGAATGTAGCCTTATGGGCTTACCACACCTCCATTCATACTCCTACTTGAGCCACCCCATATTCCCTTGTCTATGCATCTAAAGCAGTCCTGCCCCTCGAGGTCGAGTTGCCTTCACTTTGTGTTACTCTCAAAGATTTGATTCCCGATGAAGACTATAGATTTGCACGGCTGACTGAACTAGAATTGCTGGATGAACACCATTAGAGAGCTTATGATCATTTGAAAGTCTATCAGTAGTGTATGTCTCATCAATATAACAACAAGGTAAAGGTTAGAGACTTTCAGCTGGGTGACCTAGTCCTTCGAGAAAATCCAAAGAATCAACTGCATGTGAGAAGAAGGGCAAGTTCAAACCCAATTGGTTAGGTCCTTTTTTAGTTACAATAGTTTATGGTTCCAAGGCTTATCAATTTTCCACACCTGAGGGAGATCCTTTGGATGAACCTCTTGATAGCATACACCTCAAGAAGTTTTAACCTTGAAATCCCAATGCAAGGACTATGTATATATTCTATAAATAAAAAATCTTTAAAATACAAAAAAATCAAAAGAAAATTGCAATAAAAGCATGTGGTGAAAACTTGGAAATAGGCACCATGTGTATCAAGTTAGCTCCTTTATCTATTAGGATTATTCTAGTGTGTTCATTTATTGTATATATATCCACAATAAAATGGCTAGTTAGTCACCATTCCCACCATGTATACATCATAATAAAATGGCCAGTTCATACACCATCCATTGTATCTACCCATAATAAAACCCCATCATAGCTTGGTCCTTTTTTATGGTCTTCATCTTAGTCTTCTTGCATCCTTCTTCATCCATAATAAGTCAGTCCATCACCTAGCTAGGGGCATGTCCTCGACCTAGTTCAGGAAGTGGATCTATGATAGTCATGACTCTTAGAGGACACAATGGAGTACTTTCACCAAACAAGAAAACATTATCAAACATTCTTCCACAATGGTATCTTCATGATGAATTGAAATATATGATCTATCATTCGAAACATGGCTGCTTATCTATCATTATTGACTATACATCATCAATTGAACTGATTACTATACCTTACACTATCTTTTGGCAAAAGAAATGTATATTCATGGCAGGCATGTTAGAATGATTTGTTGAAGGTTATGCATTTCATCTCTATATTTCATTGTTATCATGTTCCCTATGCTATTCCGAGATATCTTTCACATGATTTTGAAACTCCTATATGTCATTGATTAGAATAGCCGAGATGGGGGCATGGTATTTTCTTTGGTTGCTATTTGTGGGATATTTTCCGATGAAATCAAAGGAATAAATAATTGGGGTGTCTATGTGTAAGTGCCTTCATCAATTTAATAGTATTGACAACATACAAATCATGTTGCTCCACAAATTTTATTTATGGTGATACGCCATCACATACCTCAACTCCAAATATTTGTTCCCCGATGGAGGGAGGGATATTCCTTGTCTATTATGCAAATGAAACTCGGGTCATCTCGATTCAATTATACCTAGATGCTTGTCAAGTTTGCAATATTAAACTCCATGCAAGAAGTGCTCAAGTCATCCTCGTTTAATTATACCATGATGCTTGCATTTTCTTGCAACATAATGAGCTCAATGATGAAAATCAAATTCCAGTTATTATGAAGTTCTAAGATGTTACATGAAGTTGTGGAGATATACTAATTTCATATTTCATTTAAACAATCCATGACTTGCATATCAGTGCTCCTTTTATAGGGATTTGTAGGTTATCTTTCTTATTAGGTTATCTGTTCTCCTAGTCCATTCTTCTTGTGTCAAATACATTGTTATTTAAGTTGAGGACATTTGGACAAACAAAAACATTGATTTTTCACCTCACATCTTATAAACATTTAATCAATTCATTTAGGTCATACATTATTTTCATTAAGTGTGTTCATTTGTATATTATCCATTTATATTACATGCATATTTCACATGTGCAAATTCCATAATATTTCATTATCTTTTTATTATGATATAAGTTGTTATCTTTTAGTCATTTTAAGAACATCATCATTTATTATCCATTCATTATCCATTATCTACATTGTTTTACATCATTGTATTAGTAATCATATAGCATTGTATAAAGTAAAATCATCTAGGACATACATTTATATCAACATCATATATTTGATCATTAGCCATTATGTATCACATAGAAAATCACTCATTAAGCATTCTAAGACATACATTCTATGCATATTAAAGTAAAACATCACATCCTACATATGTCAGTATGCACATGTATATAAAATCATCAAAGCAAATCATGGTAGAACTGCATCACTATAAATATAGAGTCAATCATATATAGAGAGTCCATCATATAAAGTCCATAAAAACACAACAAAACTATCCAAATGTCTAATGATATAAAGAAATATAACAATGTGTCCAAAGTCAGTGTCTATCAAGTCAATGATATAATGATACAATGCTACAATGATACAACAATATATACAATGATCTCCAAAATCTATGATCCACTGCCTCTAGACTTTGTCTATTGCTATCTACGAGATACAATTAGGCCCCATGCTACTGAACTACCTAATCCTAAGGCTCTACCTTGATCTCCTAAATCTATGGGTGCTAGAGGGCGTGATGATACACCTCCACTACCATCCAGTGCCTATCTCTCATATATCATTGTCCTAATAGCCACTAAGCTCTCTTTGTAGCTCCTAATCCAAAGATCCCTTGGCACCACCTATCTATAGGCCTATCACTAGTAGGATATCTCCTTCCTAGCATGTATCATGGCTCTCAAACTATCTCCATGAGGACCCAAATCCTTTGTACACTGCAGCTCATCTAATAACATCTCTGACTCCTTGAATCTCTCTATAGTCACATCCCGCTTATGTCTAAGTACTCCCATCTAGCTCTCTAGCCTCTCTATCTATCTCTCCAGTCTAGGGACATGGTCTACCTACACCTATGTCATTGCTATTCAGACTAGCAATGAGTCAATATTAGGATCCTCCTCCTCCGCAACATCCCTCTGTAAATAGGGATCCTATCCCCCAATGTCCATACCTGTTGGTCCCTCCTAGGCATCCACATCTAGCATTTGTACATCCTGCCCATCCTATACATCATCAGGGATATGTCCACCCTATACCACTCCACCTGGGCTAATAAAATATCTACCTCATCTTGTCCCTGCCCTACCTGTATTAGCACATGTACTTGTATAGCTAGTCCCTATACTGGGGCAGCTAGTATCTATCCCTGAGCAACTAGTACCTATAGTGAACCTCATACTGGTGGCTATGCCGGAGGCTGCCTCCATCCCTATCTAGCTAGGGGTGGCATCAAACCCCTCTATCTCACTCCACCACCTCTCATCTGAGGTCCAGCTCTATCCCCTCTCCCTCCATCTCCTCCATCTCCTCCATCACCATCACCACCATCACCACCACCTCCTCTCCCTTGTCCTCACCTATCTCACCCTCGACATCTCCCATGGCATCTCTTTGCTAGATCCCTCTCTAGTGGCCTAGCTATCAGATCTATCAGTCATGGAACTAGAAAATCTCTAAGGAACTACTCTAGATCCATCGTCATCCCTGGGTCCATGACCCCCTATCTCATCATCCATGCCTAGAATGGCATGTCCAAGAACTCTTGTCTAGCTATGTCAAATGAAACCATAGGTCCCCACTCACATCTCTCCTAATGAGTCTGAGTGAACTTAGTGACTCCCTGTGGCATACCTTGGATCCTGCCAAATTGACGCAGAACCTAGCTAACTAGCTATCTCTCAATAATGTAGGGTGTCTGCCCTATCAACCATCATGACTTTGTTAGTCCATTTTCTTGTCATAGAAAAAATCCTTTGAAAATGGCCCATTTCCTTGCAAGTTTTCTTGAAGTGTCCTGCCCTATGTTCTTCATTGTGTCACCTTGCTCCAATTCAAATCACACATGCTGATTCACAAAATCCAAAAAGTTATTCAAGTTCTAAGGTCTGCAAGAAATAAATTTTCAAATCTGCCATAGTTTCAAAAACCCATAGTGTTTTTGAAAATCCATGATGTTTTCAGTCTGTGTGAAAACCCTAGTTGCTTTCAGCCTTCTGTCTTCCATCTTTTATGTGCTTATCTTTTGGTGTCAGAAACCTTGTGTGTTTTTGATCTTTTTCATCGAAAACCCTATGTGTTTTTGACCTCACAATTTCCTATTTGCCAGCATTCCCTAACTGCACAAGTGCGATGGATGGTGGGCCCGGGTCTTTAAAAGTTTCAAAATGATTGGTTGTTGCATGATTACATGTTAGATTTTTCTGATATGCAACCATGCGATTGGTTACTTCTTGCCCATGGGGCCGGTTGGTGGAAAGGGTGTGGTCCTATTGGCAGTCATGTGGCAACCTTTGGTTGGCTATCACATGATCGCATAGCCTAATTTTTGGCTATGTGATCATGTGACTAGTTGACATGTGTCTGCAGTGGTGAGGTGGTAGTTTGTTGGTGGGTCCCAATTCTTCCCATTGCCCAGTGTGGTTAAAGTTCAGACAAGATCGGTGGTTGTCGTATGTTCTAATGGTAAAGATGCACAATGTTTAACCTTTACGCTTTTGCGACATGCCGTTGGATTTTCTTGTATGGGCATGTCATGGGTCCAATTGGGTCCATGTCAGATTGGTGCTGATGTGTCAGTCTGCTATTGGTTGATATGCAATGAGTTGGGATGTGACATGGGCCGATTTGTGGGGTTTGAGTAGTTTGGTGGTCCCATTGACAGTGATGTGGTAGCCTGGGGTTGGTTGTCGCATGATTGCATGTCAGAGTTTTCTAACATGTGATCATGCGACTAGTTGACATGTGTTCCTGAGCGCATGACAGGTGGTGACGTGTCAATTTCTAGTTGGTTGCTGGTGTACCGAGGTGGTAGGGGGTTTGTGGTGGGGCCCGTGTTTGCAGTGCCTGAGTGTGTTTGACATTCAGTGGTGAATGTTGGCGGCTAGTCACATGTTCACATAGCCTTTTTCAAGGCTATCCGATCATGCAAATGACACTTTGTGTTAGTAGCAGTAGTGGTTATGTGGCAAGGTAAAGGTCTGCAGGTTGTCACATGTTTGCATAGCTCATTTCCTGGATATGCGATCATGCGACAACTGTTTGCACATCACGGTTGTGTAGTTAAGGCAAGTCCACTCTGTGGGTCTTGCCGACATGCTTAGTTTTGATTGGTCATTGACTAGTGGTGGGGTCGAGGACTTCTCAGGATGGTTTGTGATCGGCATTGCATGGTTAAGAAACTACGGTCGCATGATCACAAAGGTTATTATGGAGCCATGTGATCATGTGACCAAGCACAAATGTAACCGATTCCTGTTGCGGTTAATCTTGCCGATGCCCGGGAAAGGGATGAAGATCTACGGTGCTGACTTAAAGTTGGCCGAGATTTGAATGTAGACTGCTGATTTACATCTGGTGCCATGAATGTGACCGTTTCAATCTTGCAGAGAGTTTTGTGATAGGAAGTACTAGGATTGAATGCTTTCATGGCCAGATTTGATTGGTTTGGTGGTGCTTGCTATTGCAGTGTGGTCCAGGGTTCCATGAGTGTTTGCAAGGATGTTTTTCCATGTGGGGGAGGACAAATTTTGTTGCTCAAGGCATTTTGCAGGTCTATTCAGTTTGGTTTGCATGGTAAATTTATGATCTTCCTGTCCTTCTTAGAGATTATTCTCAAGTGTGAAGATCATCCTTGGTCTGATAGACATGTGCTTGGTTTTCCCTCCAAGAGTTTTTAAATTTTTATGTATTTCTGGTTGGTTGAGGTGGGTGAAACTTTAGCCCTAGCTATCCGTAGCTTGTTGCAACTTGTTTTAGGTTTCCAAGGTAGCTAGTGGTATAAATTATCAAAATTTTGACTTTGTAAGGGTTCCAGCTTAGAATTTCTTTCTAGTTCCAGTGAGCGGTCCTTTTCCTGTAGATATTTATCCTTTTCTCTGCATATAGGGTGTTCTTCTTTCCATTGTTGGTTCAGAGAATACAGTGCATATTGTAATAGATTTGTCTTATGTGTGAGGATTTAATATATTCTTACTATTACCAAACTATCTCCATTTGAATTCTGGATTCATTAATCATACATCAAGGGTGTTTGATTTTTTTATTTGCACTGCCTATGTGCTTGCAAGTGGAGTTGTCTTCGTAGGGATAACTGGTTTAGAGTTAGTGTTCATGTATGTATGAGTTCAGGTGTCAAAGATATGTCATGCTTGTCTTCCAGGAGATGCTGGTTAATGTATTATCTATTTATAGGTCTCTTCTAAGGGGAGGGTTAAAATCCTTTGAGTGGATAATAACATACTTGAATACACAGGTGGGTGCTAAGTTGAGGTTTGGTCATGGTGTGTGATTGATGTTAGGCATCAACACATTGAGTATATTGTTTTCTTGTTTCATAGTTGTCCCTTGCAATACTGTATTTGAGTCTATGGCCCAATGCACAAGGAACTAGTCTATGAGAGACTTAGGGAATCTCAGGGGTCGTTTCAATCCATTTAAAATCATTTAGATTCAGTCCCACTCTTTCCCTTTCTTACTGTTAGTGTAGGTCTCTAGTTTTCAGACTCATTGCATGGAAGCAGGTTATTGCATCAGATTTAGTTTTATTAGGGTACAGGCTACCTATAGGAGTCTGGTAACTATTCCACAATAATACATCTGTAGGTGTTTCAGTCATCAAGAAGAGTCATGAGTGTGCAGATGAGGCAATACCCACCTGAGTGATGTGGAGCTCAAAGTAGAAGGAGGATGCCCTTGGTCCTCATCAATTGGTACTTTTTCCCTGTCAGACTTTGGAGTGAAGACTAACCAGTTTGTCAATCATAGTGTAAACTTGGCACCATGTGGGAACAAGTTTAAAAGCCAACAAGATGGCAACTCTGCTGGGGAACCATTGGAAAGAGTCAGATGGACAAACAAGCATTTGCTAAATTTTCTCACCTAGTTGTGAGTGGCGGCTCTGATTTTTCTCTGTTTCATCAGTGCACTCCTTGATAAATAGTGTGTATACCTGGTGTGGTTTTGTGTTGGTTGGAAGAAGAAACAATGAATTATTTTCCTCTCAAGGAGGTGGTGACTCTACATGACAAAGTTATCTAATGGAGCTTCAAGGTGAGCTCAAGATCTGCCCTACCTTCTAGTCAATAAGGTCTTCTGCTGCAAGACTCCCAGGTATTTCTCAAAGATCTAAAATGTCTCCTTATTGAGTGATCAAGCACTAAGAAAAGGAGTAAGGTGTGATTAGAGGTTTGCATACTTCAAGTTCTCTATTGCAGCTTTGCAAAATTTTATGGAAGTATTGCATTAAGTCTGATTGGAAAGCTTGAGGAGGAGCTTGCATTTCTTGAACAAGGCATCCTTAGGGATTGTATAAAATTAGTAAGGTTGAAGGTAGGATGCAGACAAGATCTATCCATATCTTTTTTCTATGATAGATTTTGTGGTGCATATGATGAGCTTTCAAATGATGTTGAGTTTGCAGCATCTGAGTTCATTGGTTTATTCCTGAAGCTTTGTTTTCCTAAGTCAACCAGTTGGTCAGATGCTTTGTGGGAGGAGTATTATGGATGTATTAGGGATTGGGTACTTAGTGATGATAGTCTTGAGCTTGAGGATGCACTTGGGGTTTTTCTCTTTGGTACTGATATTGAGAATGATGGAAGTTATGAAGGAGATGTGTCAAGTGATGACACTCTTTCTTGCCATCATGAGATTGATGCTCTTTCTCAGTATGGGGCAGAAAGTTTATGCAGTCAATCAAATGAAGAAAAGGATTGGATGGATGAAGATGTTGCTGATGATTATATGTCAGAGGAGGGTGTTCTTGAGGATAGTTGTTCACTTCATAGTGAACAAATTTTAGATCTCCTGTCTTGTGAATATCTCAGGTATGCAGGGAGGGATGACTCTGAGTTCTCACATTTAGCACACATTGATTTTGACCAAGAGCATGAGTCAGCAGGGTCTGACTATGACATGTGTGCCTCTGATTCTTTTGCTGCTCCAACACTACTAGATAGCAACCACACTATATATGATGTATCGGATGATGAGGTTGCTAGTGTTTTCTTAGTTTCAAGTGATGTAGTGCTCCCTGACATGGTTTTGAGTGCTAATTGGGGAAGTTGAATAGATTGTGGGTCTTACCTTGACTCTAGATCTTTTGATAAGCCATGGAAGGATGGCCTCTCAGCTACTCAAACTTTGCATTTTTATGGACATGTTGATGTTTCCTTTCCCACCTACCAACAATTTTTGGTTTTGTCAAAAGTTGACAAGATGCAAGTTGCTCCTATGTTCGGTGATCATGTCCCATGTGATGAGTTCCCTCAGTGTTTGCATGAAGATAGGTGTATCTTCTCCTTGGCGGTGCAAATTTTTGGTATGAATGGATCCAATAGCGATTGCACTAATAGTTTGATAGAGCTGGACAGTTTTTCTTTTCAGTTGGACAATAAGCTTCCCAAACGTGGTGGTAAATTTGAAGGTGATTTATGTTGTAGTTCCTTCAACATTTTCCTATTTAAAGAATGCAACATGCATATGCCATTTTATTTTCAAAGTTGGTATGATTTCCATTTTGGTCCTCAAATTGATCATGCTGATTTTTCTTGTCCTATGTTATTGGAGAATGGAAATAAATTTGATCAGATGCATGGAAATGATAAATTCAGCTCATTTTCATTTTGTGGAGATGCAAACCAAATTTTTGATAGAGGAAAGATCTGATCAGAAGTTTTGGGGCCCTGAGCCTTTTGTAAATATTGTAAACTTTGTATAGTTTTCCCTTTTCCTGTTGTGTGTCTTTCTTTCCTGTTCCCTATATTTTTTGAGGTCTCTGTTCTTTTTCCAGTGGGTGGTCTGCTTCTTCCCAGAGATCTGAGGTCCTCATTGTATCTGTAGGAGATACATGTCCCCAACTATAGCCACTATTAGTCCATTTTCTTGTCATAGCAAAAATCTTTTGAAAATGGCCCATTTCCTTGCAAGTTTTTTTGAAGTGTCCTGCCCTATGTTCTTCATTGTGTCACCTTGCTCCAATTCAAATCACACGTGCTGATTCACAAAATCCAGAAAGTTATTCAAGTTCTAAGGTCTGCAGGAAACAAATTTTAAAATCTGCCACAATGTCGAAAACCCACAGTGTTTTTGAAAATCCATGATGTTTTCAGTCTGTGTGAAAACCCTCATTGTTTTTAGCCTTCTACCTTCCAGCTTTTGTGTGCTTATCTTTTGGTGTCAGAAACCTTATGTTTTTTCAATCTTTTTTATTGAAAACCCTGTGTGTTTTCGACCTCATAGTTTCCTATTTGCCAGCATTCCCTAACTACGCAAGTGTGATGGATGGTGGGCCTAGGTCTTCAAAGGTTTCAAAATGATTGGTTGTCGCATGATCGCATGTCAAATTTTTTTGATATGCGACCATGCGACCGATTACTTCTTGCACGTGTGGCCGATTGGTGGAAAGGGTGTGGTCCTATTGGCAGTCATGTGGTGGCCTTTGGTTGGCTGTTGCATGATCACATAGCCCAATTTTTGGCTATGCGATCATGCAACTAGTTGACACATGTCTACGGTGGTGAGGTGGTAGTTTGTTGGTGGGTCCCAGTTCTTCCCATTGCCCAGTGTGGTTAAAGTTCAGACAAGATCAGTGGTTGTCGTATGTTCGCATGGTAAAGATGCACAATGTTTAACCTTTATGCTTTTGCGACAGGCCATTGGATTTTCCTGTATCGGCATGTCGTGGGTCTAGTTGGGTCCATGTCAGATTGGTGCTGATGTGTCAGTCTACTATTGGTTGATATGCGATGAGTTGGGATGTGACGTGGGCCCATTTGTGGGGTTTGAGTAGTGTGGTGGTCCCATTGATGGTGATGTGGTAGCTTGGGGTTAGCTATCACATGATCACATGTTAAAGTTTTCTGACATGTGATCATGCGACTGGTTGACACATGTTCCTGATCCTGTGCCAGGTGGTGACGTGCTGATTTCTAGTTGGTTCCTGGTGTACCGAGGTGGTAGGGGGTTTGTGGTGGGGCTTGTGTTTGCAGTGCTCGAGCATGCTTGACATTTGGTGGTGAATGTTGTCAGCTAGTCGCATGTTTGCATAGCCTTTTTCAAGGCTATGTGATCATGCGATTGACACTTTGTGTTAGCAGTGGCGGTAGTTATGTGACAAGGTAAAGGTCTACGGGTTGTCGCATGTTTGCATAGCCCATTTCCTGGCTATGCGATCATGTGACAACTATTTGGACATCACGGTTGTGGAGTTAAGGCGGGTCCACTATGTGGGTCTTTTCGGCGTGCTTGGTTTTGATAGGTCATTGACTGGTGGTGGGGTCGAGGACTTCTCAGGATGGTTTGTGATTGGCATTACATGATTAAGAAACCATAATCACATGATTGCAAAGGTTATTATGGAGCCATGTGATCATGCGACCAAGCACAAATGTAATTGATTCCTATTGCAGTTAATCTTGCCCATGCCTAGGAAAGGGATGAAGATCTACGGTGCTGACTTAAAGTTGGCCGAGATTTGAATGTAGACCGCCGATTTACTTCTAGCACCATGAATGTAACTGTTTCAAACTTGCAGAGAGTTTTGCGATAGGAAGTACCAAGATTCAATGCTTTCATGGCCAGATTTGATTGGTTTGGTGGTGCTTGCTATTGCAGTGTGGTCCAAGGTGCCATGAGTGTTTGTAGGGATGTTTTTCTATGTGGGGGAGGACAAATTTTGTTGCTTGAGGCATTTTGCAGGTCTATTTAGTTTGGTTTGCATGGTAAATTTATGATCTTCCTATCCTTCTCAGAGATTATTCTCAAGTGCAAAGATCATCCTTGGTCTGATAGACGTGTTCTTGGTTTTCCCTCCAAGAGTTTTTAAATTTTGATGTATTTCTAGTTGGTTGAGGTGGGTGAAACTTTAGCCCTAGCTGTCTGTAGCTTGTTGCATCCTATTTTGGGTTTCCAAAGTAGCTAGTGGTATAAATTGTCAAAATTTTGACTTTGTAAGGGTTCCAGCTTAGAATTCCTTTCTGGTTCCAGTGAACGGTCCTTTTTCTATAGATATTTCTCCTTTTCTCTACATATAGGGTGTTCTTCTTTCCATTGCTGGTTCAGAGAATATAGTGCATATTGTAACAAATTTGTCTTATGTGTGATGATTTAATATATTCTTACTATTACCAAACTATCTCCATTTGAATTCTGGATTCATTAATCATACATCAAGGGTGTTTGATTTTTCTATTTGCACTACCTATGTTCTTGTAAGTGGAGTTGTCTTCGCAAGGATAACTGGTTTAGAGTTAGTGTTCATGTATGTATGAGATGAGGTGTCAAAGATATGTCATGCTTGTCTTCTAGCAGATGCTGGTTAATGTATTATCTATTTATAGGTCTCTTATAAGGGGAGGGTTAAAATCCTTTGAGTGGATAATAACATACTTGAATACATAGGTGGGTGCTAAGTTGAGGTTTGGTCATGGTGTGTGATTGATGTTAGGCATCAACACATTGAGTATATTGTTTTCTTGTTTCATAGCTGTCCCTTGCAATACTGTATTTGACTCTATGGCCCAATGGACAAGGCACTGGTCTATGAGAGACTTAGGTCATCTCAAGGGTCCTTTCAATCCATTTAAAATCATTCACATTCAGTCCCACTCTTCCCCTTTCTTACTGTTAGTGTAGGTCTCTGGTTTTCAGACTCATTGCATGCAAGTAGGTTATTGCATCAGATTTGGTTTCATTGGGGTACAGGATACCTATAGGAGTCTGGTAACTATTCCATAATAATACATCTATAGGCCTTTCATTCATCAAGAAAATTCATGAGTGTGCAGATGAGGCAATACCCACCTGAGTGATGTGGAGCTCAAAGTAGAAGGATGATGCCCTCGGTCCTCATCAATTGGCCCTTTTTCCCTGTCAGACTTTGGAGCAAAGACTAACCAATTTGTCAATCATAGTGTAAACCTAGCACCGTGTGGGAACAAGTTTAAAATCCAATAGACTCAAAACAAAAACCTAGCTACCGCTCATCATCCTAGGGCTCACATCCTAGGTATGGTCTCCATGTGACTGTGTCTAGTGTGTCAAACGTGTACCACCAAAACTCCAAGTGTCCTAGTTTTGCCTAAGACAAAATTGATGAATATAAATGAATATACAGTTGTCCTATGCCACAAAATCTAATGGCTAATGGTCATGTCACTGTGATATGCTCCCATTCCCATACATGGAGAAATGTGACACCTACTGATAATGATTCACCCCCATGGTACACCACCTGATGAAGATCATGGTACAAATGGGCTAATAGGAAAACACCCTAGGCAAAATAGGTCCCATCATCCATAATTCACTGCAATGTGCGGCCCCATCCAACTACAAATCTGTGTGACCTCCGATCCAGGCATACAAATCCCCCAATCGCTCCTGCTAATACAACTGGTAGAGGCTTATATAAATCCACCATATCCTCCCACCTAATCTCTCCCTCCTCAATATCATCATCCCCAAACATAGCTCTACACTCTGTCACTCCATCGTGCTGATCGTAGTGAACCATCTCACCTGTAATGGGAAGCTGGAGGATGCGATACACATCCTCTAAGGTAATTGTCATCTCTCTTGTCAGGAGATGAAAGGTACTCATTTTCGAGTGCCATCTCTCTAGTAAGGTAGTCATCATACTGAGATTCACCTGAATCTCAAGCATGTAGATCACATGATACAACTCAGATGCTCCAATCAAGATTTTGTCAGTCTCAAATTTTGTGTGGCGGGATATCTCTCCCGTGACATCAGAATATTAGTAATGTCCTCCTATACAAATCAAAGGCAATCAAACTATCATATTTCAATGAACTGATCTAAACATCTATCTATCCTATTATATCAATTACAAACATGTTTTAACATGTGTTTTAAATAGATGATTTCATCAATTATCTAGCATCAAGACTGGTTAACTAGCGACCATGCTACAATGTTGTCTATCTTGACCAAATTGATCCAATTTAACCACCGATAAATCAAATCAGCTTTTCAACATCTAGTTTAACCTAATTAACTTGCTAATTTGACCAAATTCTATCAACTAAACAAATGTGTAGCACAGAAAAATGCATGCGCAACATCCCTAAACATTTGTCCAGTTTTCCATGTATGCGCAGATTTCCTTAACATTTGCGCAATAATTCTAAACAAATGCACAGAATGAATTCATGCACACTTTTATTTGACATTTGTGCAGCCCAAATTTTCCTCTAAACAAATGCACAGGTACCTTAGACACATGCACAAAAGTACTAATTTTCTATGCAAACATAGCTAGTTGTTGTGCATTCATGCGCTGCAACTGCGCATTTGTTTGCCGCCTAAGAACAAAAATTTTCTTCTAAACTAACCAACACATGCTAAATCAAATCACCTACCAGCTCTCCCGAATCAAGTGGTCACTAGAAGCATCTGGCCCTCTCAAAGCGGTGATCTAATAGCGGGAATGACATCCTAGAAGCTCTTCTCTTCTCTCTCTCACACTCTAATCTCTGAATGACAAGTGTGCACAATGAGCCTATTGTGGACCCCTTTGCCTTATTTATAGCCTTTGGACCTGATATGTTTGGTGTGTGGACCCTATCTCCCATTTTCCCTTCCGTTTCACCTTGTTTTCACCCGTCTTTTCTTCCAAATCTTTCATGAGATTGATTATCCAACTTGACAAACCTAAAAAAAAAAAATTTAAAAAAAAATCATAAAATTCAAATAATCAATTTTGTCAATCAATCTCTCAAGGGGGCATGCATAGGTCATCTAAGACGTTGTCTGGGGCAGGGGCAAATGCTTGAAATTTTCTTTGAAATAATGTGACAGGCACATTATTTCAAAGAGGGGCAAAATGTATACACTTAAAAATGGCTTTGTTAATTAATTAAATATTTATTATTTAATTGATATTAACTTGATAAATTAATTAAATATTTATTATTTAATTAATAATTATTTCCTCTATTTATTAAATAGATTATTCAATTTATTTAGTAAATTCACTATAGTCTATTCCTCTATCTTAAGTCTTCTAATTAGTCTTATTAAAGTGATTTAATTAAATATACAATCACCTAAATATGACTAAGTCCCCTAGTCCACCTCACCTACCTAGTCAGCTAACACATCACTTTGGCTAAAATAAATAATTATTATTAATTATTTATTGATAATTATCCTCACCCACACATGTCCTATTCTTAAGGGCTATGTGGCCTCATAGGACTTGATCTCATGACCACATGTCCTCTCTTAAACCAAGCCAAGAGACAATCCCTATTCCTAAGGGGCTTCTTAAGCCACCTCTAAGGGTCAAAGGTGACTCATGGGACACTTGTACCAAGAGTCCTTGTGAGGAAAAGGTCTCTCCCT
Organism: Chamaecyparis obtusa; assembly: GCA_027943335.1. Taxonomy (NCBI): domain Eukaryota; kingdom Viridiplantae; phylum Streptophyta; class Pinopsida; order Cupressales; family Cupressaceae; genus Chamaecyparis; species Chamaecyparis obtusa. Next base: position 320,621 of record BSBK01006944.1, on the reverse strand, counting down.
CTTTCTCTCTTTGGTCTTTGTGAGACACTTGACATGTGTCTTTCCCTTCCACCTTGTTCTCCTCCATGTCAATGTGAGAGGAACATCATCCCTATTCTTCCTCTCACATTCTAACTACATCCCCCTTTCTCTCAACTCCTTCAACCAAGTCAATCCTAGCCCTAGGATCTTCCACCTTTCATTCTCCACCATAGGATTGTGCCACCTAGGCCTAGATCCTCCAAAACTCTATAAAAGGAGCCAATTTCTCCTTTGTGAGTTAATAGTGAATAGGCAATCAAGCATTTCAAGCATTCAAGAATCTTCAAGAAATCAAGCATTTCAAGAGAATTCAAGCATAAGCATCCATTTTATCATCATTTGCATTCCATCCATTAGTTGCATAATCAAGATTTTAGCTATTTTGCATTCATCATCAAATCTCCACACTTTGGTGGCATCTTGGGAAAAAGGCTTCATTTGGAAATCTAAGAGCTCAACATCCTCAAGAAATCAAGGTTAGGAGGACAATGGAGACAAGATGCATGGTAGGTGAAGGTAATTGATTTAATTTCATCATTTGTAATTACTTTGCATTCTTCATTGTGTTGCATTAGATAGATTTGTTAGCTTCTAATTAGTTAATTTATCATTTCTAGTATTAGACATCTAATTTGAATATAGTTTGAAACATAACCTTCTCAGTGTTGGATAGTTACTTGGAAAAGGCTATCAGTTGGAGTTCAAAGATGACAAATGCATCATTAACAACAAAGATAGTGTTATGATTACATCAGGCTCAAAGACAAGAGGTAATGTTTTTCAACTCAATTCTAAAGCAAGTTGTTTTGTTGCTAAAGTTGATGATAGTTGGTTGTGGCATAAAAGACTATGTCATATAAATTTTGATAACATAGTAAAGATAAGCAATGTAAAGGTAGTAAGAGATCTACCTAGCATAGAAAAGCCAGTTGATACTATATGCAAGGAATGTGTGATGGGAAAGCATGTGAGAAATTCATTCAGGAGCAAGTAGAATTTAGTAGAAAACAAGTTGGATCTAATTCATATAGACCTATGTGGTCCAACTCAAATAAGATCATACTATGGTGAAAGGCATTTGATTTTGTTTTTTGATGATTATACTAGAATAATGTGGGTTGTGTTCATGAAACATAAGTCAAAGGCATTTGAGAAGTTCAAAATATTCAAAGCTAAGGTTGAGAATGAATCTGGACTAAAGATAAAATGTTTGAGATTAGATAGAGGAGGAGAATTCACCTCTGACAGATTCTATGAGTACTACAAAGAATGTGGAATAAAGAGATAGTTAAGTGCACCTAGAACTCCTCAATAGAATGGAATTGTAGAGAGAAGGAATAGGATCATCCTTGATACAATGTGCACCATCATGATAGAAGGAAAAGTTGCACACACCTATTGGAGAGATGCGGTCAATACAATAGTCTATACCATCAATAGGATTCAATTAAGGCTAGGCGCTAACAAAACACCATATGAGCTATGGTTTGGTAATGTTCCCATAGTAAAATACTTTAGAATCTTTGGAAGAAAGTGCTACATCAAGAGGGCTGAAGTAGTAGGCAAGTTTGATGCAAGAAGTGATGAAGGTATTTTTCTTGGTTACTCTAGTAAAAGTAAAGCTTATATATGTTTCAATTTAAGATTGAAAAAGATCATTGAAAGTGTCCATGTAAAGATTGATGAAAAGTTTATGATTAAAGAAAGATATCATGATCACTCACCCATGATTGAAGAAGAAGCTAGACCCTCCACTAGTGAGACAGTTATTGAAGAAATGTTTAACAGTATTGATGTGTTATTCAATGATCCTAAGACAAGTGAAGAAGAAACCCCTAAGGTTGATAAGTTAGCATCACCTAAAGTTCCAAAGTTTACATCAAGAAATCATTCTAAGATAGACATCATTGGAGATCAGAGCGGCAAAGTCTTAACAAGGTCACAAGCAAAGAACTCAGCTAACAGTGAAGTGATATGTTTACTATCTCAGATTGAACCCTTAAGTGTTGAAGATGCATGTAATGATTCAGATTGACATGATGCGATGAAAGAAGAACTTGATGAGATTGTTAAGAATGACACTTGGGAACTAGTCCCAAGACCTAGTGATAAGAATTTGATTGGAACAAAGTGGATATTCAGAAACAAGATGAGTGAAGATGGTGCAGTAGTAAGAAACAAAGCAAGGTTAGTATGTAAGGGATATGCACAAAGAGAATGTATTGATTATTCAAATAGATTTGCACCTATGAGTAGATTAGAAGCTATTAAGTTATTTCTAGCTTATGCTACAGTCAAAAACTTCAAAGTTTATCAGATGGATGTCAAGTCAGCATTTCTAAATGGAGATTTGAAAGAAGTATACATTGAGTAGCTAGAAGGATTCACCTTATCAGATAGACCTGATATGGTATGTAGATTGAAGAAGGCCCTCTATGGACTTAAGCAAGCCCCTAGAGCATGGTATGAGAGGCTAGATGGATATCTAACAAAGATTGGATTCAAGAAAGGAGCAACATATTGTAATCTATTCATTAGAGAGACATCTGAAGGTTTACTACTTGTAGCTATATTTGTTGATGACATTATCTTTGGAGCTAATGACAAACTGAGTGCAAAATTTGCCAAAGAAATAAAGAATGAATTTGAGATGAGTATGATTGGTCCTATCAAATACTTTTTGGGACTAGATGTATTGCAGATAGAAAAAAGAATTTTTATTAATGAGTCAAAATATGTGAAAGAGATACTAAATAAATTTAAGATGGATGATTACAAGCCAGTAGGAACCCCTATGATCATTGGATGCAAGCTTACAAAAGAAGATGACTCACCAACAAGAGATATAACATTGTATAAGTCTATGATTGGTAAAATTATATATCTTACTTAGACTAGACTTGGTATTTCAAATGCAGTTGGCATAGTTGGAAGATTTGCAGAAGAACCTAAACAAAGTCACCTCATGGTAATAAAAAGAATATTCAGATACTTGCAGGGCACTATAGATTATGGTCTATGGTATCCTAATTTAGAAAATGGTGAGCTTCATGTGTACACTGATGCAGATTAGGCAGGATGTGTTGATGACAGAAAGAGTACATCAGGTGGAGTAGTGTTTCTTGGTGATAGACTTGTCACTTGGACAAGAAAGAAACAAAATTGTATTTCTCAGTCAATAGTAGAAGTAGAGTATGTTGCAATAGCCTTGAATTGTTCTACAATTATTTGGATCAAGTAGATGATAAAGGATTTTAGAATTCAGATAGATTATTCTATTGTTATTCATTGTGATAATACTAGCACTATCAATATGTCAAAGAACCATGTGATGCATGCAAACACAAAGCACATTGAGGTCAAGTATCACTTCCTAAGAGAGAAAGTGGTAGAGAAAGAAGTCAAGTTGGACTATGTGAGTACTAAAGATTAGTTAGTAGATATATTGACAAAGCCCTTTCCTAATGATACTTTTGAGTATCTCAGGGAGAAGTTGGGAGTAATTCCCTTCCCCAATTCTTCTTAGAAGAAAGGAGGAAAGGCATCAGTCCTTAGGGACTGATGGAAGGTTGAATACTCTACCTTAAGAGTAGTACTAGTGCTTAAAATGAATGATGCCCTTTTCCATTGATGTCAAAGGGGGAGTAATAGATAGAATCATGAAAAATAGAAGTAAAAAGGAGGTGTAATATACTAAGGGGGAGCAGTATTCAGTTTTGACAACAGTACAGTTGAGAAAATGGAGAATACTAGAAAATATTGTAATAGATGGAGGATTCATCTTTGGGGGACTTTTGAAGAGGAAATCAAGAATGTTATAAAAGAAATGTTCATTTGGGTTGGTGGTGGTTTTTCATTCCACATGTTGCCATCAATACCAAAGGGGGAGATTGTTGGAGATTTGCTAGTAGGTTAGTACTGACTATATGTTTTTCATTGATGACAACATATGGAAAGTAGCATGTGTGGAAGTCTTATGTAGTAAGCTTTCCATCTATGAAGCATGGACATGATATCATGGGCACAGAGCTTAACTATTACTACAGACATGTATATAGCAGCTTGTGTCAGCACTGTTCCTGATAGAGTAGCAGGTAGTGTTTTATGTTTGGTTGTCCGTATAGTTATCATGGAGCCTTGCACACTTGGATATATGTTGAAGACATGTTAGTGATATTTTAGTCATGGACACAGTTTTTTGATGAGTAGAAGTGAAGTTATGAAATTGCTATTCGCCAATAGCAGTTTCTTGTGTTTATTTTGAAGAGCCGATAGAGATTTTATTGGTTCTTGAGTTGTGCCTATCCTGTGGGTATACACCCTTGGATTTAAGCTTAGAGGAGAGTTATTGATGTTTTATTAAGAGTGCATGAGTTAATTCAGCTTACAGAGAAAGAGCCAGTTATTTTGGTAGAGCTGACAGTGTGTAGCGTATGTCTACAATTATCTTATTGGATAGGTCCCAAAATGTGTTGTGTGCATAGTAGAGCTAACAAAATGTTTATTAGAGTTTTTTGTGGTTTCTCTAATATGATTTCAAGGTGGTTATAATAGGCCAACTTGATTATATCATTTAGAGGAAAGATATTTATATGCAGTCATTTGTGATTGTTGAAGTGTGGTTCATAGTTGATTAAGCAGAGTAGAGAAGAGTGTGTGAAGTATTGAGCCATAAAAAGAAGGTCTATGTGACCAAGTAAAGTACTTTTTCTATACATTGGAACTAATCCAAATAGTAGGTCAAAGCACAGCTCACCAAGATCTAGATATAGTGTGTATCTATTATTCATAAGGTTGTAGCCTTCACCCCTTTGAGCAGTGAGCTCTCAGACAATGCATCCTCTCCCCTAACAAGGACAATTTTAAAATAATCCTAATAGGGTCTGACTCTTTACTAGGTCCACTATACTAAATATATTGTAAAGAAACTTCTAACAAGGTTAAGGATCTTCTAACAAGAATCATAATACTCTAGTGCAGAATATTAGTGGGTGTCAATTCCCACTAGGGTTTTTACCTATTTGGGTTTCCCCGTAACCAAAATATTGGTGTTGTGTTCTTATGTTCTTTCATTGTGTTTATGCTTTATGTTTAAGTATACTTAATTGGGTAAAGAATTGAATCTTGTAGATAACTGATTCACCCCCCCCCCCCCCCTCTCAGTTATCTCTTGGGACTATTCCTAATAGTAAGATCACTAGAAGTTATCAAAACTTGTAGCCCTAATAGGAAAACCTTTTCTATCTGCAGTAGTGAAGAATTTGTGGGTGTCATCCCCACTAAAGTTTTTACCTTCTAACAAGGGTTTCTACATTACCAAAATACTTATGTTATGGGACTGTTATATTGTTGATTTCATGTTGTTTACTTTTACAAGTTGAATGGATGAATGATACATGTATTAGATACAAGTTATTTTGGAAGGTTATCACTATTTGATATTATAGATCTGAAAGGTTAATGTGTTAATTTTTTTGTGGGCATTGATTCACCCCTCCTCTCTTAGTACCCTATCTCTCCTAATTCCAACACATCCAAGGTCTCTAACTCAAGCTGCAACTGGCCAACTGATTGGAATATTCTCCTAGGTCCAAAGTTGTAGTAACATAGTGCTAGTAGATAACATTACAACATGTTTGTAGACAACATAATGTAACTCATGGTAGAGCTAGGATAGAATACATGACCCCACTCAAAGTGACAAGGCTGAGCTATCATATCCTTGAGGATATGGCCCCAACTAATGGTGAATCCATGTCCTTTGTAATCTGATAGCAAGAACCCACCTATCAAGACACCCAAAACTATAGGAAGCAGTAGAAAAGAAACAAATTGTCCCCAAGGGATTCTCTCATCACCAATGGTGGGATCTCCAAACAACTACCTGCAAACTGACCCATCATATACCTGATCATAGTATACAATCTCACTATGTGTAAGAATCTGAAGCAACCTATACACATCCTTGGGAGTGATAGTCATCTCACCCAATGGAAAATGGAAGGTGTTATGGTCGAAGTGCCAATACTCCACCATAGTAGTGAGAATACCCTAATTCACTCATAATCGAGGCATATTTTGAAGGAAGGAAAGATCGCATCAATTGATCAAGCTTCACTCATGTGCACTCAAATCATCAACCATGTCCAATGGTCATGGGTATAAACCTCAGACATAGAGCTTCTAGAGGTGAGCTTGTAGAATCAAGTGACATTATATCAGTAATCAATCATTTATAGTGAATTATCACAAGTTAATCAGAATCCTATCCTATCATCATCATCAATTTTCTTAATTTTACTCAGAGAAGATGGAAAAAAATCAAACCAAATAAAAATAATCAACCAAGATTGATAATCAAAATTCATCAAACATGGTCGAACTCACATCAAACTACTTGTTTCATCACAAGATCAACTTCTTTCATTCATCAATCAATTGTGGGAATCATTCAAATCGGATAAGCCTATCAAAATCAAGAAAATTTGCAAAGAGGACTCTACGTGGAATTTTATAGCTTGTACGCACTAAAATGCCTACGCACTACTTTTTTATTGTACACACTAAAAAAATTCTCATACACGCTACAAAAAATTTTAAGCATCATTCTAACATGAATGTGCTACTCTAATTAGGTGTACGCACTATTAAAACTCTAAAAAGAAATGACCTAATTGTAAGTGTTATCTATGTTAGGATTGAGTAATATTGAGAGGGGGGGTGAATTAGTATTACAATACTTTAAATTAAACTTAAACTAATTCCAAATAAATCATATGATTGCTGAAATGAAAAGAACATAAACAAATAACATACAACTCATAACACCATTATTTATTTTCGAGTAAATCCTAGCCAAGGGAAAACCCCAGTGGGGATGGTACCCACAAATATGGACTAAAGTATAATGTCCCTATTAGGAGACCTAGCCCTATTAGGAGCTGAGTATTACATAGTACATTTCCTTGTTAGAGGAATATCAACCCTGTTAAAGGTATACAAAACCTTGTTAAAGGTATACTGAGCTTACAACTCTTACAATCAATAATTCAGTTACAAAAGTGTTCTCAAGAGTGAAAAATACAAGCATATGCTATGCTTTGATAGTTCTAGTTATACATCTTAATAGCCTCTATCAATCTCTAATCTTGCATCTTCTATCAACCATCATTGATCTCCTAATCTCGCATCCATATCTTATTATTTCTTCACTTTCACAAAACACTCTTTATTTATATGTATTATGTCATCTAGTCAGCTTCCAAATACAATAAAAATAATAATAATAAATAATTCAAACAATAAATATGAAGTCAACAATCTTGTATTACCAAAGTGTCAGCAATATACAATATTTATCTGACTTAGCATGTTACCATTCCATCTTACATTCTCTTAATCACCGTGACTATTCATGTGCCCTGTTTCATTGTTCCTTTGTCTTCACATGCCTTCATATCACTGTAACTTTATGATATCAATACCACACTAGTACATTTGAGGCCAAATTCTGACGGCAATATGTTGGATTTCCAATGCCTATTTATCAAAATTTTGACAAATCTGTTCGTCAGTATTTTTGCATTGGAAATGGTGACGAGAGTGAAAACCATTGGTTTTATGACATAGTCTCCCATTGAAAAATGCCACATAAATAGCAACTTTACTATGGGATAGATCTATCGAAAAGGTGACCTTTACAACATTTGTTCTATCATAATTGCAACAGATATGCACTAGATCTCCAATAGGAGAACCCATCGGATGTATGGCAGTACCATCATAGTAATTTTTCAAAGTAATAAACTATCGATGGGAGTATCCGTCAGATGTATAAAGCGTCTATCAGAAAATATTTACTACGTGTCAAAAAAGTGATGGATTAGCATAGTAAAAATAAAAAAGCTCAAGAGACCATCATAGTTGCTCTCCAGCTTTGGTCCATATACTAAAAAAATATTTTACATTTCATTAGCTCATCAAATGAGGGGATTTGAAATAATTTAATAGAATATTTTCATGATAACATATATTATTTAAGTTGACATTGCACGAATTTATCGACTTTGCACACTTGTATACTATGAGCACAGCCATAAAGAAGCATCTCCTCCCATGACCTACATTACTCAAACCATGGGAGGGGATGCTTCTTTATGGCTATGCTCAATGTATACAAGTGCGTGAAGTAGATAAATTCATTCACCATCAAATTAAAACAATATACATTATACATGAAAATATCATCCATTAAATTCTTTCAAATCACCGCATTTGATGAGCTAACAAAAAGTAAAATGTTTTGTCAGTATATGGACCAAGGACAGAGACCAACTATGATGGTTTCTTGAGCTCTGCTATCTTTAGTCCTAGCTACTGGGTAAGGGCTGGAAGACTTATACCTATCGATCGTTGAGAATAATCACCACCTTGCCTTTATGTACATTGCAACATATCCAATATAAGAGAAGGTAGAAAATATGAATGGATAAAAGAAATGAAAGATACAATCAAATTATCTTTTTATTTACCTTCTCATAATTGATCCCAGTCTCGTAAAAGTAATTTTATATGATCACTAGCACATTTCATGCATGGATGACAAACATTATCCAAAGTTTCTAGATTCTGAGAAGAGGTATGAGTGGAGGCCAAAAAAGAGATATTTGTGAAGGTTTTATAGACATAGTACTAAATCATCATCTCTACACTAGTACTTAATCTGGAAACCCTCTCTAGAAAATCTCCACATCTAGCAAATCTCCACAAAAATCTCTTCTAGCCTCCATTGCATATACGTCTTCTTAGTATCTAAAAACTCTCCATCATTGATTCTTGTCATTTTCCACCATCTTCATGGACTAAGAACTTAAATAATTGAGCTTCTCTTTATTTCAAGAATAGTTTAACATTCTCTACTTAACAGGGCCAACCACTTGAAGGTGGAAGCTCATCCAGCCCCTCCTAGGAGCCTCTTATGACCCTTTATGACATTTTAAGACCTCTAAGATGTGTATTCATAGGGGTCATAAAGGGTCATAAAGGGTCATAAGGGGTCCTGGGACACAACAGCTAAGAAACATAAATGTAGGCATCATGGTCACAAGTTTTTGGAGACAACATAATTGAGTGGTATACCCAAATGATGCAAAGAAACTAGTACTCCTCTGGAACCAAAGGAGTAGTAGTTTCTTTGCATCATCTGAGTATACAACTCAATTATGTTGTCTCCAAAAAATTGTGACCATGATGCCTACATTTATGTTTCTCAGCTATTGTGATATCAACATTTATGTTTCTCAGTTGTCGTACATGTTTATGTGCATGTTTTTTATGTGTTTGGGAAGACATATTTCTATCCCAGGCCTAGATCCTATGACAATTAGCTTCATAAAAATGAAGTAGATGACAGATGAGCAATTAGCTTCCCAAGAAAAATCCCATAAATCAACTATGCGTACCCCAATTCCTGTGGCCTCTATGCATACCCAAAGGATAAATTTGAAACACAAGGGTAAGGCTTAAAGATCTATCTAGTGATGCAAAATTAACTTATTTAAGCCTTAGCCATGTTGTTTCAAATATATCCTTTGGGTACGTGCAAAGGGCACAAGAATTGGGGGTACACACAATTCATTAATTGCTTAGCTCTCATTTGCTTCATTTATTATCAAGCTAATTGTTGAAGATCCAAGCCCATGCTAGAAAGATGTCTTCCCATTCTGTTTAAGCCATATTCATTTTTCTTGTCAAACTTCCTTGGTACGGTAGGCGTGCTCTCTATAGTACTCTTCTTCAATTTGTGTTCAATAATAAGCATCTTATTCTTCTTCCTAATTACAGCCAGAGCTTCCTTTTCATTAGGATTCAACTCCACTTCCCCCATCTCATCATCCTCATCACCCTCAACTGCCATCCTAAGCCCTTCTTCCCTCTCTAGTTCTTCAAGCCTCTGTAAGATATCTGGATCAATAAAGTCTGCAACATTGTTTCCATCCATGATCTCAAGAATATCATCTTCTTTCCACTCTTCATTTTCCTAAATATACCACTTCTTAAAGCTTGTAGAGTAGTCTCTAGTGGTTGCAAATAAATCTTATTAAAAACTACAATAAGAGGCTTATTGGCAAATAGAGGTTTTATGCTGTGAAACAGAGCTACCTATTGTGTAATGCTATAACCACAGGACCCCTAAACATCAAGGAAAAACAAAACAACCACCTTGAAATGAGCCAAGGTAATAATATTGAGCATCTCTATGGTGTTCCCATCCTCCAAGGGGTGGTCCAAAATACCAAGGGTATCAATAGGCTAAATAGCTCTAGATTGTCACAGAGGCCTAATGGTTCTACCTTGTAGCCCACAACATAAAGCATAGTGCTCAAAGAAAAGTACATGTCCATATTGTAGAAATGGAAAAGAAACAACAAGAAAACAAATAAAAAATAAAATATTACAATTAAATAATCACCAACAATGATACAAATAATATATTTGTATGCAACCCATATTTAACATTTCAAATGCAAGAATGAAAGAAAACATGGAACTAAGCCCACAATTCATAGGCCCACAGAGGGACATTTATCATAGTCATAGAAATATGATTATTTTTAAATGGAATACACCAAGGAGTACCATAAAAATATTTACCATTTACAATCATGAACAGTGATTAATCAAATAGCTCATTTTTTTATCAGCATGTGTAGTCTTTGTGTATATGAAAAATGAATGAAATATCAAGCTGAAATAAAATAGTGAACAAAAATTCAAATTCAAGGCCTAATTTATCAAGAGAAACAAACATTAGGATGAAAGAAAAATTATTAAGACTATATAAAAATCATTAGGACTATAGAAAAATCATTAAGACTAGAAAATCAAGTTCTAAAAAAATCATTACAACTATAGAAAAATCATGTAGACTAGAAAATCAAGTTCTAGAAATGGACGGTTCTAATGTTTTTCCATTACAACAATTGAGCATTCATCATTTGGTACTTCTTGGTGTATTCCATTTAAATTTTTTAGTTGTCATGTTTATGTGCATGTTCTTTATGTGTTTGGCTTCTCTCCCTCGCAAGGGATACGTCAATAGGTAATTGATTTGAAAGCATAATGATTTCACAGCCTTTTTTCAGGATAAGCGTAATCATCCCACCAACCTTAATTAGCAACATTTGTGATATATGTCAAATACTTATAATCAATATGCCAAAAAAATAGAGACTTAGTAGTAAAATCATAAGGTTGCACATCCACATCTACCCTAGTAAGTATTAGAGCCTTTCAAATTTGTAAAGAACACAAACTTTGCAAATCAAATTGATATTTCATTAAAACCTATGTTCTTGATCAAGTTCTTAAAGATTAAAACATGAAACAATCAAGTTATTCACCTATGTTCTTCATGGTTAGGGAATTTGTGATGGAGTTATATGTAACCTTTGGAAGTCATTGTATGATAGACTTAAGCTTGGAGTTTATGGCAGGAACAGATATTCAATAAAAATAGAAGTTTAATCTACAAGTCCATTGTGTTATGCATTGTTGAAAGGATTCTTTACTTATTGTTTTTGTTTCTAAATTCAAGGATGGAATAGTAATAAATCTCCAAGCATTCATTTCATCATTGAATATATTGTGAGCACTTTAAAATTTTGTTCCTTACGTTTTGACAGGTAAAACCAATGACTATTCCAAGTAATGTTTTTAATCCTTTGAAGTTTCTCATGATCCTGATGTAAGTTGATTGGATTAAGAAATTTGGGGATCCAATAGGACTTTAGGGGAGTTCAATAAATGTTTTGGAAGACTTAGAAGAACTATTAGCATGATTGTTCCTTCATCTACAATGAGTTAGACTAAATTTGCTAAGTTTTTCCTTTTTTTTGAAGAGTATTTTGTAATCTATTTCCTTTCCATTGACCCAAAGGCCTAGGACCCATGGAAAGAGGATACTAAAAATGTATTATACAACTCTAATGTTCTTGACTTGCAGAGATTTGAGAAAGTAAAGAGAACACTAGCTGGAACAGTGTGTTCCTTAAGGGAATTGATAGCTAGGGATAGTCATATATTGGTATACTAATGGTCTAAACAGTCATGATAAGTGCCTCTCAAACCTCTCCAAACATGTAATATTGTCTTTAAATAATTTATTGATCTCTTCTAAACATTAACCAAATCAAAACTACATTTTAATAAGTGAATAAGTGAATAAGTGAAACCACTAGTTTCCAAAGCATTCAATAAGTGAATATGAATGTTTGAAAACTACTCCCAACAATTCTTAAACAAAATAAAGTATGTTTAAGAATTGTTGAGACTGGTCCTTTGGCGTGTATTAAACATAATAGAATTTTTAGCATATTATTATCATCCTATTTCTTTTAATCTAGTGGTGTCGTGCCCTAGCCCATGCTTTATCTCCATTATTTGATGTTATTCACTATTTTGAAATGTTGACTGTGGTTATCAAATGGAAAAAATAGAAAAAAAAAAATTTAACACGAAAATTTTTTTACAAAACTGAACCAATGGCATTTTTACAACAAAGAAATAGAATGATAATAATACGCTGAAAATTTTATTTTATTTAATACATGCCAAAGGACCAGTTGTATAATTTGTCAATCACATAGCATTTCACTATTGTATGAGTGGATTGTGCAAGAACAGTTAACATTAAACAAGGAGTAAACTCCTCAACACATCTTGGAAACCATTGAATTAAATAATAAATGAAACCTAACACCAACACTATTCCTTACATTCACTTCTACCAAGAATAAAGCATTTAATCCATTCAACATTATATATAATTATTAGACAATTACATTTCTTGACTGTGTAGAGGAACAGTCATGACCAAAATGATCAAAAGTACTTTCACCCTTGCACAAGCTATTCCAAACTTCAACTAAAATGAGAAATGTGCTATATCAAATCATTCATATTTATAGTAACCATTCAAAGGATCATTTTGTCAATGAACCCTCTGAATGTACCCTTGCGACATAGAAAGGAAACCTCAAAATAGAGAAAGGAAACTTAGTAAAACCAGTCTATGCCACTGTTTGTGAGGGTACAGTCATGATAAGTGCCTCTCAAACCTCTCCAAATGTGTAAGAATGTCTTTAAATACTTTATTGATCTCTTCTAAACATTAATGCATGGACAGTCAAACCAATAGTCTCCAAAGCATTCAATAAGTGAATATGAATGTTTGAAACCTTTCCTCTCAACTTCCCCAACCACTCCTAATCGATTAGAGTTGGGATTAGTTGAGTGTTTAGACACTAAAACTTCTTAAACATACTTTATCTGATATGAAGAATTGTGATATCAACAAACGTGAATCCAAACATTTCAAAATAGTGAATCGATATCCTTGAGCATAAGCACTAATAACATCAAATAATGGAGATAAAGCATGGGCTAGGGCACGACACCAGTAGAATGTAGTCATTTCAGTGAGCATTCATGATCAAAAAAAATGCAATGCATTTGAAATTTGTGGTCAAATATGATGTCAGAGGCTCGAAAGACGTTGCCTGTCAAAGATACCAATCAAAGATGAAGAAATCGCATACCTTCTCTTGCACTCAGCTTGCACTCAGGAATATTTGATAGCCAAATCTTCCTTGTACCACATGAAGAACATGTCATTGGTTCATTTTAGCATGTTATTATCATATCAAATAAAGTATGTTTAAGAATTGTTGGTAAGCATAGGAATAGTGGAGATTCTAGAAATATCCCTCTAACTGATTAGGAGTGGTTGGGGAAGTTGAGAGGAAAGTTTTCAAACATTCATATTCACTTATTGAATGCTTTGGAGACTACTAGTTTGACTATCCATGCATTACCCGTGACTGAGATTCATTAAAGGATACAAAACCCTTCATTTTGAGTTATTGTGTGTGGATTCATCTGCTTTAGCCAGGAAGATCAAGAAGATGGGGCAGGAGGACATTGTGGTAGAAGTATTTAAAGATATTTACATGTCCCCTATTCATGAACTTGAGACTATAGGTGATGAAGACCATGTTGAGGATGAGGGGGGTCTTAATCAAGGAGGGGCAACAAGAAGCAATAGAAAAGTTTTTAGGAGTTTGGAACAACATTTGATAATCCATGAATGGTATGGGTAAGGTGACCTTCATTCTTGGTCGTGACTTCAATGAAACATTAGATATGGCTAATAAGAAGAAGGATCACTTGTTGGTAGTGTTCCTTGAGGGAAGGGGGATTTTGAAAGACTTTTTATTATTGTATTGTGTATTTCCAATATGTTTGGATGCAGGGCAAACCAGGAGAATGAAGGATCACTCACTGATTGCATGATAACCTGATTTTGAAGGGTCATTGGTTGAGGGGACAGTCAAGGTCCAGATGTTGATAGTGTTCATTGAGGGAAGGGGGATTGTAAAAGAATTTTTATCATTGTATTATGTATTTCCAATATGTTTGGATGTAGGGTAGAATAGGAGAATGAAGGATCACTCATTGATTGCATGATAACCCAATTTTGAAGGGTCACTGGTTGAGGGGATAGTTAAGGTTCAGATGTTGATAGTGTTCCTTGAGGGAAGGGGGATTGTGAAAGAATATTTATCATTTTATTGTGTATTTCCAATATGTTTGGATACAGGGCAGACTAGGAGAATGAAGGATCACTCATTGATTGCATGATAACCTGGTTTTGAAGGGTCACTGGTTGAGGGGACAATCAAGGTCTGAATGTTGATAGTGTTCCTTGAGGGAAGGGGGATTTTGAAAGACTTGTTATCATTGTATTGTGTATTTCGAATATGTTTGGATGTAGGGTAGACCAGGAGAATGAAGGATCACTTACTGATTGCATGATAACCCAATTTTGAAGGGTCACTAGTTGAGGGGACAGTCAAGGTCTGGATGTTGATAGTGTTCCTTGAGGGAAGGGGGATTTTGAAAGGATTTTTATCATTGTATTGTATATTTCCAATTTGTTTGGATGCAAGGCAAACTAGGAGAATGAAGGATCACTCATTGATTGCATGATAACCCAGTTTTGAAGGTTCACTAGTTGTGGGGACAGTCAAGGTCCAGATGACTGGGCCATTCGAGGACCCTATTTCTTCATATTAATTTCTATTCAAATTTGATGCATGGATTTCTTGTGAATTAATAGCTGCTATGTAGCCTGCAAATGTATCTGTAAATCTACATATACTTCTCTAGGGTTGTAAGCCACTTAGGGATCAAAATAGAGAAACTAAATCAAAATCATTCTTTGTCCTATTTCCTTTTTAAAAAGTCTCAACTATCAATGATATAATAATATTTTTGATTCCCTAAGCTATCAATACAAATGGTGCCTAGCTAGAAGTTCACAGGCTATCCATTTGATAACCATAGTCAACATTTCAAAAAAATGGATATCCTTGAGCACAAGCACCAATAACATCAAAGAATGGAGTTAAAGCACTAAATCAAAATTGGTCTTTGTCCTATTTCCTTTTAACAAAGTCTCAACTATCAATGATACAATACATTTGATACCCTAAGCTATCAATACAAATGGCACCTAGCTAGAAGCTCATGGGCTGTCCATTTGATAACCACAGTCAACATTTTAAAAAAATGGATATCCTTGAGCACAAGCACCAATAACATCAAATAATGGAGTTAAAGCATGGGCTAGGGAACGACACCAGTAACATCAAATAATGGAGTTAAAGCATGGGCTAGGGAACGACACCAGTAACATCAAATAATAGAGATAAAGCACTGGCTAGGGCATGATACTAGTAGAATGTCATCATTTCAGAGAGCATTCATGATCAAATAAAATGCAATGCATTTGAAATTTGCAGTCGAATATGATGCCAAAGGCTCAAAAGATGAAGAAATCACATACCTTCTCTCACGCCCATCTTTCGCTCATTTTCTCCTGCTCCTTTTCTATGCCAATCGAAATAAAAATGATTTGGTGCTTCACTTCTTTTTTTTATGTATACACTAAACTGTTAGAATTTCGATGGTCAATTTAAAACTCATCAAAATACCAACACCATCAGGGCCTATTTTTTTTTAAAAACAACAAATTCATTAAAAAAAATTTACCCATCGGAAGTGTCTGTCAAAATTTGGCCCCAAATGTAGTAGTACCAAAACACAAAGGATCTTAAATGAAGATCATACATATCCCAAAATGTCTTCCTCTAAGCTCGCAAGTCATTATCTGGCATATACTATCTTCGTTGTCCAAAATAGTTTTGCAGTACTCTGTAAATCTGATTTCATACTTAGTCATTTTCATGACTGTGTCTTCAACACTCGTACTTTTTCCATGCTATCACCATACCATATGTGTTTCCATAAATGAAAACCCTCAAGTGATCCATAGTGCTCTCACAACATCACTTGCCAACAATCTAATTATTCATATGTGCTAAACCTACTTTGGGAATAAGTTTGTACGCATCATTTGATCAATCAAATATGTTATTTCACAATGCAGATGTGCTAAAATGGGGTTGTACATGCTACTAAAAGTATTGTATGTGCTATTTTAAATTGTTAGCAAAGAAAAATGGTTTTGACACCTAAAAAAATTAATTTTTTTGCAAAAAAAATTGATCAATTTGACAAACAAAGTGGATTAGACTACTCACTGGAGGTTCGTAGTCATGTGGATGCTAGTACCGATGACCTCTCTTGAATCCGTGCTCATGAATTGAGACCACCATCACTGAATGTACAGAAGGAGGCAAAGGAAAAATTCAAATATGAAAGGTAAAAATGAATAGTAAAAATGACTTTATTACCCCTATATATAGCCCTTTGACCTAAAAAGGGGCTATTTAGCAGAATATTTGACCCAGGGTCAAAATTCATCACTAAAATTAGCCAAAATAGGGGCATTCCTATTAGTAAAACTATCACATAATTATCGAAAACAAAATTGAAGTGAATGAAAAAGTATGGAAAAATGATCAAATGCAAATGTCTTGTGCCAAAATGCATTCCATTTCATTTTCGAGGGGGCATGCAATCATATTGTCATCAATTTAATCAAAATTTGTTTCATATCATCAAGTGCAAAAAATTTCAAATTCATCAGTGGGCATCAAAATCAGGAAACCTTTATAGATCGAGTATTATATCCAAAATCCAAAATCATATTGACCATCGTTGACATCACTAATCAATCAGGGTTTCATCAGGGAATTTGCATCATCAAAATTGAATCAGGCATCAAGTAATCGGACATTCTTTGAACCAATGTGCTTTGCACATTGATTCAAAGAGGGGCATTTGTAGATACCAAAAAATGGTCAGGCTAATCCAAGTGAGAAATCGAACTAAAATTAAAGATTAATTGAAATCAAAAGCCGGAAAGGATGAATTAAATCAAATAAATCATTTAATTATGCAATTAATCTAATTAATTGTATAGTTGAAATAAATCAAATCCAACCCATTCAAGGGGTACACTTGGCTAAAGAAATTAAATAAATCAATTAATTAATTAATTCCTAAAAATTATCACCTACCACATGAGAAGGAATTAGATCAACCAATAGGAATTGAGAATTGAGCTCACATGGATCAAAGCCAAATTGAATCTCAATCACTCACCTTGAGAATGCATCTTGACCACTCATTTTGTCTCATTGTCCCAAGCTTTGAGAATAAAATATTCAAATTGTCTCAACATTTAAAACCATGAACTTAACCCAAACTTGATCATGATTAAACTTACTCTAAGCTTGGAGAAATCTATAAATAGAAGGAAAAAATCAGGAGAAAAGGATCCCATGAGCATTTTAGAATTGCATCCTTATTATAGTCAATTTGAGTTAAAAGCATAATTTTAGTATATAATTGAGAAATATAGGCATATATTTCATCTTTTAGCATTAATTATCATTTTAGAGTTTTCTCTAATCGAAGCTTGTTGAGAGCCTTTCATTAGCATCTTTAATTAGAGAGCCATAGCATACTTATTGTCATCATTTTCATTTCAATATATTCAAAATTATTGTATTTTCTATAATTGAATTGATATATTTATGAACTAATCTTATGAAGGTATTTCTTATACACATCTACCATAATTAGATATTGTGGTACTTTCCCTATTTTTGGTAAATTTCTCAGAAGCATATTGGAAATTTGGTGGATCAAGCAAAATGGGTCTATAATAGAAGTAGTTTAAGTATATGTGGACTGAATGTTAAATGTGAATAGAAGAGTTGTAATATAAGAGATGATTTTGATTGACACTAATTACAGAGTGTCAAGTATGCAATAAGAAAATGGAAACTATATTCCAAATTCTAGACCCTATAGCTATAATGTGAGACCTACCTGATAGTCAGATTTATACTACTTTATTTTCCTTTCTTTTAGTACTTATTTCACAGACATACCTGACTATTTGAGACATTTATGTATTTAAGAATCTGTTGAATCCTATGCTATATGTTCGATACCTGATTTTTAATCAGGGTACACTCAAGATACTATATGTTTTGATTCAATTTCAGTTATGATGATGTCACATATGATGTTATATGATGTTTAAAAATATTATGATGGAAAGTTGGTTTAGGAAATTGAAGTTATACTTAGTTGATTCATTTACAGACATAGTTTTTATACCATGCAGTATTGATGATTTATTGTGTTTATATCATGTTGATTTGGACCTACTGATGTGTACAATGAGTGTGAAGGATAAGTTGACCATGGATCTAAATGTGGGGATCCAGTATTGGAACCTATGTTTATATCATGCATTCCAAGGTCCTCTTTGTAAAAGAAATGTGGACCTCATAGTGAAGTCTTTTATTTCATGAATGTGGTTTGCATGTGTGTATTTAATTTAGCAAATGTAATTGTGAATTAGCCATGTCATTGTTTTAAATTAAATGTGCCAAATTTGGCAAATTGTAGCATATGTGTTGTAATGGTTAGTAATTTGTAATTAGTTGGGTCAAGGGTTTGACTAGGAGATTACCTTAGGGTAGAATCAAC
The DNA here is from genome assembly GCA_027943335.1 of Chamaecyparis obtusa. Lineage (NCBI taxonomy): Eukaryota > Viridiplantae > Streptophyta > Pinopsida > Cupressales > Cupressaceae > Chamaecyparis > Chamaecyparis obtusa. Next base: position 301,568 of record BSBK01006944.1, on the reverse strand, counting down.
TTACCTTGGGTTGGGAAGTTTCTAGATAGTCAACCAAGACCTGAAATCCATGTGTAAACTTTAGGTGGAGTTTAGGAGGGCCATTGGGCTCACATAGGTTAACTGGGGTCAATTTTAGCTACACAGGTTAATACCTTAGGGGTTAGGGGTCTTTTCCAACCCATTAAGAGCCTTAAAACTCATTTATGACTCCCCTAAAGTCAAGATTTCAAAGTTGGGCAGATTTGAAGAGTTGTGAGGTTTTGGTTAACCTCTCTCTTCTTCCCAAATTTTCCTTCAACTCCATTTATGGTGAAGGAAGGCAAGTGGGAAAAAGGGAATGGAAGTTTCTTCCTGTCTTATGATTGGCTTCTAGATTTTAGGAGTTTGGCCTATATAGAGAAAGCTTCGAGAAGGGTTTGGTTGTTCACTCACTCTCTAGATTTGGAGACCACTCATTTTGGAAGAAGCTTAGGAAAGAGGCTAGTTGGAAGGAGTTTCAAGGTTTTCAGATTTTCAACCTTTTCTTGGATAAAGGTAGACTCTTGTGTTTTTGTTGCATTCCTTTCATTTTTTTGAGCTTGGAGCTCCATTAATGGAGTCCATGGCTTTTTATGGTTCATGTTTTAGAATTTTTATTTTATGAAAATGTTGTTTTAAATTCATAATTTCTTTTTGGGATGGGATTCTTCAAGGTTTACTCACCCTAGGGAGGGTGGAGTAACCTTGAAGGGGTAGTAGGAAGAAGATTTAGGATTAATGTGTAGAGTCTCCCATGTGTGGAGGGATAAACATGGGGTTTCACAATACCCATGATGCCAAGTATGGCCTACGGGAACCTGGGGGGCATAAGGAGAGTTAGACCGCATCTTTTTGAAGATGGTCTTCCCAAGTCCATGTGTGGCTTGGGAAATTTGTATTTATATTGCGGCTTCTCCTCCTGGTAGTCCACCTCTACCCTATTTTCGGGAAGGTCTCTTGGAGACTTTCCTCTTGTAAAACCTTGTTGAAAAAATGTTTTAACTATCTTCATATTCTGATTGTTTCTTCATGGTTGGTATTTTCTGTTTGTATCTTGTTCCTTACTAGATCCCCTAGCTCGAGGGTGGCCTTGTAAAGGCCTAGGTTGGGAGGTGAGCCTCCATGGTCAACCTCACTCTATCAGGTACCCAGCTAGATATAGGAGCTAGTAATATTATTGAGTTTGAAATTCAAAATTGTAAAATTTGTTGTAACCTTGCATTTCAAGTTATGTTTGAAATTTAGAAATCAGGGATTTCCTTGTAAATCATACATTTTAAATTTGTAAATTTTATTGTTGTTTAATATATTGGAAATGAAATTATGGATTAGATTTTGGGTTTAATGGATTATGAAGCAATTTGGAGACTTAAATGTCATTTTAGTTGGACAAACTCCATGATCATCTATGGCATCATTGTGCATATTATGGCTTATAGTATTATAAGGTATATTCAAATTCGATAGTATTGAATTATCATAATCTTTTTTGTATTATGATAATTTAAATAAATTAATTAGAATGTTACATTGTGAAATGTTATTTTAAATTTATATTTTGTACTTAAAAAATTTCTTGAAAATTATCCAAAAAAATAAAAAGGCCTAAATCAAAATTTTGATTCCTACAAGTTGTTTAGCCACTTAATATGAATGCAATTATGTAATTTAATTTTAAAAATAATTTATCTACATACTTGTTGTTTTGAAATTCAAGAAATTAAATTTGCACCAGCAATTATAAATATATATATATATATATATATATATATATATATATATATATATATATATATATATATATATATATATATATATATATATATATATATATATATATATATATATATATATATATATATATATATATATATATATATATATATATATATATATATATATATATATAATAAGGGTGTTATTATTATTAAGTATTTCGTTGTTTCTAGTATAATAGATAAATTAAATTTTTATAAAGATTAAATTATATTTAATAAAGTCTAAGTCATTATAGGGAACTTAAACTTATTTTTAGATAGATTTTGTTTTAGAATTAAATTCAAATTTTATTTAAGTTTAAATTAGAATTAGTAATTTCTAATTCATTTTAGACGTTTCAACGTTAAATTGGGTTAAATTTGTAAAAGAACTTATTTTAGCTTATTATTTTTAAAACATTGGCCTAAACATATTAGATTAAAAATATCGTAATGTTTGGATTTTGATGTGTTGCGTTAGATTTATTTCTCAATACTTTGTAACTATGTAAATAGGATAATTTTATATTTGGACTTAATTAATTAGAATATCGAACTTTTAGTATAAGTGTAACTTTTCAGCTAGGGAATGTTATAGTCATCTTAGGTTTTTATTTCTTCTTCCTTTGGTCAAGCCTGAAGTCAATTTGACCTTAATGGTCATGTTGACCATTTTGTGCATAGTTGACTTTTTGGTCAACCCTTGGTCAAACCTAGGGCATTTGCCTTAGTTTGCATGCACAAATAGTCTATGTTATGTTTTAAACCTTAGGAGATCATCGTTGGTCATATTTGGGCATAGTTGACTTTTAGTCAACCCTTGGTCCAACCTAGGTTAAACACCTCAGTTTGTGTGCCCAAGTATTTCTCATTAAGTTTTAAACCTTTTTAACATTGTTGCACATTGTTTGATAAATGGTTGACTTTTTGGTCAACTCTAGTTGACTTTAGTCAACTATCTCAATTTGCATGTTGGTCAAAGCATGCAATTTAGGAAACCCTATAGGATAGTTTGGAAGTTGTTCGGTGAAGTTTGACTTTTGGTCAAACTTGGTCAACCTTCTTTGGTTTGACCCTTGTGATCAAGTCTCTAATCAATTGGACCTTATCGGACTTGTTGGTTGTCTTATTGCATGGCTGACTTTTTCGTTAACCATAGTCAAACCTTGGATGTCACCTCAGTATGCATGCATAAACCTTACCTTGGCATGATTTAACCCTAGTAAAACCTTGTAGGGTATATTTGGGCATGGTTGACTTTTTAGTCAACCCTCGGTCAAACATTGGTCAAATGCTTTAGTTTGTGCGTATTCTTAGATGTGTTTTGTTTCCTTTTAGCTTGGTAGTGCATATTTCGGTGATGGTTGATTTTTGGTCAACTCTAGTTGACTTTTAGTCAACTATCCCAATTTGCATGTCAGTCAAAGCTAGTAGTCTAGGGAACCTTGTAGGTTTGTTTGGAGCTATTTGATGAGGTTTGACTTTTGGTCAAAATTGGTCAACCTAGTATGGTTTGACCCTTGGGGTGTTGCTAGACACTTCAATATTTCTAGTCATCTATTTTCTCTCTACATCATTTTGCATGCACATAGGGTCTTGTGCCAGATAGTGTTTCATTTCTTCGTTGCATAATATGGTTGTTTGTAGATAGTTAGTAGGTTTTAAAAATTTTGTAGTTCTATTTTGCTCACTTTTTGGGCATGACATTTTGGTATCAGAGCACGATTTCAACACTTGAGACCTTGAACCATTATGTTTCGCATTAAAAGTTTTGCATCAAGCTGTAAAGGAAATTTGAAAGGAGAAGGATATTGTTTTAGCTACAATGATTATTGTGATGCTTAGGTATGATTTGTGATGGAAAGTTGTTCGATCAATGTATGTTGGGTATGTTCTCTAATATTGGTGAGGAGTGGTGTCCTCAGTATTCAGTGGTGGTTCTCCCTCTTACGTGACTAAGTTCTGTCACAATGTTTGTGAATGTTTCTTTTGACTTCCTTCTTTTTGTTTCTTTAAGATGGATCTTTCCACATGTTGTGTAGGCTAGAATTTTATTTATTTGGTTATTTCCTTTTTGTGGGAGTTCGTCACCAAAAATAAAAAAATAATCTCTCGGTGTCAGTTGATACGTTTAATTTATTGTTGAATTGAGCTCATTTTTTAATTTATTGATGAAATTAACAATTTCCCCATTTGAGTTTACTTTTTGATCTTGGTGACTATCCTAAATGTCCTTATTCTTTTATTTCTAGCCATTCTTATGTCTGTGACTCTAACATTGTGGACCAATGATAGTACGAAAAGGGGGAGCACTAGAGAGAACATATTGGGTTGTGTCTATGTTTTAGGAAGGATGTGGTATAGGATTTTCATTCTACTTGATCATGTTGACCATACACTTGGAATTTTAGAGGTATCCTATTTGGAAGTAATCTTGTTTGTATGATAAATATTTTGGGGTGTATCCCTTGATACACTAGAATAGGGTGCAGTAATTCCCTAAAGAATGCAATTTTGGAAAGAGGATTTTGGTTCCTCATTCTGAGTTGATGACTTGGAAGCTCTTGGTTTTTTAATGATAGAGATATCTTAGAGGATAGTGTCTTCTATTAGGTTCCTCATGGTGAAGTATTACGGGTGGGGTTACACCTTAAAGTGGAGAGGACCATGATTATATTTTTTCTTCTAGCATGTGAAGAACAAGAATTAGAGTTGTCAATGCTCTCTTATATATATTGGATCCCTTCTGAAGTTGTCTGACTGAGTGGTAGGAAACTTTTATGTTGGGATGACTTGATGGTTTTCAAGGTGAGCCTAGTCCTTATTGGAGGGGAGATGTAGAGCTTCCCTAGTTCCCCTTTTGTATTTAACACCCCAAAGGGTATGGAATGGACTTGTATTTCAATAGGTTGGCTATATACTCACAAGGCCAAGCTATATTTTCATAATAAGTTGGTCAAATGCTTGGATGACGATGGCAAAACTACTATGATATTGAGAATACATAGGCCTTTATCACTTTGTATGATCTCCACTATGCAACTTAAGAGAAGCATGTGGAAGGGATGTTAGATGTTTTCTATCACCATCAGTGATAGGGAAGATGAGGAAGAACAAGAAGCCTCATTGGATGACCATCCCATTCTGCAAGAGTATGTATATGTGTTTCCTTCGGAGCTATCTGGTATGCCACCTTGAAGGGAAGTAGATTTTTATATAGATCTTGTACCAAGAATAGAACCAGTTTTCAGAGCACCTTACAGGATGACCACTAATGAGGTTAATGAGTTCAAGTTACAACTTAAGGAACTGTTAGAGAAAGGACACATTCATCCTAGTGTCTCTCCTTGGGGTGCACATGTGATATTTGTGAAGAAGAACAATGGATCTCTTAGGTTGTGTATGGATTACTGATAGTTGAACAAGGTAACCATCAAGAATCGATATCCACTTCCTAGGATCGATGACCTATTTGATCAACTTTAGGTTGCTAGAGTGTTCTCTAAGATTGACCTTAAGTTGGGTTATCACCAATTGAGGATAATGGATAGTGATATCTACAAGATTTCATTCCACACTAAATATGGCCACTATGAGTTCACTATGGTTCGGTTCAGTCTTACAAATTCTCTAGTTGTATTCATGAGTCTTATGAATGGAGTGTTTCATACCTTCCTTGAAAATTTTGTGGTGGTATTCCTTGGTGATATCTTGATCTATTCGAAGAATGAGAGAGAGCATGAAGAGCACCTGAGACAAGTTTTGTAGTGCCTTAAAGATAATCAACTTTATGGTAGCTTGTCAAAATGTGCCTTCTTCAGATCAGAGGTAAAGTATTTGGGCCATGTGATATCTAGTGGTGGGATCTCAAAAGACCCATTGAAGATTGAATCCATTATGAATTGGCCAACACCTACCTCAGTGACTGAAGTGAGAAGTTTTATGGGTCTAGCTGGTTCTTTACAGATGGCTTGTTTAAGAGTTCTCTCAAGTGGCACACCCTATTACTTCTCTTCAGTGAAAGGGAAAGAAGTTTGAGTGGACTAAGAAGTGTGATCAAGATTTTTAGGAGCTCAAGAGAACATTGACCAGTGCACCCATTCTCACTATGCCAGAGCCTTCAGTAGAGTTTGTAGTTTGCACAGATGCTTCCTTAGATGGTTTAGGGGAAGTTCTTATGCAAGATGGGTGAGCTATAGCCTATGAGTCCAAGAAATTAAAGACTCATGAGCTCAACTATCCTACCCATGATCTCAAACTCACAAAATTGGTGCATGCTTTATTGATATTATGACACTTCCTCTTAGGACATTGATTTGAACTTCATTCGAACCATCAAATTCTACTGTACATCTTCACTTAGCTGAACCTTAATGCTAGGCAATGGAGATGGATAGAGTTCTTATGTGAATATGATTTTAATATTCACTATATCAAGTGGAAATGGAATGTTGTCATAGATGGTTTGAGTAGGAGGTGGCATGAGCTATCTTCTATGTCTACAGGCACTGATTTGAGAAATTGCATTCTTCATCACTAGCAGGATGATGATTTATATGCAAAAGTGAGTGAGTTGTTTCAATCTCAAATACCCCTTGAGGGGAAGTATGCATATTATACCTTGGAGTCAGATGGACTCTTACATCATAGAGGTCACATCTACATACCTTCTTTTGGAGGATTGTCAATAGTGTATTTGGTAAATTATTTATCATGTCTCAAATACAATTGTAAATTTAATTTATGAGCAATTGCATTAGCAATCTCTTAGCCCTGGTATTTCCTCTTTCATCATTTTTTTATAGTTCCTATGATAATACAATTAGTACAAGGACATGAATGTTTCTAGTTATGGCCCAAGGGCATAATAGTTTGTACTCATTATAGTATCCATTTATACCGGCCAAACTTGCATATGAGTAGTTGGTGAATTGGCCAAGGAAATTGAAAAGTTTCAACAACTCAATAATTGCTCAGTTTAGAGGGGCATGTACATAAAAGGCCAGTAGATTGAGTGTCAAAAATGGACAAGGCTCAATAACTAAGCTCAACATATTAGGTACAACATTTTTTTTCTAGTGAAAATCATGAATTACATCTTAGAAAAAGTTATGGGTTTTTAAAAAAAATTAGAGACCGATGACACAACCATTGAGAAGGCATTACAAAGTCAAGGAATGACTTGCAACTTAGCATGCACCAAAACATTGATAAGTGTGTTAGAATATTTGCATACCAATAAACAATATAGGAAATGTTACTTAACAAGTATATCATCAATGTACAAAATATAATGTACTTAACATTTTCTTGAAATGGTTCGACTGTTGGAGATTTGCCAACAAGCCAGTGCTGACTGTATGTTTGTCATTGATGACAACATATGGTAAGTAGCATGTGTGGAAGAATTATGTAGTAATATTTGAGTATATGTAGCATGGACATGTTATTAGTATGATATCATGGACAAAGAGGTTAATTATTAGTACAGACAGTTATGTAGCAACTTGTGTCTGCAGTGTTCCTAATAGAGTTACAGGTAGTGTTATGTGAGTGATTGTCCATATAGTTATCATGGAGCCTTGCGTGTTTGGATATGTGATGGAGACATGTTAGTGTTGTTACATTCATGGATACAGATTCTGATGTGAAGTAGAAGTGAAGTTATGCAATCGCTATTCACCAGTTGCAGTTTCCTGTGTTTATCCAGAAGAGTCGACAGAGATTATATTGGTACAAGAGTTGCACCTATCATTTTGGTATGCATGCTTGGATTAGTGATTGGAGAAGAGTTAATAATTTTTGGTTAAGAGTGCATGATGTAATTCATCTTGAGGAGAAAGTATCAGTTAATTTGGTAGAGCCGACAATGTGTAGCATGTATCTACACTTATTGATTTGGACAGGTCCCAATTTGTGTTGTGTGCTTAGTAGAGAAAACCGAGATTTTACTAGAGAGTGTTATTGTTTCTCTAATATGATTTCAAGGTGTTTATAATATGATAACTTGATTATATCATTTAGAGGAAAGATACTTATAGCTGGTCATTTGTGATAGCTAGAAGTATGGTATAGAGATGAAAGATTAGAGCAGAGCAGAGAGTGTGAAGTATTGTGCCATCAAGAAGAGGTCTATGTGATAGAGAAGATAGAGTGTGCTATTCATTGGAACTAAGCAAGATAGTAGGTCTACCTCATAGTTCACCAAGATCTAGATATAGTGTGTATCTATTATTCAGAAGGTTGCAGCCTTCACCCCTTTGAGTAATGATCTCTTGGACAGTGCATCCTCACCCCTAAATGGGTCAATCATAAAAGCCTCCTAGTAGGGTCTGACCTTTGACTAGGTCACTATACTAAAATCATTGTAAAGATCAACTCCTAATAGGGTTGTAAGATCTTCTAACAAGGATCATTATACACTATTTTAGTTTATTACTAGGTGTTAATTCCCACTGGGGTTTTTATGCATTTGGGTTTCCCCGTAACCAAATTATTGGTGTTGTATTCAAGTGTTCTTTCATTGTGTTTATGCTTAAAGTTTAGGTATACTTAATTGGATAAAGAATTGAAACTTGCAGATAACTAATTCACCCCCACCCCCTCAGTTATCTCTCGGGACTATTCCTAACAATTGGTATCAGAGCCAAGTGCCTCGGAGAGAAATTTTAATAGCTTGAGGTTGATTAGATGGAATTATTTAAAAAAGATAGTCCTAAGTTTGATGGAGATAACTATCTTGATTGGAAGAACAAAATGGTGACACATCTGCAGTGCATTTTTTTTGAAGTTTTTGAAGTGGCTATCAAAGAAGTTAAGATCCCCTCTCTAGCAGATCTTGCAAAGGAAAATGCTACTGGCAAGAAAAAGAATTTTTTCCATTAGAATGCAATAGCCAAAGAAGCCCTTATTAGCACCTTATCTGATAGTGAGTTTTTAAAGATAAAGAAAGTAGACATAGCTTACAAGAGATGGAAGCACCTAGAAGACATGTTTCAAGGAGATACACAAGTAAAGAATGTGCATTAAAAGACATGGAAGAAAAGATACAATGCATTAGAGATGCTACCTAAAGAAGACATCTGAGCTTACAACCAAAGGATTAATGAAGCAGTTGCTAGAATTAGGAACAATAGTGGAGAGATCTTGGAGGAAGACATTATGGATAAGTTGATGACTCCTCTTACAACAAAGTATGAAAACAAGATCAACATCCTTGATGAGACAATGCAACTTACAACAAATTTCAAGAGAGAGACCTTGATCAGAAAAATTTCAGCCTATGAGATTTCAAGATTGAAGACAGAGCCTAAAAGTGAGACAACCTTCAAAGCATCAATCCATGGTAATAAATATTTAAACACTTCTAGTAATTTTGATGATGAAGATGAAGATAAAGAGATAGATGATATTATTTCTATGATTTCTAATAAAGAAAGAAAAGGAAAAGGAAAGTATGAAGGTTAATTACTATTCAAATGTTTCTCATGTAATAAGATTGGTCACTTTGCATCTAAGTGTCCTACAAGAGTTAAGAAATTCAAAACTAACTACAAGCCTAAGTATACAAAAGAATGTTACTATGATGGTGATGGAGTTTTTGATGATGATTCAATTGAAGATGAAATTGGATTCATTGCTATTATGGAGAATATGTTTGATGAGATGGATCATGAAGATGAGAAAAAGGAACAAGAGCTAGCATTGATTTCACAAATAGACATAAGGACAAATTGGATTATAGATAGCGGTTGTTCACATCACATGACAGGTGGTAAAGACATATTTTTTCATCTGGACAAATACAAAGGTGGCATGGTTAGATTTGGAGATAACACTCCTAAAACTATCATTGGTAGATTTTCTATCACATTGGATGGAAAGAAAAGCATTGATGATGTTCTTTGTGTAAATGGTTTGCAGCATAACCTTCTTAGTGTTGGGCAGTTGCTTGACAAAGGTTATTAGTTGGAGTTCAAAGACAACAAGTGCATCATTAACAACAAGGATGGTGTAATGATTGCATCAGGTTCAAAGACTAAAGGTAATGTTTTTCATCTTTATTTGTAAGCATGTTGTTTTGTTGCTAAAGTAGATGACAGTTGGCTATGGCATAAAATACTATGTCATATCAATTTTGATAACATAGTAAATATAAGAAATGTAAAGGAAGTAAGAGATCTACCTAGCATAGCAAAGCCAGTTGATGATATTTGTAGGGAATGTGTGATGGGAAAGCATGTGATGAATTCATTCAGAAGCAAGCATAATTAAGCAGAGAACAAGCTAGATCTAATTCATACAGACCTCTGTGGACCAACTCAAATAAGATCATACAATGCTAAAAGGTATTTCATTTTGTTTGTTGATGATTATTCTAGAATAATGTGGGTTGTGTTCATGAAAGATAAGTCAGAAGCATTTGATAAGTTCAAAATATTCAAAGCTAAGGTTGAGAATGAATCTGGACTAAAGATAAAGTGTCTAAGATCAGGTAGAGGAGGATACTTCAACTCTAATAGATTCTATGAGTACTACAAAGAACATGGCATAAAAAGATAGTTGAGTGCACCTAGAAACCCTCGGTAGAATGGGATTACAGAGAGAAGCAATATGATCAACCTTGATATAGCGTGCACCATGATGATTAATGGAAATGTTGCACACACTTATTGGAGAGATATGCTCAATACAATAGTCTATACCATCAATAGAATATAATTGAGACCTAGCATAGACAAGACACCTTATGAGCTATGGTTTGGTAATGGTCCCATAGTGAAATACTTCAAAATATTTGGAAGCAAGTGCTACATCAAGAGGGATGAAGCAATAGGAAAGTTTGATGCAAGAAGCAATGAAGGTATTTTCCTTGGTTACTCTACTAAAATAAAAGCTTATAGATGTTTTAATTTGAGATTGAAGAAGATCATTGAAAGTGCTCATGTTAAGATTGATGAAAAGTTTATGTTTCAAGAAAGATATCATCATTATGCACCTATGATTGAAGAAGAATCTAGTCCTTCCAATAGTGAGACAATTATTGAAGAGATGTTTGATAGTATTGATGTATTATTCAATGACCCTGAAACAAGTGATGAAGAAACTCAGAAGGAAGATGAGATAGTATCACCTAAAGTTCCAAAGTTTACATCTAGATATCACTCTAAGGATGACATCATTGGAGATCAAAGTAGAAAAGTCACAACAAGATCAAAAGAAAAGAGTTCAGCAGGAAATGAAGTGGTATCTTTACTATCTCAGATTGAACCTTTAAGTGTTGAAGATGCATGTAATGATTCAGATTGGTGTGATGCTATGAAAGAAGAACTAGATCAGACTATTAAGAATGATACTTGGGAACTGGTCCCAAGACCTAGTGATAAGAATGTGATTGTAACCAAGTGGATATTCAGAAACAAGATGAATGAAGATGGTATAGTAGTAAGGAATAAAGCAAGGTTAGTATGTAAGGGATATGCGAAAAGAGAAGGTATTGATTATTCAGACACATTTTCACCTGTGAGAAGATTAGAAGCCATTAAGTTATTTCTAGCTTATGAAACATTCAAAAACTTCAAAGTTTATCAGATGGATATTAAGTTATCATTCTTGAATGGAGAGTTAAAGGAAGAAGTATACATTGAGCAGCCAAAAGGATTCACCTTATCAGACAGGCCTAATATGGTATGCAGATTGAAGAAAGCCCTCTATGGACTTAAGCAAGCCCCTAGACCTTGGCATGAGAGACTGGATGGATATCTAAAAAAATTAGATTCAAGAAAGGAGCAGCAGATTGTAATATATTTATAAGAGAGACATTTGAAGGTTTACTACTTGTAGCTATATTTGTTGATGACATTATCTTTGGGGGTAATGATGAAATTAGTGCAAAATTTGCTAAGGAGATGCAGAGTGAGTTTGAGATGAGCATGATTGGACCTATCAAATACTTTTTGGGATTAAATGTGCAACAAATATAGAAAGGTATTTTCATTAATCAATCTAAGTATGTGAAAGAGATATTGAAGAAGTTCAAGATGGATGATTGCAAGCCAATGGGTACACCTATGATAAAAGAATGCAAGCTTACAAAAGAAGATGATTCTTTGGTAGTAGATATAACATTGTACAAGTCTATGATTGGTAAACTCATATATCTTACTCAATCTAGACCCAATATTTCTAATGCATTTGGCATAGTTGTAAGATTTAAAGTAGAGCCTAAACAAAGTCACCTCATGGTAGTAAAGAGAATATTCAAATATTTGAAGGGCACTATAAATTATGGTCTATGGTATCCTAATTCAGAAAATGTTGAGCTTCATGTATATACAGATGTAGATTGGGCAGGATGTATGGATGATAGAAAGAGTACATCAGGAGGAGAAGTATTTCTTGGTGATAGACTAGTCACTTGGACAAGAAAGAAGTAGAATTGTATTTCTTAGTCAATAGCAAAAGCAGAGTATGTTGCAGCAGCTTTGAATTATTCTACAATTGTTTGGATCAAGTAGATGATAAAGGATTTTGGAATTTAGATTGATTAACCTATTTTTATTCATTGTGATAACACTAGCACTATCAACATGTCAAAAAACCCCATGATGCATACAAAGACAAAACACATAGAGATTAAGTATCACTTCCTAAGAGAGAATGTGGTAGAGAAAGAAGTCAAATTGGATTATGTGAGTACAAAGGAATAGCTAGAAGATATATTCACAAAGCCTTTACCGAAGAATAATTTTGAGTATCTCAAGGAGAAGATGAGAGTAATTCCCTTCCCTGATTCTGCATAGAGAAAGTGGAGAGACCATCAGTCCTTAGTGACTGATGGATGGTTGACTACTCTACTTTAGGAGTAGTACTGGTGCTTAAATGTTTGGTGCTCTTTGCCATTGATGTCAAAGGGGGAGTAGTATATAGTCATGAAAAATAGTATTAAAGGGGGAGTACATATAAAATTAAGGAGGAGTAATATATAGCAGCAAGGGGGAGTAGTATTCAGTCATGGAAGCAGTTCAATTGAGGAAATGGAGAATGTTGAAGAATATTGTAGCAGATGGAGGATTCATCCTTGGGGTAGTTTTGATGAGGAAATGGAGAATGTTATAAAATAATTGCTCATTTGGATTGGTGGTGTTTTTCATTCCATATGTTGCCATCAATTCCAAAGGGGGAGATTGTTGGAGATTTTCCAGTAAGCCAATGTTGACTATATGTTTGTCATTGATGATGACATATGGTAAGTAGCATGTATGGAAGACTTATGCAATAAGCTTTGAGTATAGGTAGCATGGACATGTTATCAACATGATATCATGGACATAGAGGTTAATTATTAGTACATATAGTTATGTAGTAGCTTGTGTAAGCAGTGTTCCTAACAGAGTTATAGGCAGTGTTCTATAAGTGATTGTTCATACAGTTATCAAGGAGACTTGTGCATTTGGATATGTGATGGAGACATCTTATTGTTGTTACATTCATGGACATAGAGTCTAATGTGTAGTAGAAGTGAAGTTATGCAGTTGCTATTCACCAATTGCAGTTTCCTGTGGTTATCCAAGAGAGCCGATAGAGACTATATTGGTAAAGGAGTTGCACCTATTCTTTTAGTATGCATGCTTGGATTAGTGATTGGAGAAGAGTTAATAATTTTTGGTTAAGAGTGCATGATGTAATTTAGCTTGAGGAGAAAGTATCAGTTAATTTGGTAGAGCTAATAGTGTGTAGCGTGTGTCTACACTTATTAATTTGGACAGGTCCCAGTTTGTGTTGCGTGCTTAGTAGAGCCAACTAAGATGTTATTAGAGAGTTTTATTGTTTCTCTAATATGATTTCAAGGTGGTTCTAATAGGCTAACTTGATTATATCACTCAGAGGAAAGATACTTATAGCTGTTCATTTTTTATCACTAGAAGTATGGCATGGAGATGAAAGATTAAAGTAGAACATAGAGTGCAAAGTATTGTGCCATCAAGAAGAGGTCTATGTGAGAGATAATATAGAATGTGCTATTAATTTTAATTGATCAAGGTAGCAATTCTACCTCGTAGTTCACCAAGATCCAGTTATAGTGTCTATCTATTATTCAGAAGGTTGCAACCTTCACCTCTTTAAGTAGTGAGCTCTCGAACAGTGCATCCTCACCCCTAATAGGGTCAATCATAAAAAAATCCTACCAGGGTTTGACCTTTGACTAGGTCATTGTACTAAAAGCATTGTAAAGATCAACTCCTAACAGGGTTGTAAGATCTTCTAATAAGGATCATTATACACTAGTTCAGTTTATTAGTGGGTGTTAATTCCCACTGGGGTTTTTACCTATTTGGGTTTCCCCGTAACCAAATTATTGGTGTTGTGTTCAAGTTTTCTTTCATTGTGTTTAGGCTTAAAGTTTAAGTATACTTAATTGGATAAAGAATTGAAACTTTTAGATAACTGATTCTGTTAGAAAGTAAAGATCCCCAAGATAACTGAGAGGGGGGGGGGGTGAATTAGTTATCTGATAATTTATCCATTAAATATATTTAAACAATATAATCAATGTATTGATCAACCATAGAAAGATAATCATACACAATTGCACAATAACACAAGATATGTTAACTAGGGAACCTCTTGAAAAGAGTAAACCCTGGTGGGAATGATGCCCACAAAATGATGCACTAATATGAAAGTTCCTTGTTAGAGGATGGACCCAGTTAGGAGTCTTATGAAATACATTTAGTACATATAAATCCCTATTAGGAGATTTTGAATCCCTGTTAAAAGATTCTAACCCGGTTAAGAGTTTATGGAAGACAGAAGGACCCACTACCCAAACAGCTTCAAGGCAAGATCTCTGAACCCATTGTCCAAAAGATCTTAGAATTATTCAATATTATAATATGAAATATATTACCTCCTTCACACTATGCCAAAACTGCACTCTCTGCTACACAAGATCACAATTCTAGATCTCTGTACTCACAAGTCTTCCTTCATCACTGAATTAGCTCTTTTCTTCACTTCATGCATATATTCGCATCTCACTCTTCATAGTACACACTAAAATAAGGAAAAAATTCCTTCTTATATACCAAACTCAAATAATTATAAATGAGTCGGTCCTAAATTACAAAATAATAAATTCTACACATTACACACAAAATTCACATAAAATTGTCAGCTTCCAGTTACTGTAACTTTCTACAAACATATCCTCAAAGTTTGCACTATGAACCACATCATAATTAATGAGTCTCCAACATCCCTTTAACTACACAAAATCAGATTCCATCCCAACTAAGAGATATCCTCTGATTTCTGAACATCGCTACACAGAAACACTGTCTAAACACTGCTTTCACCAAAATGCTCATAACTCTTACAAATGAATGAATTTATTTTTGCACTGTTAACCATAGGTTAATAACACACCAAAGAACATACCATCAATTGTGCAAAAGCCAATCTACAATAAAACATGTACGCAAAACAAAACTATACTTGCTTTCCTACTAATATCCAGAATATCACTATGTTGACATCAATGACAATCCAAGTTATGAATGCAACAAATACTTATAGAATGATTGCCAAAAAACTTTTCATTCATTCCTAACAATCTCCCCCATTGGTATTGATGGCAACATAGATGAAAAACATCCAATGTTCCAAAAATCCAATACTGCAACATCACTGCAAAATATCAAATTAAATTTTGCTTCATTTTCCTATTCAGCTCTCTCATACAATCCACAATGTTTTTCATGTATATCTCTCCCCCATTGACATCAATGATATAAATTCTATCACTAAGTCAACAAAAACTTAATGTCAAAAGACACTTTTCAAAAGAATACAATAACAAGAGTCCTCATGACTTAGCTCATAAACTCCCCCATAGAGGAAGTTCCAACATCCAATCCAGAAGAAAGATAGGGCTCATATACCACTGGACAAATGCAATCATCTGCATCAATTCTCAAAAATAGGATGGGGCATAACCCCAAGCATACCTCTCAGATATACAAATGTATCCTTAGGTAAAGGCTTTGTAAATATATCTGCTATCTGCTCCTTTGTACTTATGTACTCCAATCTTACTTCTTTTTCTACAACTTTCTCTCTTACAACATGATACTTGATCTCAATATGTTTAGTCTTAGAATTGTGTGTGTGAAAATTGTACCTGATCTGTGGACACAACACTCAGTAAAACATTAGAGGTTAGTGATAATCAAAATCATGCAAAATTGAAAGCTATCTAACCAAGCGATTTACTGCCTTCTAGTAGATGCGAGATTAATGTTCTCAGATTGTAATCAAGATCAGTGACCTAGATGACACCTAAATGAAGGATTTGAATGCAATTCTAGATATGGAATAAATGCAATTAATCTATATTTTTGATATTTTATGATGCAATAAGAATGATAAATTGATATGATATGAATGCTAATATGAAATTGATATGCTATGAATGCTATTGAAAATTGATATGCAATGCTAATCTAACAATGATATGTAATATGAATGCAAAAATAAGATTGATCTCACAAAGATGTCGATTTGCAAGAGCTTTGATTCTTCAATTCCAATTCTCCAGCGTGATTGTGCAAAATATGAGATGATTTGTGAAGAGCTAAAGCCTTTAATTTATAGAAATCCAGGGCTTTGGAGGTGCATGAATAAAAGCCATAAATCACTCAAATAACTCAGCTTGATTTTTGAGTATCTGATAATAATAGATAATTAAGTCACAAAAATATGCAAAAGCTAAGCTTTAACTCAAAATAGAGTTTAGCTTTAATTGATAATTGATAGTTGTCTGCTTTTATGATTGTGCATGTTTTATTTATGAATTAATTTAATAATAAAGTGATTTATTTCCAACTTAACTGCTTTTAAAAATAAAACAATTGATTTATGGGTTAATCAATTATTTAATCAAACTTTTATTAAAAACTATATTATTAAATAATGACAACTTGCTTTAATTAATTAAATAAGAATTTAATCAATTATTCATATGATATTAGATTTATTGTCAAAATTAAATAATACAATTAATAATAGATATAATTAAATTTAATTACACAATTAAGTGGCAAATATTAAATCTAATTAATTAAATATGAAAATATTCAATTAATCAAACTTTAGGATAAATGTGATTTATTGCCAAATAATTATAAAATTAAAGATAATTAAGATAATTAGGAATATTACTAGGAATATTCTCCGATGCAAAATTTAAGATAATCAATTAGATTTGATGATGTTTAGATGTGCCTTAGATTAGGACTTTGATGTCGATTTCATATGATTTGATGATATAGGAGGTTAATGAACTTATAGCCCATTTTTAGGGTATTACATTTTGCCCCTCTTTGAATTACTGTGCGAGGCGCAGTGGTTCAAAGATAGTCTGTGTTTGATAAAGATATGAAACTGATGTTTGAAATTGATAATTGATATGAGATAGAAGCTGATTGATATTGAATTGATATGGAGATAATAGGTCCTGAATGACCAAAGATAATGTTCACTGTAGCAGCAAATGAACCTATGATTGCGAAAAAGTGTCAAAATGCCTGATTCTGAACCTTAGGATTGATAAGAAGTGAGTGACCCGTTCTAGACTCGATTGTCTTAGCAGAACTAGCAGGTATCACATCCAAACCCTTCAGTTGCCGAAGAACCAAGGAAAGAACACTATGATCTGATGGTTGCAAAAACTAATACAGATTACAAGATTAGGAGGATACCATATTGATATGGATCGATGAATCTAATATGCCCCAAGTGATGATAGATTTACCCCGAGCGATGAGGACTTTTGATGAATCGGCGACTAGACTTGATTGTTGTCTTGATTATTGAGGGAGATATGATTGCCATAAAGATATGATTTCAAATTTGATTACAGACTTTGAATGATATGCAATACCATGCCCCCTTCGGGATTAAAATTGAAATCTGACAAGAAAAGTCAACATTGAGAGTTTAGAAGCATGTGAATTGATTGGAAAAGTGGTTATATACATCCGAGAATGCATTCTGCATCGTTTGGAGGTCTTGGAGACCGAATTTGACTAGGTTTGACCATGAGTTGACCATGGTTGACCAAGTTGAAATTTTGATAGTTTGATGTAAGATAATCAGTTAAGTTGAATACTAGATTTCTGTGATGATTGAAGGTTGATTATGCAAGTAGTAAATAAGATAAATGATCTCAGATTTGAATTTTGATCCCGAAAAAGGATTCTACTTGCTATTTCATTGGAGGAACCTTCATGTGAGATTCAGCTCTTGTTAGACTGGAAGATGCGATTTGAAGAATCGTTTAAGCATTGGAGTTCGTTTAATCATTGTGAGATCATGCAACATGCAAAATGAAATGAGACATGCAAAATGAAATGCAACCTAAGACCGAGGACCTAGTCACTGATCATATGTCGATTTGTTATCATCATTGAACTTTTAGGTAACCAGATAAATCAATACAATGCCCACTAGCCATGAAACCATAGACATATGAATATTGATTTGTATGCGCAAGAATCAATACAACACCCATTGGTCAACAACCATGGACATATGAATATTGATTTATTTTTGGAATGTTGGATTAGATATAAGCACCAAGGCACAAACGTCAGGATGACCTGAATATCATGTCCATTTTGATATAGCAATTTGTACAAGCATCAAAACATAAATGTCATGATGACCTGAGTACACCTTGCGTTGCAAACACATCAAACAGTCAAGAGATCATTCTAAATCCAATGTGAATTACCCATAGTGACCCTTTATCATTCACCTCCTTAGGCAAGAGCGCATTTCACAGTAGGAGAAAGAATTTACTTCAAAAAGATAATAGTTAGATCAAACGTCCTTGAATTTTTTTTGGGTATCAATGGTCGAGGTACGCATGGCCATCCAATTCAAGATAGAGGCTCTTACAGTCAGACACCATTTCAATCCAGAATTTTTAAAGCTGTTAGATTTTCACATACAAGCAGAAGATAAAGAAAAGATTATGCCCCCAGTCATCACTCTCTAAATCCTATAAAAGACATCATCGAAGAGCTCGAAGGGACACAATATGCAAAAATCTCAATGCGAATCAATAAGCATACAAGGAGATAAAAGCATGAAAAGCACAGATTGTTTCAGTTTGAGTTTGATGTTTGATTGCGTTGTTATAAATGCAAAATCCTTTCTGGAGACAAGATAGACTGACTGACTCAAATGAAGCTTCAAAGGACTCTGGCTAGATATGACACGTCTAAGATACATTGGAGGCCATAGGATATGACATTGATTGCCCCCAAATTTGAACATTGATAGGATACAGATGCTCAAGTTGATTGGTGTACAGACCGACTTATTGAAAACTGGAAATGTTGAAACAAACCGGGAGATATGTACAAACTAAAGCAAGACTAAAAGCTGGGAAAGACCAAGATTGTGCTGATAGATGGAGCATTTGGAACAAGTGGCACCCGTTTGCCGGGTTTTCACCATCTTGGTAGAGATTCTATTTTTGCTACCGAGATGCCTGTTTCCAGGTTTTCACCAAGGCACTTTTTCTTTTCTTTTTCTTTTTTTTCTTTTTTTTTTTTGTTTATTTTTTATTTTTTTTGAATTTTTGATATTTTTTTATTTTTTTGTACTTTTGATATTTTTTGATTTTTTTGTGAATCATCAAGGTGCCTATTGCTAGGTTTTTACCAAGATGTTCATTTTTTTCAGGACTTTTTCTGATTTTTAAGATTTTTTCAGGACATTTACCAAGCACTGAATGTCTTAGGTGTAGAATTTCTTCAGATGGAGAATGTTGATTGGTTCTCGGAGCTGTTCTCCTTCAGTTGTTGAGAGTTGATAGGCACCAAAGCCAAAAGTAGCAGTGATAACAAAGGGACCCAACCAATTGGGTTCGAACTTCCCCTTGCATTCTCGATGTGATTGATTTTTAGGATTTTCTCTCAACACTAGATCGCCAACCTGAAATTCTCTATGTCTGACTTTCTTGTTGTAGCCTCTAGACATTCTTTTCTGATACACTCTGAGATGATCATACGCTACTTGTCTGCGCTCATCTAGTAGTTCAAGTTCTTGTAACCTTGACACTCTGTAGTCTTCATCAGTGACAAGTCCATGCATTCTGATCCTGAGTGATGGGATTTCAACCTCAATAGGTAGTACCGCTTCAGACCCATAAACTAAAGCAAAAGGTGTAGCCCCTGTAGGTGTTCTGATACAAGTTCTATAGGCCCAAAGAGCTAGATTGATCATGAGATGCCAGTCTCTTCCTATTTTATTCACTATTTTGTGCAAGATTTTCAAGAGATTTTTGTTTGAAGCTTCAGCTTGTCCATTCCCTTGAGGATAGTAGATAGAAGACCAATGTTGAGTAATTTTGAACTTAGCACATAAGTCATCTAGGTCCTTGTTTTTGAATTGTCCCCCGTTATCTATGATTATAGAGTGAGGGATCCCATATCTGCAAATGATGTAGTTCAGGATGAACATAGAGATCTGTTTCCCCGTTGCTTGTGTTAGAGGAACTGCTTCTACCCATTTTGTAAAATAATCTGTAGCTGTGATTATATGGGTATGTCCATTAGAAGAGTGCGGATGGATAGCACCTATGAGATCAAATGCCCATTGTTGAAAAGGCCATTGTGTAGTAAAGGGAATCAGATCTCTCCCTGGAGCATGAATCAAGTTGCCATGTACTTGACACTGTTGACAGTTTTTAGCAAATTTAATAGCTTCTTTTTCTATTTCAGGCCAATAATACCCAGCCCTAATAAGTTTTCAAGCTAACGCTAAACCATTCAAGTCTGACCCACATATACCCTCGTGGACTTCCTCTAATGCACGTTGAGACTCTTCTCATTCTAAACATCTAAGCAGTGTACCATCTAGACCTCGTTTGTACAGATCATTACCAATGATGACATATCAAGATGCGGATCGGATAAGGTTTCATTTCTCAAAATGGTTAAAGGACTCAGGGATGATTTGGTCATGGAGATAGGAGAATAGATTTTTGTAGTGAGATGAGTCATAACCTACAATAGTGCAGATCATGTGGGTTTTAGGGGAGTCATATGCAGGATAGGATAAGGCTTCCACCAGGAACTCATAGCATAGTTCATGTTCGGGCTGCTGTAAAAGAGTAGATAATGTCACCATTGCATCGGCAGCCTTATTCTCTATTCTGGGTATTTTCTCAAATGTGATAGAGATGAAGTATTTCTTTAAATCATCCACCATTCTCTTGTAAGGAATGAGCTTTTCATCTTTGGTTTGGTACACATTATTGACCTGGTGGATGACCAATTGTGAATCTCCATGGATGTGCATCTCTGTAACTCTCCACTGTATTGCCATTTTCATACCATCGAGAAGTGCCTCATATTCAGCAATATTGTTTGTGCAAGGAAAATTTAATCTGCATGCTTTGGGTATCGAGTATCCTTGAGGAGTGATGAACAATATGCCTACTCCAGATCCATTCTGTGTGTAGGAGCCATCAAAGAATAACCGCCATGCTCTAGAAGAGAGGTGCATGATAGATGAGTCTGGAAATTCCATTTGCATTGTGTCATCAAACATGGGTGTATCTGCTAGTTGATCAGCAATAACTTGACCTTTTATATCTTTTCTTTCAACATATTCAATATCAAATTCGCTTAGAAGCATGACCCATTTAGCCAGTCTACCGGTGAGGGCAGCTTTGCTTAGGAGATATTTCAGTGGATAAATTTTAGCTACCAAATGAGTAGTATGAGCTAACATGTAGTGTCTCAATTTTTGTGATGCAAAGATCATAGCTAGACATGCCTTCTTGATCATTGAGTAGTTCTTCTCATAGGCCACTAAAGTTCTGCTGATATAGTAGATGGCTCTTTCTTTCTTGTTCTCATCATGCTGTGCTAGCAATGCCCCCAGTGATGTATCTGTTGCAGAGACATATAATATTAATGGCTTCCCATGAACAAGAGGCATCAATATAGGTGGATTTGAAAGATACTTCTTGATATGTTTAAAGTTGTTCTCGCATTCTTCATTCCATGCAAAGGTCACACCTTTATGTAATGTTTTTGTAAAAGGCTATGAGATGTCCGCTAGCTGTGATATGAATCTTCTGATAGATTGAACTCTACCTTGCAACATCCTCATTTGACTGATATTTGTGGGAGGTTGCATCTCTATTATAGCCTTGACCTTAGCTGGATCAACTTCAATGCCTTTCTTGGAGACGATGTATCCTAGGAGCTTTCCAGAAGTGACTCCAAAAGAACACTTTTTAGGATTTAGTCGAAGACTAAATTTTTCCATTTTGACAAGGATCATGCTCAAGTCTGTTAGATGTTTAGTTCCAATCATGGATTTTTCCAAGGTATCATCCACGTAATCCTCCATTGTTCTATGCATCATATCATGAAAAATAGATGTCATTGCTCTTTGATATGTAGCTCCATCATTTTTGAGTCCGAATGGCATAACATTCCAACAGAAGGTTCCCCATGCACATGTGAAAGCTATTTTCTCTTGATCTTCTGGAGTAATTTTGATTTGGTTGTATCTAGAAAAACCATCCATAAGGGAATACATTTCATAGCCTGCAGTCATGTCCACTATCATATCAATGTTAGGTAGTGGAAAGTCATCCTTAGGGCATGCTCTGTTCACGTCTCTAAAGTCCGTGCACACTCTGATTGAACCATCTGGTTTGGAAATAGGTACGATGTTGGAAATACACTCAGCATAGTCTATGACACGGATGAATCCATCTTTTAGTAGTTTTTCTAGTTCTACTTTGCCTAAGAGTGCAACATGAGGATGCATCTTTCTCAATTTTTGTTTGATTGGTTTTACTCCGGGAGCAATGGATAGATGGTGCATAATGAGATTGGGATCCAATCCTAGCATATCTGAATATTTCCATGCAAAGTTGATCTTTTTCTCTGATAAGAAGGTAGTGAAGTTCTGTTTCTCTTTGTCTGATAGAGATTGTGCTACATGTACCAATTGTGGTTCCTCTATTGTACCCAAATTGATGGATTGAGTTGGCTCAATCAAAACTAGAGATCTATCCTATAAATGACTTGGAAGGACATCAAATATCTCATCCTTAGGCACCTCAGAGAGGTTTTCACCTTCAGATATGTCTTTTCTTTTTACTTTTGTCAGTTCTGAGACTGCCACAAAGTGGTTTTCACCCTCATAACTCTTTTTCTTTTTCTTTTTACTCTTGTTTTTCTGACTAAGATATTTGATGTCCGACTCGGTCATGCTGATACTTGGTTCATTGATGGAAGTACTCATAGGCTCAACTGCATTGAGGTAGCAGGCAAGGGCATAGTCATTTGGGAAAGTATACATACCATGGTTTGGGTTTGTGGAAGTTTGGTCGATAAGATCAGGGCGTTGGATAGTCAAAGCGGGAAAGGCTTGGGATATGATGTTCACGGATGTGGATATGTCATCATTGGTCCTAACCTGATGCTCAAGTTCAAAGGTGATATTACAACTCAAAATGTTCAATTCGTGAATAGGCCCAACATCATCATGGGAGTCCTCTTTAGCCATAGGTGGATCAGACACGTTAAGTTCATTATTTTTCTCTAGACCTATGTCGGGTTGAGATACATATTGGTGAATAACATCTATATATTTCTCCATTATAAGCTCATCTTCTTCTGGAATGGCACCCCATTCATAGTCATTTGACTCAGCTTCTGATTCAAGATCTCTAGGAAAGCTTAAAAAATGTGTGAAATCAGGATGAATACCCCAAGAAGGATTTTCCTCAGTCTCTGACTTGAATTCATATTCATGGGAATCAGTGTCAGAATAACTACCCCCTTCTTCTTGATCAATTTGATTGCCTTCGAGATTAGCTGGTTCTTGTGGTGCAACCATCTCTTGCGCTATAGTAGGTTCTTGTGTTTCTACTACATTAATTCTTTTGATAGGATCATCTGTATCATCAAGAAGATCTTTGATCTCTTTAGGCAATTTTTCATAGGGGATAAGCTCAGAGCTATCTGAATCATCATTAGAGGGTTCTGTTTCTTCTTTCTTAAGAAGGGGTTCTCCAAGTGCAATTTTTTCTATGACATGAGAACAACCACCTCTGAGATGATAGGGTTTCTTCTTAAACCCTATGCCACCAGTGTCTTTTTTGTCTCTACCAATATGTGAAATGGGTGTCACAAGACCCTTTCCCCTAATTCCTAGAGGTCCTTGACCGGAATATCCCATCTTGGCCATCAATTTGTTACCTGGACCATATGAATTAGAAGGGATTGTAGGTGCTATAGGTTCACTAGGTTGAACAATTTTGGATTCAAAATCATCTTTGTATAGCCATGCAAGCACAGCTTCATCTTCTTCAAATTCTTGTTTGGATACTTGCTCCGCCACAAAATTTCTTTTGTATGCTTCCATAGGTTTTTTAGGTTCTGATTTAGATTGCTTCAAAGATTGTCCATATGACTTGGGTGAGATAGGGAGAGATGTCAGAGACAAGACTAGCTCTATAGTGTATTCTCCCATCCCATTTTCTTTGATATTGATCTCTTTAGCAATGTCATCCATCTTAGATGTGGAAGCAACATTTAGCTGCTTGATGGAAGATTCTCTATTATTGGGAACAAGCTTATCGGCACTTTCCTTCAATGTATTGCAAGTTGTACTCAGATTTGCTGGGATAGTAACCTCCACTCCTTCATAGGGAAATTTCAAGCATTGATGGTACATAGAAGGAATAGCTTGCATTTCATGTATCCAGGGTCTACCTAGAAGGATATTGTAAGCCAATGGTAGATCAAGCACCTGACATGTGGTATCTTTGATGACCGGACCCACTCAGATGGGTAAGACAATAGTGCCTTTAGAAGCTCATTCTTGTTCATCATAGGCTTTTATGGTGATCTTCTTTCGAGGATCAATAGCCATCTTTGAGAATCCCAACTGTGTGATTAAGTTGTAAGAACAAATGTTGAGGCCTGCGCCCCCATCTATCAACACACGTTTGACTCGACAGTTCTGGATCAAGACTTCTATGTGTAAGGACTGATTGTGTGGGTGACTCAAAGAGTTGTCATCTTCCTCTAAAAAGGAGATATATTGCGAAGACGTTAGATGACCAACCACTATCTGGAACCTGACTAGATCTAGATCATTAGGAACATTAGAGCCGAGCAAAGCTTTGTCTAGGATATCTCTGTGAGCTGGAGATATTTGAAGTAACTCAAGCATGGAGATTTTGGCAATGGTATGCTGGAGTTGTTGGACGATGCTGTAAGATGTAGGTCTGGTATCCTTTGGATTGGAAGATTTTGAGGCAACCTTCTGTCTAGAAGCAGATGTGAGATTGAAAGGTATCTTAGGGACATTAGATGAACTTGGTGTTTGTCCTTTCAAATGAGTCTGAGCTTGTGATCTAGTAACCGCATTAGCTGAGGAATGATTTCTATCCCTTCATACAATTGTGATGACATTGCAGCTCTCAAAGATACATGGTTCAACCATATTGATGACAGCATCATTTCCAAGGTAGGCATAGTTGACTTTTGCCCCCATGTTAGGCTGGGAAGTGGAAACTCCTTTGCCATGTTGTGGAAATGGTTCTATAAATGTTGTGTGATCATTATTGTTGGTAGGATTATCGATTGTGATGTCCCCTTGATCTATCAAGTCTTGAATGGTATGCTTCAAGTGGAAGCACCCATTAGTTCTGTGGCCTTTAGTCCGATGGAAAGCACAGTATTCATTATCTTTCCACCAATATGGTTTTGGATCTGGATCAGGTTTTTGGATTGGTGGTAAAGAGATCATGTTATCAGCTATTAGGGTTCTCAGGGCAGATTCCAAAGATTCTCCCAGGGGAGTAAACTTTCATTTATTATCCCATCTTTTGAATGGCTTCTTTGGAGATGGTTCAGTAGATTTTTTCTTTGAAGCTTCAATGGCTTTGGTGGCAAGGGTGAGATTGGGTGTGGATAGTGTCAACAACACCATCAGAGATGATACCTTTGTTTCTATTCCAACTCTTGTTTTTATCTTTTGAGCTAGATCCAGATTCAGACTTGTCCTTTTGAAGTGTGATTTCTCCTTTCTTGACAAGTACTTTCTCAATCTTGATTGCATTATCCACCATTTTATCAAAAGATACATGATCTTGCATTTGTAATGGATAGTTGAGCTCTGGAACAAGGTTATTGATAAAGATTTCAAGTTTCTCCATTTCGGGAATTGGTCTAGCATATAGAGAAAACTTCTTTCGCCACCTCTTGAGAAAAGTTAGGAATGATTCCCCTGGATATTGCTTGAGGTTACAGATATCGATCATGGTAATTGGATGTTGAATATTGTAGGAATATTGTTGATAAAACAATTTAATCAATTCCTCAAAAGTTTTGATCGTAGAAGGTAATCTTGAAAACCATTGAATGGAGGCTCCTCCTAAAGATCTAGGAAAAAGATGCATTAGATAAGTCAGTTCATGCATGAATTCCATGGATTGCGTACAAAACTCTCTGACATGATCTTGAGGATCAGAGTGTCCATCATATTTGTCATACTTTGGTATCTCCACTCTTTTTGGGAATGGAGGCATATACAAGTCTTTGTCGAACAGGAAAGGACATAGGGCCTCCATGGAGAACTCCTTGGGTTCCTTCTCCTTCTTAAGATTGTTAAATTCAACTTGTATAGCGTGCATCTATTTTGTCATAGCTATGAGTGGAGTTTCTTCCTCATGTGTGATTATATCATCAACGTTAAAGTTGGGAGGAAGCTTAGCCCCTTCCTGGGCTAATTGTAAAAAGTATGCCTCTCTATCCACTTTCAAGAAATAGCTCATCATTCTCTTGAATTCATCATCATTCTGACATCGATGGATTTCAGAGGGGGTAGGTTCTTGGTCAGTATTATGTTGAGAATGGTGTCCCTGGGATCCTCCTCCTAGAGAACCGTGGTTTGTCCCTACTTGAGACATGGTAGGATTTTTTGGGCTCCCTGGAATAGATTGAGGAGGAGTTTGTTGATAACCTCTGTGAGTTGATAGAGGAGGTATGTAACCAGTTTTTAATCAAAAGTTACCGAGACCATCATCTTCGTAGATACCTAACTTGATGAGTTGTTCAAGAGTTGGACCCAGGGTATTGGGCAAAAGTAAGTTCTGAGATGTTTCTTCTGATTTCTTGTGTGAAGAAGCTCTGGTCTCCACCATTAACTTTGAATGAAACAGAAGAAAAGGATGAAGACACCTGAAGAACAATTTGATTCAAGAAAATCAGATGACGCAACCTTGTCAAGATTATGATAGTTTTGAAGATCTGACGAGATGTGGGTGAAGGAAACTGTGCCCTGGATGTATGGGATAGATCACCCAAAAGATAGCGGACACGAGTTCTCAACACTTAGTCTATTTTTGAAGATTGATTGAAGATTGATATTTATGACAAGGTTTTGACATGAGATAAAAAGGACTCAAATTGATCAAACAGAAGACTAGATCGAATTCAAAAGATCAAACTCAAAAAATGGTAGAATGCTCAATAGCTACTACTCTATTCCTGACACAATGATATTTTTGACAGATTCTGGAACTAGGCTGGAAACATTGGATATCTTGCAATTTGACAATTTCTAACAACTCTCTCAAATTTTTCCAAACGACACTCTGCAGACTCGTACGACACTGGGTAGTCTATGAAACGACAGTTGCTAAACTCATACGACAGTTGGGTAATACTGAAATGACACTTGACAAAACTTGTACGACTTTTGACTTCCTGAAATGACTTTTGACTCCAGAAAAGATTTTATGTCAATTTTTGCAAAATGTAAGGTCTTCAGTTTTGGATTGTTTGCAAATTGTATTGTCCAGATTCTGAAGGTTATACTAGATTTGATCATTTTTAATAGCCAAGTAGATAAATAAGCACACAGAACAACAAGCAAGTGATTCCAAGCATGTCTGAAAACAATGAACAAGGGCAAAAGCAACCTTGCGCATGAACAATCAAGTGACCAAATTGTGCTAATCCCTGAGAGTAATAATTGTGTATGTTCTGAAAATTTTTGCAATAACACACATATACCTGAGAATGAAAAAAATTGGCCTCTCTAGGGTTTTTAGTAATGGTTTGACTCTGCAACTTTTATGATTCAAAGGGGTGAACTCCAATCCCGGAGCACCAGGGTTTTGACACAGTTTGAGAACTTAATCTTCAAGAGCTGCTAGGGAGATCTGACAACCCAACAATGAACCATACCCATGGAGATTTCTTCCACAAGGACATTTATATAGCGGCTGTCACTACCATGGTGAAAATGGCTATTACCACTTGAGGTTTCGTCAACACAGTTTGCCCTGTGAAGGGATTGTCCGCTATGGTTAACCCTCTCTAAAGATGACTCACAATAGTATACCACAAGGGGACTTGGCTCCAGATTCAAGGTTTTGACACCTCTT
Source organism: Chamaecyparis obtusa (assembly GCA_027943335.1). Classification (NCBI taxonomy): domain Eukaryota; kingdom Viridiplantae; phylum Streptophyta; class Pinopsida; order Cupressales; family Cupressaceae; genus Chamaecyparis; species Chamaecyparis obtusa. The sequence continues at coordinate 273,308 of BSBK01006944.1, read as the reverse complement.
CACTTTTAACCCAAACAAAGCAAGCAGATTAATCCGACACGCTAAGACAAAGTTTTGTTCCACCAAGGTCTGTGATATCAACTCCACGTGATCTATCAACCTCTCAGGGGAGAGAATGTATCAATCAATAAGAGAAGGTGCACTAACCAATTTTGATTCACCAAAGCTTGTGATATCAACCCTACGTGATCTATCAACCTCTCCAGAGAGAGAATGTGTCGATCAATAAGAGAAGATGCACTAACCAAGTTGAATGTGAAACGCACTAAGTATCCTCCCTACCTACAAGGATTCTGTCGTCAAGAAAGATTTTGCTGGGAATCCAATCTCTCAAGAATCACGAATAGTGTTCCTAGGGCCTAATTACTATGTGAGCACAGATGTATGTTCTGAAAGTAAATCTACCAAAAGCATCCAAAAAGTAGAAAGAGGAACACTTAACGCTTAAAGCGAATATGAGATGAGTCCACAAAGTGGAACACTTAACACCTCACACAAGCTAAAAATGAGTCCCCAACTTAGAAAACAAGTGAGTTCTTAAAAGCACAAAAGGGTTGCCAAGTGGAACACTTAATGCTTCTATCCTATTGACCCCTCCCTTTTATGGCCCTGAGATTGCAACCACGGGGCGAAAATGAGGGGCTGGCGGATTAGCGAGTCCAATAACCCAAGATAGCAATCAAGATCAATCACAAGTATTCTAAGACTACTTAATGAATCCTTAAGGGATCACAACCTAGTATCAATTATGCAAGTGTGTAGAAATATATCAAAAGTATGAAAAGATGCACACAAGCTTGACACGTAAGAGATTTGTTTTAGGATCCCAATTGAAATATTATTAGCTTGAGAAGAATACCTTAGATCCAACGCTCTGCAATCCAGAATTTAGCACACATCCGAAAGTATAAAACCAAGACAAATCAACAGCAAACTATAAGCATTAGAAATCAATAATCTAAAAGCACAAATATGCAAATTCTGTGATCAAATGGAAAATTTTGAAAATGAAACCAACATGCTTGGATTTGGCTTGGAAAGAGCTTTCCAATGATATATCACACTTAAACTTTCAATACCATATGTGAAAATTTCACAAAAAATGGGTGCCAGTTTTCCAGAGTGGCACGGATACTGAAAATGCCAAAATTTTCAAAAAAAATAAATCAGAAAATAAAAAGCTGGCATGATCAAAATAGGCATAGGTGTGATTAAAATGAGCACAGGCATGACTGAAATGTGCCCAGGCATGATTTAAATACTCATGGGCATGATTTAAATACTGATAGGCGTGACTGAAATGTGCCCAGGCGTGATTTAAATACTCACAGGTGTGATTTAAATACTGATAGGCATGACTGAAACTGGCAGATGCGTGACTAAAAATGGTAGATGCGTGATTGAAATTGTCAGATGCGTGACTGAAAATGGTAGATGTGTGATTGAAACTGTCAGATGCGTGACTGAAACTGTCAGATGCATGACTAAAACTGTCAGATGCATGACTGAAACTGTCAGATGCATGACTGGAACTATCAAATGCATGACTGAAACTGTCACATGTGTGAGCAGAATACTTGTAAGCGTGAACAAATTTCTCGTAGGCGTGAATAGATTGCTTGTAGGTGTGATCAGATTTCTTGTAAGCGGCATTTTTCCCATTTGCGCAAAAATGATGAAAAAGTGATGCCAAAAATATATAAAATTAGATAAAAATGAAGAGAATGAGGCTCAATGCCCCACGGTGGGTGCCAGAAATGTGTGTGTGAAAATTGTACCTAATCTGTAGACACAACACTCAGTAAAACATTAGATGTTAGTGATAATCAAAATCGTGCAAAATTGAAAGCTATCTAACCAAGCGATTTACTGCCTTCTAGTAGATGCGAGATTAATGTTCTCAGATTGTAATCGAGATCAGTGACCTAGATGACACCTAAATGAAGGATTTGAATGCAATTCTAGATATGGAATAAATGCAATTAATCTATATTTTTGATATTTTATGATGCAATAAGAATGATAAATTGATATGATATGAATGCTAATATGAAATTGATATGCTATGAATGCTATTGAAAATTGATATGCAATGCTAATCTAACAATGATATGTAATATGAATGCAAAAATAAGATTGATCTCACAAAGATGTCGATTCGCAAGAGCTTTGATTCTTTAATTCCAATTCTCCAGCGTGATTGTGCAAAATATGAGATGATTTGTGAAGAGCTAAAGCCTTTAATTTATAGAAATCCAGGGCTTTGGAGGTGCATGAATTAAAGCCATAAATCACTCAAATAACTCAGCTTGATTTTTGAGTTATCTGATAATAACAGATAATTAAGTCACAAAAACATGCAAAAGCTAAGCTTTAACTCAAAATAGAGTTTAGCTTTAATTGATAATTGATAGTTGTCTGCTTTTATGATTGTGCATGTTTTATTTATGAATTAATTTAATAATAAAGTGATTTATTTCCAACTTAACTGCTTTTAAAAATAAAACAATTGATTTATGGGTTAATCAATTATTTAATCAAACTTTTATTAAAAACTATATTATTAAATAATGACAACTTGCTTTAATTAATTAAATAAGAATTTAATCAATTATTCATATGATATTAGATTTATTGTCAAAATTAAATAATACAATTAATAATAGATATAATTAAATTTAATTACATAATTAAGTGGCAAATATTAAATCTAATTAATTAAATATGAAAATATTCAATTAATCAAACTTTAGGATAAATGTGATTTATTGCCAAATAATTATAAAATTAAAGATAATTAAGATAATTAGGAATATTACTAGGAATATTCCCCGATGCAAAATTTAAGATAATCAATTAGATTTGATGATGTTTAGATGTGCCTTAGATTAGGACTTTGATGTCGATTTCATATGATTTGATGATATAGGAGGTTAATGAACTTATAGCCCATTTTTAGGGTATTACAAGAATGTAAAATAGGATTTTTTGACATACTCACTGTACTGGTGTTATCACAATGTATAACAAGAGGCTCATCAAACTTTATTCCAATATCTTTCAACATCTGCTTCATCCAAATAATTTGATTACAATTATTTGTTACTACAACATATTCTACTTCTGTTGTGCTTTGTGAAGTACAATTCTACTTCTTACTTAGCCAAGAGACCAATTTACCTCCAAGAAAAAAGGCTCCACCACTGGTGTTTTTCTTATCATCAATGCTACCTCCCCAATCTGCATCAGTATAGGCACATAAGGTAAAATCATCAGAATTCTCATACCATAATCCATAATCCATTATTCCTTTCAGATATCTCAGTATCCTCTTTACTATTGCATAATGTGATTCACTAGGTTCTACTTGAAATCTTGCTACAATCCCCACTGAATGTGCTATATCAGGTCTTGTATGTATCATAGATATCTGTACTTTTTTTGCTCAACTGCTGGTGTCTCATCTTTGCTAGATAACTTATGTTTGGTTACTATAGGTGTTCCAACAGGTTTAGAATCTTCCATTCCAAATATTTTTAGTAATTCATTTAAATACTTAGTCTGACTTACAAATATACCTTCCTTGCTTTGTGTTATCTGTAATCCCAAAAAATATTTCATTTCTCCAATCATGCTCATCTCAAATTCAGTCTTCATTTCATCTGCAAATTTGTCACTAGCTTCATCTTCTCCTCCAAAGATAATATCATCAACAAATATAACTATAACCAACAAACCATTCTCAATTTCTTTTGTGTATAAGTTACTATCTTCTATTCCTTTTATAAATCCCAATTTCAATAAATACTTATCCAATCTTGCATACCAGGTTCTAGGTGCTTGTTTTAATCCATATAAAGCTTTCTTTAACTTACATACCATATCTCCTTCTTGTGTCAAAGGAAAACCTTCAGGCTGCTCAATGTAGACTTCTTCTTCCAATTCACCATTCAAAAATGCTGACTTCACATCCATATGATACACTCTAAATTTCTTGTAAGTTGCATATGCCAGAAACATTCTCACTGCTTCAAGTCTGGCCATAGGTGCAAAAGTTTCTTCATAGTCAATTCCTTCTTGTTGTGAATATCCTTTACATACCAATCTTGCTTTTTTTCTTATCACTTCTCCTTGTTCATTTATCTTGTTTCTGAATACCCACTTTGTTCCAATCACATTCTTGTCTTCAGGTCTAGGGACCAATTCCCATGTCTTTTTTTTTTAATCTGCTCTAGTTCTTCTTTCATAGCATTGATCCAATGTTCATCTTCACAAGCTTCATTAGTATTCTTAGGTTCAATTTGAGAAATCAAACATAAATGTACCTTATTTCAAGTCAAAACTCCTCTATCTAAACTTCCAATAACTTGCTCAATAGGGTGATGTCTTGAAGTATACCTGTTAGGTGTCATAGTTACTGATCTTGTTCTGACTATAGATTCTTCTCTTCTTTCTTCTCTATTTTCTTCTTTGTTTTCTTCTTTGTCTTCTTCAGTATGACTTTCATTCAGCAAATCACTGTTAGTTTCAAAAAATAATTCTGCATTTTCAATGTTAGGATGAGGTTGTGCTTCTCCATCAGATTCATAATCAAGCATTCTTTCCTGAATTTTAAACTTCTCATCAACTTTTACATTTTCACTTTCAAAAATAGTCTTAGTTCTTTTGTTATAACATCTATATGCTTTGCTTTTTAAAGAATATCCAAGAAATATTCCTTCATCACTTCTAGGATCAAACTGTCCTATATCATCATCTCTCTTTATATAACATTTACTTCCAAAAATTCTAAAATACTTAATTGAGGGTATATGTGTTGGAAATATAGATGTAGTAATTGAGAGGGGGGTGAATCAGTTAACCATAATAATATTACCACTGATCCCTTAAATATCTTAACAAAATATTTACTATGCCACTCGGTAAATATACAGAGAAATGCTAAAACTTGATCCTTGAAGTGTGTAATAATTAAACTATTCTTAAGCATTCATCACTGATTAACTTACATAAATAAAGAAAATAACATGAACACAAGAGACACTAGATTTACCATGGAAACCCAATATGGGAAAAACCACCAATGTAACTAGTTACTATTTTTCACTCTTCTAAAGTGATGCCCGGTTAGGAGCCAACCCGGTAAAAGGTTACAAAATACACTATTAGGTGTGACCTTGTTAGAGGATTTAATCACCCTGCTAGGAGTGGCCTTGTAAGAGGTCTTGAAACAATTCAATAGAATTGTCACCTTGTTAGAGGATTTACAAAATGGTTGTTAAACCAACTCGATTAAGAGATTTTAATATCACTACTACAATTGTAAGAGAGTAACAATGAAATGACCTACAACTGAATTGTTGAATATAGATCTCTATTCTACTTCACTAGATCCTTACTGATCAAATAAATCTTTGCTGCTCCTCATGGATATCTAACCATCCTTCAAAATTTGCACATACCTTTCTTCAAAATGATTTCTGCATACTGTATATATTCTATTCACCACTTGACCTTCTATATATATGCCATTCTAATTAACATTTAGATTTTCAAGTTGGCACAAATAATTATTGTAACAGTCGGCTTAGATAAAAAAATTGTAATAACAAAAATCCTTTGAAAGGCCGACCATGCTTGGTAAACATTAATCCTAAAAATATTTCCTTCGGTGACCGAGTGAACTCAGTAACCACAGTGAATTCTGCAACATCCTTTGGAGACCGAGAGAGCTCGGTAACCACTACTTTTCCTTTGATAACCGAGGGGGCTCGATTAACACTGTTACCCTGTCATGTTTCCTTTAGTCACCCGAGAGATCTCGATAGACACTAAAAACCACCTAACTAACCGACTGAGCTCGGTAGACACTGAGAATTTCTTAGCTGACTGACTAAACTCGGTAGACACTAAGAATGATAATTGATATGACATTTGTGTGACATCAAGGACAACACATAGCTAATCCAACAATGTCCTTCAGACAATTGTATCCAACAATATGTCCAAACCATAATTCATAAGGTGTCTTGTTTGTAACTGCTTTGATTTGTACTATGTTCATAGTGTATACTGTTGTGTTCACTACTTCTCTCCAAAAAGTCTTAGCCAAATCATTTTCAAACAACATAGCTCTTGCTGCTTCAGTTATTGACATGTTCCTTCTTTCTGCAATACCATTTTGTTCTGGTGTTCTAGGGGTTGAAAGTTGTCTCTTAATGCCATTCATTTCACAAAAAGTGTTAAACTCTCTAGATGTAAATTCACCACCTCTATCAGATCTTAGACACTTAATCTTCATTCCAGATTCATTCTCAATTTTGCTTTTCATGATCTTAAATTTATCAAATGCTTCAGATTTTTCTTTCAAAAATGCAATCCACATCATTCTTGTAAAATCATCAACAAGAATCATAAAATACCTTTCACCATAGAATCCTCTAGTCCTAGTAGGACCACTCAAGTCTGTATGAACAATCTCTAGCTTCTCTGTTGCTGTGAACTTCTTATTAGGAAATGAACTCCTTTTCTACTTTGCCATCATACATTCTTTGCAAATCATGATAGTAGGTTTCATAATTCTAGTTAAATCTCTTACCGCATGTGTAGTGCTCACCTTGACAATATTATCAAAGTTTATATGACAAAGCCTTTTATGCCATAATGAACTATCATCAATCCTAGTTATCAAACATGTCATCTCAGTAGGATTCAACTGAAATACATTACCTCTGGTTCTAGATCCTTTTCCAATCAAATTTCCATCTTTATCTTTTATCACACAAGTTTTCTCAGAAAACCAAACTTGATAACCCTTATCAGCCAATTGTCCAACACTTAGTAGATTATGTCTTAGTCCATCAACAAAGTAAACATCATCAGTGTTAGTCTTTCCATCAAGAGTAATAGATCCTATACCCTTAATCAAACAAGGTGCATTGTTACCAACCCTAACAATTCCTCCATAATTATCTAGCTTAACAAACTTTCTTTTATCTCTAGTCATATGATGTGAACAACCACTGTCTATAATCCAATCAGATTTCTTTTCAACTTGTGAAACTAATGCTTTTTCTTCCCTTTTATTAGATTTAGAACTTTCTTCTTTAATTGCTACAAACCCTATTTCCTCAAAGTTATCATTATCACTGTCACTTAAATGTTTTTCAATTCCTGCTTCAAAATCTTCATCATTTGCATAATAACATTCTTTAGATCTCCTAGGTTTAAAGTTGCTTCTATACTTCTTAACTCTTTTAGGACATTTAGATGCAAAATGACCATATTCTTGACAAGTCCAACATTTAAAGATTTTATTACCATCTGGTTCTCTTTTTACAAGTAATGCAATACCTTCTTCAATCTTCTTATCTTCCTTAGATCTGCTACTGCTGGCATAATCTCCATTCACACTAGTACTTCTTGTAGGTCTAATGTTAAGAGCACTGAATGTTGTTTCCATTCTAGGTAGCTCTCCTGATAATCTCAAGTTCATCTCTGTTGTTTCTAATCTTCCAAGAAGAGTCTCTCTTGAAAAGTTTGATGTACAAGGTATCACTTGTTCAATCATCTACGTTGTCTACTTGAATACTGGTGTCAAAGTTCTCAAAATTTTCCATATCACTTCATTCTCTATCTTATCACCTCCACAAGACTTTATTCCTATTACAATCTTAGACATCCTACCAATATAACTTCTAATAGATTCATCTTCCATCATTTTGATATCTTCAAATCCACAAATCCAATTATGTAATCTAGCCTTCTTTGCATGTTCATCACCTTCAAAAGTAGAATGTAAAGCTTTCCAAATTTCATGAGATGTTTTCAAACATCTTACCTGACTATATTCATTCTCTAGTAGTGCTGATAAAAGTGCTTCTCTTGCAAGTATGTTACACATGAATAGATCTAGTTCATCTTTAGTTCCTGCCTCTAGATTGTCTTCCTCAATGATAGTCTTCTCATTCTTTGTAATCAACCAATAACTTAGTCCTAAACACAATAGATGTGTCTTCATCTTTTCTTTCCAGCTATCAAAATTTACTCCATCAAACTTAGGGCTTTATTTTCTGAAATTCACCATGGATCTCCTTAAGTTGTTAAACTTTTCTTTCAAGGACCTGCCGCTCTGATACCAATTGTTAGAAAGTAAAGATCCCCAAGATAACTGAGAGGGGGGGGGGGTTGAATCAGTTATCTGATAATTTATCCATTCAATAGCTTTAAACAATATAATCAATATACTGATCAACCATAGAAAGATAATCATACACAATTGCACAATAACACAAGATATGTTAACTAGGGAACCTCTTGAAAAGAGTAAACCCTGGTGGGAATGATGCCCACAAAATGATGCACTAATATGAAAGTTCCTTGTTAGAGGATGGACCTTGTTAGGAGTCTTATGAAATACATTCAGTACATATAAATCCCTGTTAGGAGATTTTGAATCCCTATTAAAATATTCTAACCCGGTTAAGAGTTTATGGAAGATAGAAGGACCCACTACCCAAACAGCTTCAAGGCAAGATCTCTGAACCCACTGTCCAAAAGATCTTAGAATTATTTAATAGAATAATATGAAATATATTACCTCCTTCACACTATGCCAAAACTGCACTCTCCGCTACACAAGATCACAATTCCAGATCTGTGTACTCACAAGTCTTCCTTCATCCTGAATTAGCTCTTTTCTTCACTTCATGCATATATTCACATCTCACTCTTCATAGTACACACTAAAATAAGGAAAAAATTCCTTCTTATTTACCAAACTCAAATAATTACAAATGAGTCGGTCCTTAATTACAAAATAATAAATTCTACACGCTACACACAAAATTCACATAAAACTGTCGGCTTCCAGTTACTGTAACTTTCTCCAAACATATCCTCAAAGTTTGCACTATGAACAACATCATCATTAATGAGTCTCCAACATCCCTTTAACTGCACAAAATTAGATTCCATCCCAGCTAAGAGATATCCTCCGATTTCTAAACATCGCTACACAGAAACACTGTCTAAACACTGCTTTCACCAAAATGCTCATAACTCTTACAAATGAATGAATTTATTTTTGCATTGTTAACCATAGGTTAATAACACACCAAAGAACATACCATCAACTGCACAAAATCCAATCTACAATAAAACATGTGTGCAAAACAAAACTGTACTTGCTTTCCTGCTAATATCCAGAATATCACTGTGTTGACATCAATGACAATCCAAGTCATGAATGCAACAACAACTGCTTACAGAATGACTTCCAAAACACTTTTCATTCATTCCTAATAGATTCACCCACCCCCTCTCATTTATCTCTTGGGACTATTCCTGACATCAACTTGCCTTGGTTTAGTTGCATTGAATATGTTGTGTCTTTATTTTTTCAAAGAGAATGTAGGTTATGGCAAGCCAATGCGCTTGGAATCTAAAAATTGAGAAATGGCATATTAGTAAACAACAAAATGGATTTGCATTCTAAAATTTATTTGTAATACTAGGCATGCAGTATAGCTTTAGTATAAGATAAGCTTTCTAGAACACTTGAACAATTTTCTTGGTACTTGATCTTATCGAGTTTGAGTGTGGCTTTATGTATATGTGATGTACCTCAAGTAAAACTCATACAAACTATATGTGTTCAAAAAATTATTACAATTAAGTAAAATTTGTATTAATCAAAAGATCGGTAATATGGTTAGCTTCATTTGAAATTAACATCGTTATTAAAATAGAAATATTATTCATTAAAAATAATTAAATAATGTTTCCATTATTAATAATACATTAATAACATTATTATTTAATTATTAATAATCATCATTTAATAAAAATATTTTATATTTTATATAAATTAAATATTAATATATTAATAATATTATTTAATTATTAATAATAATTAAACATTCTTGTGTCAAGGTAGCAAGAGGTATGGAGTCAATGACTCTTTTGTAGTTTGTAGATGATACCTATTTAATGGGAGGCTTCAGTGACAGAAGCCAGGAATATTAAGGCATGTTTGGAGGTTGTTAGGAATAGTCCCAAGAGATAACTGAGAGGGGGGGTGAATTAGTTATCTACAAGTTTCAATTCTTTATCCAATTAAGTATACTTAAACTTTAAACATAAACACAAAGACAGAACACTTGAACACAACACCAATATTTTGGTTACGAGGAAACCCAAATAGGTAAAAACCCTGGTGGGAATTGACACCCACTAATAAATTGCACTAGTGTATAATGATCCTTGTTAGAAGATCTTATAACCCTGTTAGGAGTTGATCTTTAAAATGTAATAAGTATAGTGACCTGGTCAAAGGTCAGACCCTATTAGGAGTCTTTTATGATTGACCCTATTAGGGGTGAGGATGCATTGATCGAGAGCTCACTGCTCAAAGGGGTGAAGGCTACAACCTTCTGAATAATAGATACACACTATATCTAGATCTTGGTGAGCTGCAAGGTATACATGTTGTCTTGATTAGTTCCAATTAATATCATATACTCTTTACTTGGTCACATAGACCTTCTGCTGATGGTTCAACACTTCGCACTCTCTGCTCTGCTCTTGCCTTTCAACTTTGAACCATGACTTAGAAATCACAAATAACTACCTATAAGTATCTTCTCTCTGAATGATATAATCAATCAGCCTATTAGAACCACCTTGACATCATATTAGAGAAACAATAACACTCTCCAATAACATTTATGTTGGCTCTACTAAGCACGTAACACAAACTGGGACCTATCTAAATTAATAAGTGTAGATGCATGCTACACAATGTTGGCTCTACCAAATTAACTGATACTTTCTCCTCAAGCTAAATTACATCATGCTCTCTTAACAAAACCTTTTTAACTCTTCTCTAATCATAAATCCAAGCATGCATACCAAAATGATAGGTGCAACTCTTGTACCAATATAATCTATGTCAGCTCTTCTGGATAAACATAGGAAACTACAACTGGTGAATGGTGACTGCATAACTTCACTTCTACTACACATCAAACTCTACATCCATGAATGGAGAAACACTAACATGACTCCATCACATATCCAAGGGTGCAAGGCTCCATGATAACTGTACGAGCAATCACACACAGAACACTATTTGTAACTCTGTCAGGAACACTGCTAACACAAGCTACTACATAACTGTTTGTATAAACAATTAACCTTTTCATCCATGATATCATGTTGATAACATGTCCATGTTACATATACTCAAAGATTACTACATAATTCTTCCACACATGATACTTACCATATGTTGTCATCAATGAAAAACATATAGTCAACACTGGCTTGCTGGCAAATCTCCAACAATCTCCCCCTTTGGAATTCATGGCAACATATAGAATGAAAAACACCACCAATCCAACTAACCAATTCTTTTATAACATTCTCCATTTCCTCCTCAAAACTCCCCCAAGGATGACTCCTCATTCTGTTGCAATATTTTTTTAATATTATCCATTTCCTCAACTGAACTGCTTCCATGACTGAATTCTACTACCTCTTTCTGCTATATATTACTCCTTAATTCTATATGTACTCCCCCTTTAATGTTGTTTTTCATGATTATATACTACTCCCCCTTTGACATCAATGGAAAAGGGCACCAAACATTTAAGCTCTGGTACTACTCCTGAAGTAGAGTAGTCAACCATCCATCATTCATTGAGGACTGATGCTCTTTCCATTTTATCTAAGCAAAATCAAGGAAGGGAATTACTCCCAGCTTCTCCCTGAGATACTCAAAAGTATCCTTTGGTAAGGGCTTTGTGAATATATCTACTAGCTATTCCTTTTTACTCACATAATCCAATTTGACTTCTTTCTCTACCACATTCTCTCTTAGGAAGTGATACTTAATCTCTGTGTAATTTGTCTTTGCATGCATCATAGGATTCTTTGACATGTTGATAGTGCTAGAGTTATCACAATGAATAATAATAGGATAATCAATCTAAATTCCAAAACAATTGTATAATAATTCAAGGCTTCTACAACATACTCTACTTCTATTGTTGACTAAAAAATACAATTATGCTTCTCTCTTGTCCAAGTGACAAGTCTATCACCAAGGAATATTGCTCCTCCTGATGTACTCTTTCTATCATCCATGCATCCTGCCCAATCTGCATCTATAAACACATGAAGCTCAACATTCTCAGAATTAGGATACCATAGACCATAATCTACAGTGCCCTTCAAATATCTAAATATTCTATTTACTACCATGAGGTGACTTTGTTTAGGCTCTGCTACAAATCTTCCAACTATGCCAACTACATTAGAAATGTCAGGTCTAGTTTGAGTAAGATATATGATTTTACCAATCATATACTTGTACAATGTTGTATCTACTGCCGGAGAATCATCTTCTTTTGTAAACTTGCATCCTGTTATCATAGGTGTACCCACTGGTTTGCATTCATCCATCTTGAACTTCTTCAATATTTCTTTCACATACTTGGACTGATTAATGAAAATACCTTTCTCTATCTGATGTACATTTAATCCCAAATAGTATTTGATAGGTCCAATCATGCTCATCTCAAACTCATTATGCATCTCCTTAGAAAATTTTGCACTAATTTTGTCACTACCTCCAAAGATAATGTCATAAAAAAATATAGCTACAAGTAGTAAACCTTCAGATGTCTCTTTGATAAACAAATTACAATCTGCTTCTACTTTCTTGAATCCAATTTTTGTTAGATATCCATCAAGTCTCTCATACCAAGCTCTAGGGGCTTGCTTAAGTCCATAGGGGGCTTGCTTAGTGAATCCTTCTAGCTGCTCAATGTATACTTCTTCCTTTAACTCTCAATTCAAGAATCCTAACTTAACATCCATTTGATAAACTTTGAAGTTTTTTAATGTTCCATAAGCTAGAAACAACTTAATAGCTTCTAATCTACTCATAGGTGAAAATATGTCTGAATAATCAATACCTTCTCTTTGCGCATATCCCTTACATACTAACCTTTATTTATTCCTTACTAATGTACCATCTTCATTCATCTTGTTTCTAAATATCTACTTTGTTCCATTCACATTCTTATCACTAGGTCTTAGGACTAGTTGTCAAGTATCATTCTTGATAATCTGATCTAGTTTTTCTTTCATAGCATCATGCCTATTTGAATTATTACATGCATCTTCAACACTTAAAGGTTCTATCTAAGATAGTAAACATGCCTCTTCATTTCTTGTTGAACTCTTTGCTTTTGATCTTGTTGTGACTTTACTACTCTGATCTCCAATGATGTCATCCTTAGAGTGATATCTAGATGTATACTTTGGAACTTTAGGTTATACTAACTCATCTTCCTTCTAAGTTTATTCTTCACTTATTTTGGGGTCATTGAACATTACATTAATATTGTCAAACATCTCTTCAACAACTATCTCACTAGTGGAAGGAATGGGTTCTTCTTCAATCATAAGTGCATAATCATGATATCTTTCTTGAACCATAAACTTTTCATCAATCTTAACATAAGCACTTTCAATGATCTTCTTCAATCTCAAGTTAAAACTTATATATAAGCTTTACTTTTAGTAGAGTAACCAAGAAAAATACCTTCATCACTTCTTGCATCAAACTTGCCTATTGCTTCATCCTTCTTGATGTAGCACTTGCTTCCAAAGATTCTGAACTATTTCACTGTGGGAACATTACCAAACCATAGCTCATAAGGTGTCTTGTCTACACCAGGCCTTAATTGTATTCTATTGATGGTATAGACTATTGTATTGATCACATCTCTCCAATAGGTGTGTGCAATATTTCCTTCAATCATGATGGTGCGTGCTATATCAAGGATGATCCTATTCCTTCTCTCTGAAATCTCATTCTGCTGAGGGGTTCTAGGTGTACTCAATTGTCTCTTGATGCCATGTTCTTCAAAGTACTCATAGAATCTGTTAGATGTGAATTCTCCTCCTCTATCCAATCTTAGACACTTTATCTTTAGTCCAGATTCATTCTCAACTTTAGCTTTGAATATTTTGAACTTCTCAAATGCTTCTAACTTATCTTTCAAGAACGCAACCCACATCATTCTAGAATAATCATCAACAAATAAAATGAAATACCTTTCACCATAGTATGATCTTGTTTGAGTTGGTCCACATAAGTCTATATGAATTAGATCCAACTTTTTTTCTACAGAATTATGCTTGCTCTTGAATGAATTCCACACATGCTTTCCTATCACACATTCCCTGCAAATAGTATCAACTAGCTTTGTTGTGCTAGGTAGATCTCTTACTACCTTTACATTTCTTATCTTTCCTATGTTATCAAAATTGATATGACATATTCTTTTGTGCCATAGCCAACTGTCATCTACTTTAGCAACAAAACAACTTGCTTCATAATTAAGCTGAAAAACATTACCTTTCATCTTTGAACCCGATGTAATCATTACACCATCCTTGTTAATCATGCATTTGTTATCTTTGAAATCCAATCTATAAACTTTTTCAAGCAATTGTCTAACACTAAGAAGGTTATGTTGTAAACCATCTACATAAAGAACATCATCAATGTTGTTCTTTCCATCCAATGTAATAGCTCCTCTACCAATGATAGGTTTAGGAGTGTTGTCTCCAAATCTAACCATACCACCATTGTATTTGTCCAGATGAACAAATCTATCTTTATGACCTATCATGTGATTGTTGGATTGGAGAGATAGGGTACTAAGAGGGGAGGGGTGAATCAGTGCCCAAAAAAACTTTTAACTAAAAAACCTTTCAAAATTTAGATAGAAAATAGTAGTAACCTTCAACTATAACTTGAGTCCATTGCATGCATCATTCATTCATTTAACTATCAAAGGTAAATAGCATGAAATCAACAAGATAATCATCACATAACACAAGTATTTTGGTGAATAGAGGTAAAATGGAATCACCACGATTCAAATGTGTATGTGGTATGATGTGTGGGGGAAATATGAGCTCCACTCCTAAATCCAAATTTCCAAAGGAGAGATTCAATTTGATCAACCAGAGGGTTAATGCATAATTGAATCAATCTATGGAGAATATTAAAGAGAGAGGAAAACTCTATATTTCCCTTATGGTGGAATTGAAGTGTTTAGAATTTGAAATAATTGAAATGCAGGTACTAACCTCAAACTAGGGAAAATCTAGAAAATGCCAAATTATGATGTCTATGTGTACTTTCAAGAAAATCTACAACTTAATTTGGACTGGAAATGCCGAGACGGAGAAAACCCAAAAATCTTTTTCCAAGATGAGCTCAGGTCAACTTTGACCCTCATAAAAGGTCAAAGGCTAGATTCTTTATTTGAAGGTTGATTCTGACTTTGTTCGCAGATCTCAAAAGTTCGCTAAAAAGGGTATCCAAATCTGCTCTTAGATCTGAAATCCTGCACCTATACCTGCAAGAAAAAGAGGATTTTTGTTGTTTTTTTGAGGGGTTTGCCTTGGTCAAACCCTAGTTTGGAATCAACCTTAATATTGAAATTAAAATAAGAATGCTAGCAAGTAGTAGAAATGGATCTAACAATGAAGCTATGCAATTTGATAGATATGCAATTGTATTTTGAATGTAAACAAGTATATTAATATGAAAACTTGAACACAACAATGATAAATCAAACATCCATGATTGAATGCTTGGAATCCACCTTGATAGAAGAATGAATGGATCTTGAAGGAAGATCACACCATCATGATGGCTAGATCTAGGGTTTGAATAATGGATCTTGAATGCTTGAACCAAATCCCTTCAATGGCTTAAATGATTGAATCCTTGATCTTCAATGGAGAACTTGGATGGAGAAGAGAAGTTGAATTCTTGAATGAATGCTTGCACTTGATCACCTTGAGAGCTTGAGAGCAATGGAGATATGAATGATCGATGTGAAAATGAGAGAGGAAGGCCTCCTTTTATAGTGAACTAGGGCACAATCCTCTAGAGGGGCCACCTTGGAGAATTAAATCCCAATTAGGTCCTAACCTTTAGAAAATATACCTAGATTAAATGAAATTAGAGGATTTACCATTTTGAAACCCGAAATAGCCAACCCGAAGGTGAGAAAATAAATATCCCCGAAACTCGATACCCAGAAATCAAGGAATTTGGAGATTTGAAAGAGGGGGGGAAAATTGAGATTGGAACTGACCTATTCAAGTTTGAGCTCAATCCTAACCTAGTCAGGATCAACCTCGAATTTGACCCTGTGGGCCCAGATCTAATCAAAATCAGGACAGGAGGTCCCAGGGATGCCCGAAGACCTAGAAATGATACTAGAATGGGATAGAATGCTAGGGATAGGCACAAAATCCTATGATGACTATGATAAAGGCTAGGAGGACCTATTTCTAAGTCCTACCTAGAAAATAAAGCCATGGAAGAGGGAAATTAAGGATAATCCTCGGGATCCTAACCCTAATTTCACCTAGAACAAAGCAGAAAAGAAGTGGAAAGCGGGGAGAAAGCCAGATCAAAGAAAAGATCAATTCAAGGCATTTGATATGACCCAAAACCACTTACTCGAAGGTATAAACACTCTTAACATGGAAGTGCTTCCATTTTAAGATGATACATTAAACCCCCAATTTAGCAAGAGTATGGACTTGATGCAAACTCTTGGTAAAGGAGAAGAAAGAGAAGATCCAAGTGGATTTGAAATGAGATAGAATGACACTTAGTTAGGGACACCAGCCCCTAGGCTAAGGATTATAACTCAACATACATGCATGAGGGTGCGAAAAACAAAAGGAAACAAAAGAGGGGTTAGTACTAAAACAAACCCAAATCAACTAGCACAAGAAACCTTGCTAAGAAACATTTCTTATACTAACATCATATTTGGAAAGCTATCATAAAAGCATAAATGTTTACATAAGAAAGATAAGAAAAACACTATAAATGACATAGCTTCATGATCTAGTCATACTAGCATGAAAGCAAAAAGAGAGAAAGGGAAAAGAGTGATTACCTCGCCTAGTAAGGTGCCCACCTTACCATGAATCACCCTAGAGGGAGAGCCCAATAGGTTCACCCATAAACTGTGCTTGTAATTGCACTATGTCTTTTGATGACTTTTGGAATATCCATAGATCCACCTTCTTGTATCACTATGAATATAAAATGTGTGTCTCCTCAGGCTTTAGCAACTTATGTGTGTTACCTTCGGAAGATTTAGCATATAGTGCATGTTTTTTCAGGATTTAGTAACTTATGTGCATTACCTTCCAAGATTTAGCATATTTGAAATTGGAAATGCATGTCCCTTCAAGATTTAGCAACTTATGTGTGTTACCTTCAGAAGAATTAGCATATTGAAAATTTTGAAAAATGTGTGTCTCCTCAGGATTTAGCAACTTATGTGCATTACCATCAGAAGATTTAGCATATAAATGTGTGTCTTTTCAGTATTTAGCAACTTATGTGTGTTACCTTCAAAGATTTAGCATGTAAAAATAAAAAACTATAGTACAAGGGAGGCCCTATTTATGCCCCCCTCCTTAATATGGAAAAAACATACTATTTTGACATGTTAAGGAAAGAAAAGAACAAGGATAAAGCCTTCTTTAGCATCAAGACAATATCCACAAACAACACCCAGTCCAAGCCAAGAAGGTCACAGCTCCTATGAGGCCATGGAAGGGACAAATGTAAAGAGATATTATGCAAGAAGTGCAAAGAAAGTAACCCTTATGAGGGATAGCACACTATTCAGTTTCGAGGGTGAGAGATATATCAACCATGAAAACCCAATGTCAAAAAAATAAAATAGGTTGTGATCAAGGACAAAGATCCTCAATGCAAACCAAAATTTTTATGTATGATTTAATATCACATAATAGATAAATATTGCTTACCCAAGGAAAGAGGTGAATCCCAGAAAGATAGAAAAGAAGGAAATGGCATCCTTGCCCCCCAAGTGTAGGAACAAGGATGAAAGAGGATACCAACTTCACAATGAAAGGATATATCCTTTTTAGAAACAATGTACACCATATCCTAAGTGAGGGATATTGATCCCTACATCCAATAATATAGATAATGGTGAAAAGGATATGTCACTCATGAAAAAGGATCCTCAAAGAAAGAGATCTTATCAACAAGACCACCTACCAAAGAGGAGTGCTTTAGATAAAATATCATCTTTCAAAAGGGGGAACAAAGATTCAATCATCAAGCCCTTTGTAAAAAAGAGAAAGAGGAATCTTTGAAATGAGGAAAACAACTCTAACACGAAAGCAAGGGTGAGAGTTTATAAAGAACATAATTTGAAAAATAGAGAAGAAGTGACAACTTAGGACAACAACTTCTCATATAAGAAGGTTATCTATAGTCAAAACATCTATCAATATGTTGAAATAATATTGCAATATAAAAAAATACCACTAAGCTAAGGAAAGTAGTTCCCTAGACAAAGAGAAAGAAAGAGGTACCTTGCCCCCCAGAGATAGAGACAAGGGATACCCTTGCAAAAAAAATGTCTTAGAAAAGATATCTTGAAAGACTCTATGGATGATTAAAAACATAATGCAAAACCATAGAAAAATAGGAGAAAAAGAATACCAATTAAGCCCCAATAAAAAGACCCAATGGATCCTAGGAGACTAGATGAAAATACACCTCTTGCCCCCTAGTCATGAGACAAGAGGGAAAGAACATCTACATTATATCTAAAGGAGGGGAATCCCCTATATCAAAATTATGAAGGAATTGTAAAACTACATGACACTGAGATATAATTCCTAAAGCAGCTCTTTCTCTAACATATAACTTGAAATGTTTACAATCAGCAAGTAAATGTTTGTTACTATAATGAAAAGGAAATTTGTATTTGTGTAAAGCATCGATTGGCATAGGTCTAAATATTTCTTTCTTGGAATTCATTAGCTCAACATATACCTTCTTAGCCACTTCTTGACGAGTATTAGGGTTATCTAAGATAGGTGTGGGGAGAGGAAGATGATGTTTAGCATCACCTACCTTAACTTGATATTTTGAGCACCCAACAGCATACATATTTAGTTTAGGGGGTATATGAACTGGAAACCTAATACCATGCTTGTTAACCCCAAGCCCTAAACCTTTATAACCTTGTTTAGTCACCATATATATCTGGTAGTGTACATATTATGTAAAGCTTCTACAGGAGGTGATTGTTTATCATGTTCATGAGTAAAGGTTGCATAAGGTGGGATAATAGGTTTGAAAGAAGTTTCTTTACCCTTTACTTTAATATCATCATGAATTATAGGAGAAGGTAAATCAAATAAATTTTGCACATCCGCATCCTAAACTATAGCTTGAATCCCATCATAAGTATGGGAAGAGAGAGGATGAATAGATGGAGAATTAGGTATCAAATTAGGATTAGGAAGATTAGGATTAGGATTGATAGGATTAAGATTAGGATTTATATGATTAGGATTAGGATTGATAGGATTAAAATTAGGAAGATTAGGAGATGGTGTATCATCTACCAAATTCTTCACATAATACAAAAGATTAATAAGGCTACCACATAAATCTTTAATGAATGTTTTAAATGTAGGCAGACTAGTGTTGATCAACTTCACAAAAGCATAAGCAAGAGAAAAGTGAAGGGTCATCAACATAATGAGGTGAATGATACTCTCATAACCATCATAGGTATTATAAAGAGATGATAAAAGAAGAGTAATGAAGAACATAACTACACACCAAAGCATCTTAACAATCACCATAGAAAATGAAATGCAAGAAATATTTTTGGATTTTATTGATTATATAGATTTTTTTTGTATTTTTGAACTTTAAAATGCAAGAGCATAAACTAGACCTAATCTAAAAGGCAATCTAACACCAAAAAGAAAGAGAGTAATCTTGTCAAGTTCACCAAAATGAATAGAGGTAAAATGGAATCACCACTATTCAAATGTGTATGTGGTATGATGTGTGGGGGAAATATGAGATCCACTCCTAAATCCAAATTCCCAAAGGAGAGATTCAATTTAATCAACCAAAGGGTTAATGCACAATCAAATTAATCTATGAAGAATATGAAAGAGAGAGGAAAACTCTATATTTCCCTTATGGTGGAATTGAAGTGACTAACCTCAAACTAGGGAAAATCTAGAAAATGCCAAATTCTAATGTCTGTCTGTACTTTCAAGAAAATCTACAACTTGTTCTGAACTAGAAATGTCAAGATGGAGAAAATCCAAAAATCTTTTTCCAAGATGAGCTCGGGTCGACTTTGACCCTCATAAAAGGTCAAAGGCTAGATTCTTTATTTGAAGGTCAATTTTGACTTTGTTTGTAGATCTCAGAAGTTTGCCGAAAAGGGTATCCAAATCTACTCTTAGATCTGAAATCCCGCACCTATACCTGCAAGAAAAAGAGGATTTTTGTTATTTGTTTGAGGGGTTTTCCTTGGTCAAACCCCAGTTTGGAATCAACCTTAATATTGAAATTAAAATAAGAATGCTAGCAAGTAGTAGAAATGGATCTAACAATGAAGCTATGCAATTCGATAGATATGCAATTATATTTTGAATGTAAACAAGTATATTAATATGAAAGCTTGAACACAAAAATGATAAATCAAACCTCCGTGATTGAATGCTTGGAATCCACCTTGATAGAAGAATGAATGGATCTTGAAGATGAACAAAAGGATCTTGAAGGAAGATCACACCATCATGATGGATAGATCTAGGGTTTGAATGATGGATCTTGAATGCTTGAACCAAATCCCTTCAATGGCTTGAATGCTTGAATCCTTGATCTTCAATGGAGAACTTGGATGGAGAAGAGAAATTGAATTCTTGAATGAATGCTTGCACTTGATCACCTTGAGAGCTTGAGAGCAATGAAGATATGAATGATGGATGTGAAAATGAGAGAGGAAGGCCTCCTTTTATAGTGAACTAGGGCACAGTCCTCTAGAGGGGCCACCTTGGAGAATTAAATCCCAATTAGGTCCTAAACTTTAGAAAATATATCTAGATTAAATGAAATTAGAGGATTTACCATTTCAAAACCTGAAATAGCCAACCTAGAGGCGGGAAAATAAATATCCCTGAAACCCGATACCTAAAAATCAAGGAATTTGGAGATTTGAAAGAGGGGGGAAAAATCAAGGTTGGGACTGACCTAGTCAGGTTTGAGCTCAATCTTGACCTAGTCAGGATCAACCTTGAATTTGACCTTGTGGGCCCAGATCCAGTCAGAATCAGGATAGGAGGTCCCGGGGATGCCTGGAGACCTAGAAATGATACCAGAATGGGATAGAATGCCAGTGATAGGCATAAAATCCTATGATGACTATGATGAAGGCTAGGTGGACCTATTTCTAAGTCCTACCTAGAAAATAAAGCCATGGAAGAGGGAAATAAGGAAAATCCTCAGGATCCTAACCCTAATTTCACCTAGAACAAAGCAAAAAAGAAGTGGAAAGTGGGGAGAAATCCAATCAAAGAAAAGATCAATTCAAGGCATCTGATATGACCCCAAACCACTTACTCAAAGGTATAAATGATCTTAACATGGAAATGATTCCATTTTAAGATGATACATTTGGTAACATAGAAACCCTTGTTAGAAGGTAAAAACTACGGTGGGGATGACTGCCACAAATTCTTCACTACTACAAATGGTTAAAAAATGCTACCCAATTGAATCCAGAAGCTGATAATATAGTAATATGGATTATGGAAATCTAATGGATCTAATAGAAAAGGTTTTTTAGATTAGTGCTACAAGTGATGATTACTTCTGATGATCTTACCCTATTAGGAGTAACATATTAGATTGATTAGATCTACCTAGTGATAGGATTTTAGCAACACTACTTGAGTGTGCACTGGGTTAAGATATTTGCAAAAAGATTGTTAGTTCTACTTTGTTAAGAGATTTTGCCAAAAATCTATTACAATGATTAGAAAATAATAGGTAAATATCTGCTAATGACAACTCAACTTGTCTGATATAGATCTATGAAATGCTTAATAGATATCACCTTTTTCAGTGAAGATCTCTGCTCTGAACTTCTTGGTAGCCTATCTGATTCTTCTTAATCTGAATATCTCTAAATATTGTTCTACTATGATTGATAACTAATATTCATGAAGTTGGCTAATGCTTCAAGAAGTTCTTCAGCTTGTTCTTAACTTCCTTATCAAGCCTTCGAGCCTTCATACAAAAGACTTGAAATACATCATATAGCATGCTACTTTTGTCGGTTAACAAAATTAGGTTACAATATCTTAGAGAAAACCCTAAGATCTATGGTGTATAGAAAAATAACCTAGATATATCAAATACATAAAGATCATCATCATAGTTAATGATGGAATCTTACAATAAATAATCCATGATCTTGGTAAAATGTTTTTTGATTCTGTTGTAACCGTTTGCATAGATAAATGTGTCATTCCTAATTACTATGTTGTTTACTATCTTCCTTGGTAAACACTATATATATTTCTTAGTAATTATAGTGGTGCTTGGTGTCCAGTCTGCTTAGTGTTTACTACCACTCAGTAGAACTACCCTGGTGCTTGGTGTGAAAACTTAACCAACTGGCTTGTAGTGCTTGCAGTTACAGACTAGAGTAACATAGGTAATCAACCGATGTCTTTGATACTAATGACAATCTTTAATGCTCAAATAGAGATAACAATCTCCCCTTTTGGCATTAGTATCCAAACCTTAATGTATATAGACATATGATCTCAAAATAGTTGTCTCCGCCATATACATAGATACTTATCAAAAATTAATTTATTTTACTCCCCCTCGGTGCATGCTCCTAGTAATGTGTAGTATACTTATCATTTTATATACATATTTGGCATATACATTGTTATCCCCCTTTTTGATATTAATGCTAAATACAAAATGTATACTTACAGCTTATCAAAAATGTGCTTGTGAGTTTTCTTCAATGACTCCAAGAGGTTTTCCCATTCCTCTTTCAAGTTGGTGAGAGCAATGTGCTCAAGCCCGACTTGTGCATGCATATCAAAAATGTTGTCCAACATAGAGATTTCTGGTGTTGCAACAAGAGTTTGTGCCTTGACAATGTGCTTCTCAAAGATTTTCAGGTAGGGAAGCATCTTGGTTTTCAATTCTGTGACTTGTTCACTAATTATTTCTTCTTGTTTTCGGAGATCTGCTCTTAACTGCCTAAGTTCTTGAACTTTCAAGATATGTTTAGCAAATGCTTGAGGCTCGGTGAAGGCTTCTTATGCACTGGTGTTGATTTCATTATCAAGATGTTTAATCTTGTCACTGATCTTGGCAGTGAAGGTTTCCAGAGTGCATAGTTTAAAAAAATTGACAAATTAAATGAGTAATACCCTAAATTTCAGTTATTACCTCAGATAGCATAACCTTGTTAATTGTCACTTCTTGGTTGATCCTTTCTACAAGTTTATCTTGTATCTTTGATTTGGACCTTTCTTCTATTCTCTTGTCTGCTTCAACATCTAGGGCATTTATCTCTTCAGCAAGTGTAGCAAGTTGGTCCGTGATCAGAGTATCCTCATCTATATGTACCTCAGGTACAACTTGTTGTAAGATATCTCTTACATTCTCAAGTATTTCCTTGCTTTTACTTTCTTGTTTCAATTTCTCTTGTGCTTCCTTGTACACAATTCCCCATATTTTCTTAGTTCCTTGGGGCTTAGGGTCCTCTGGTCACAATCGGGTATAACTATGACTTCATCTAAGGTGATCAGCCCTTTTCCTTTATTTTTCTTCTTCTTCTTTTTTAGTTCTTGAGGTTAATTTTTTCTAAGTGGTACAATGTCCTTTACCTCAAAACTTTGTGTAACCTACTTGGGTGACACTGTATTTGCCTTCTACTACTCCTTAGTGACCTTTGTGTCAGTAGACTATGTCAAAGCCTCTGATGTATTGCCTAGTGGAGTGGCCTCAATTACATTAGGATTCTCTTGATCCTTTATTTCTACCTCTGGTGCCTCTTTCTCTTTAGGTTTGTTTGTTTCTATAGGTGTTCTAGTGCTTTGTTCCCCTATAGTATCCTTTGGTTTTTTAGGGTTTGAGCCATCAAGTTTCTCCTAAGATAAAATATCAACTACTTCCACAAGTACATGAAGCTCACCTGGTAATGATGTGTATGCACACTCAGTAACTTGTCCATCTTGTGCAATGTCTGGTGCAATGTTCACATCTTCATCTTCATCTCTGTCATCTGGATCACCATTAGTAATTTCTTCAATGAGTACATCATCATCATTTTTCTTGTTAACTTGGATCTTTACACGATCTAGTGAATCCTATGGAATTGTTATAACTTCTTTTTCAAGTGTTGTATCAATCACCTTGGCAAATGATACATCTATCTTTTTCTTTGTTAAATCAACATCATCAATATGTATACACCTTTACCTTTTGATCTGTGTCTCTTGTTAGATAAATTTAGAAATGCAGCCTTCTTAGCTTGCTCTATTTCTTTAATGATTGGTGTCCAAATAAGCCAGCTTGTCTCATCAATATCTACCAGATTTTCATCTAAAACTTGGATAGCTTAGCCTTTTACTTTGAATCTCTGATAATATGTATCCATATAATCCTTAATCTCATCAAGAGATAGATTTGGCGCTGTTGATACTAGGGATTGTTCCCTCATTTTCAACTCAGTGTCCAAGGCATATGACCATTTCTAGTTTATTTTATCTTCTAGTGCCTGTGGTAATTGCTTAGCAAATTCTAATGGACCCTTTTTGAACTTAATCATCTAGATGATTGCTTCCTTAATTTGATTTTGATCTTCGTTTGACATGTTGTCAAACTGACTGAGTTCCAAATCAGAGAGATCTCCATTCTCAATTATGTCCTCAATGACTTCATTAATTGATCTATCCTTATTACTAACAACCTTGAATTGTTCATTATCATTTTCTTCATCCTAAAGGTCTTCTTGACTCCTTATGAGTCTTCTCATTTTCTTTGGTGTTGTAGCTACAACCTTGGTTTTTCTCTTTGCATACATTTTATTTGGTGTAGCTGCTTTAGGTTTTGTTCCCTTTCCAGCTCCCTTTTTCAAAGGTGATGAAGCTGCAATAACTAATCTTGTTTATTCTCTTAGTTGTTCTGGTAACTACTTCTTCTTTGGAGTTGGAGTGGGAGAAATTGGTATAGAGTCCTTTTCTTTGTCTGACTCAGTTTCCTCACTATCATGTACCTTGTCAGTCAATAGTAGCTAACCTTAGGTTGTAGGTTCAACTAGTGACTCATCAGATGAGTCAGATACATCTCCAAACTTCTTAGTTAAAACTTTACTCATTTTCTTGGCTTTCCTTATTATTTTTCCAATGACAAGACCTGTCTATATTCTAGATTTCACCTCTTCAAAGGTTCCAAACCTTTCATCCTTCTTGTCCTTTGGTAAAGCCAATAATGCCTTGATTGATTTCAAACTAAAATCATGATCCATTTCATATCCCATAGGTGCTAGCCATTTTGTCCTTGGCTCTACAGCTTTAATCAATGTATGGTCAGTGTCCACTAGGAAACAAATATCCATCTCATATTTCTCGACCAGTGAGCTTAGAATTTTTCTCCTCAGATTCATCTTGATCTTAAAATCTTCAAAATATTCATCTACAACATTATTTGCATTATCTCCCAGACTTTTCATTATATCAAAAATTTGTGAAGTGACCAATGTGTCAGTAAACCAAACTTTGTGACTGATAGAAGGAAAGAATTTATGGAGATAGAAAAATAAACATACTAGCAGTGAACCAAACTTACAGGTATTATACTTTTGAGACCTAGTTGTTTTCATATTCTCTTCAACTTGTTTCAGGAGTAGCATGGCAAGGTCTATCTAATGACCCTTCTTTATCATTTTGTAAGCCATATCCACAGCACTACACAGTACAATGTTCAATCTACTTGACTGATGGAACTTATAACCTATTACATGTGATGTAAACTTAACTTTTGGATCCACAATAGAAGCTATCTTTAATGTTCTATCATCCCATGTGACGCAAGGAGGGATATGGAGGGGCCAAAATAGTGGCACACCCTACCAAGTCTTCCCTTTCTCAACAACACATGGAAGCCAAATACAACAACACAGTGAGAGAGAAAGTAGGATCATTCATATATTTCATCAAATAGACTAATACATGCTAGGATGTAAGGCCTTCCTGGTTACAACTAGATATTACAATGAATTATAGAAGTACTCCAACATGTGAGGATCTGCCAACAATCTCAAATCTACTATCTTATATCTTTTCTCCCAAAAAAAACTACCCCTTAAACTCTAACCAAACATCTATACTTATACAAGAGGCTACCAAATTGAGTTGGCCTTCAGATCCACAATTAATGGAAGGAATGGTCAAATCTAGGACCACATGCTTCCCAATGATGGATACCAGCAATAAATCTACAACCCATAATCAATGCACAAGTCAGCCTCAACAAAAACTTGAAATAACTATTTGGTAAGGAAGGATGACTGAGCAACAGACAAGCATTGTCAAGCACCAGTGAAACAACTAATCACCAAGGAGATAACTGACCATACTCGGTAACCAAAGGAAACCAACCAACTACTGACCAACTCGGTCAAAGCAAGAACTGAGCAACACAAACAAACTCAAATATGTTTTTGGTGACACATGATTACCAAGGACCTAAGATGCTCCTGCATCAGACACCTGGGATTAATTATAAATAATTCTCCAAATCATTCAGCAGGTTTGGTCTGAGCTACATCCAACTCAAACTATGAAATCCATGAACTGTCTTCAATCAGTCTATTCTTCCACTTTACTAGATATTCCTTATACTATTTACCTCTTGTACTCTTGCTAATTCTTTGCTCCAAAATCTACTCAACTCCTTCATTCTACTTCTTAGGATACTCCATCAGTACTGCCATGTCTTCATCAAGTTCATGATACTCAAACAAATCAGAAATGTTGAAAATTGGTGATATGTCCATGTCATTAGGTAACACAATCTCATATGTATTTCTACTATCAAATTTCTTCAATATCTAGCAAGGTCCAAACTTCTTCATCTTCAACTTCCCATATGTTCCAATAGGAAATCAACCTTTCTTCAAATGAACCATCACTTCATCACCAATATCAAAATTCTTATGTCTCCTTGATCTAACAACTATGTCTTTGTATTTTTTATTACTCTCTTCCAGCTTAATTTTCACATCTTCATGCAATATCTTCATGTACTCAGTAAATTTCACTCCTTCAGTGCTTCTCTTACTTTCATCGGCAATGTCTCTCAAATCTGATATACCTCTCGACTATATGCCATTTACAATCTCAAATGGTGTTTTTCCAGTACTCCTCTTCACTAAATTATTGTATGCAAACTCTACTTGTGCCAACATAGAATCCCAATTACTAGGTGTGTCTCCAACTAAACATCTCAAAAGATTTCCAAAACTTCTATTTACAACTTCTATCTATCCATCGGTTTGTGGGTGAAATGTAGAACTATATTTCAATTCAATGCCAAACTTTCTCCAAAGAGTCTTCCAAAAGTATCCAACAAATTTACTATCTCGGTCATAGATAATTGATGCAGGAGCATCCTGGGTGTAAGAGCAATCTTGCATCACCCAAAAATATTTTTGTTTTTATATTCAATAAGGGCTATTTTGTGCAAAGCTGCTATTTATGGAAAGTTACTATTTTTGGTAATTTTTGTATGTGCTCAGAATGATATGATTTCTTTCTTGGAGGTTCATTTTGGTCATATAAGTCTGCCAGTAAAGTTTCATTGCCAGATCAAGTGTATATTGGAAGATATTGAAGATTTTTAGTATTGGCAGCAGGATACAGAAACTTCAAACTCGGTTTTGAAGGATTTAGAGGCCCCGGATGAGGTCAAAAATTTGGGTGATGGGTGCTTGCACTGGTTAAGCCTGTAGAGCGCTTCGTGGCATTTCCGAAATGGGGTTATAATAGCCGAGCGGGTCAACTGGTGATGACTTATGGGCTTCGGAAGTTGGGCCACCTGAAATGGCAGAAAATAATTTTCTTCAAAATTTCTGTTCGGGTTTCAAAAGTTATTTTGAGCCGACTATGATGTAATAAAATGTAAAATAAAATAATTCTAAGTTTGGTCGGCCTTATTGGCTAAAATTCTAGAACCTTCCCAGGCGGTGGATAATTGCCTATATAAGGAAGGCTGTATTATTGTCTTAGGCAGTTCAGAATAGTTCTGGGTAGTAGATCTGGGTAATAGTTCGAGGCTCTATCCTACAGAATATTGTAAGGGAATGCCCATGTGGCTTTGCATATTGTAATTCTGAAAGTTTGTAATTCCACATTTGTGGAGATAATAAGAAGCCAATTTTCTGTTCTTGCATATTGTTGTTGTTTCTCTATTTCTGTTATGTGTTTGTGGTATTAAGGGGAGCACCCTTCATCAAGTGGTATCAGAGCAGGAGTTCTTGAGTGTGTAAATAGATCGCCGACTGTGAGGTAGTTTGCACCAGGACCGTGGCTAGGGTTTCAGCGCGCATCGTGAAAATACCTCCACGAAGGGAACGTGGTAGAAGAGCTGGTGTTGTAACACCTGAGGTTAGAGAGCTGCAGAGATAAGTGCGAGCATTGCAAGAAGAGATTCAAAGAGGAATGAATCTTAATGTCAGAGATGAAAGAGAGGATGAAGCCGAAGAAGAATATCAAGGAGAAGCTGAAATTGTGAACCAGGAGGAAGAAAGACTTTTTCGGGCGATTTCCAAGATTGGAAAAAGACCTAAGATTGAGGTTCCTACATTTTCTGGAAATCTTAACCCAGAGGAATTGATTGACTGGATCAATGAATGTGAGGAATATTTTGAGTATGAAGATGTTGAAGATCCTGATAGGGTCAAATTTGTGAAGGCCAGACTGAAAGGTCA
This sequence comes from Chamaecyparis obtusa, assembly GCA_027943335.1. NCBI lineage: Eukaryota > Viridiplantae > Streptophyta > Pinopsida > Cupressales > Cupressaceae > Chamaecyparis > Chamaecyparis obtusa. The sequence continues at coordinate 244,368 of BSBK01006944.1, read as the reverse complement.
TGCGAAGATATGGTGGCAAGAGATTCAGTTGGAGCGAAATAGAAGGGGAAAGGAGAAAAAAATGAGATGGGATCGGATGGTGGATAAATTGAAGCGACAGTTCATTCCTGTTGATTATGAGCTTGACCTACTGAAGAAAATGCAGAGTTTGAAGCAAGCAGGAAGATCTGTTCAGGAGTATACAGAGGAGTTCTATCGACTCCTCATCAGAACAGGCCATGCAGAAGCTGATAAGGAGAAAGTTGCCCGATACCTTAATGGGTTAAGGCCGAGCATTCAGGAGGAGCTGAATCTGGTTCGAATGAATAATATTGAAGAGGCATACCAGTTTGCCCTAAAAGTAGAGGAAAAGCTGAACAAGAAGTTCGAGAGCAGACAAAACGGAAGAGGTCACAGTGGACGATCTGGTGGACGGTCATATGGTGGCCGAAATGAAGATCCAAAAAAGAAGGATGAGGCCAGTAGCAGCCAAAATCAGTGAGGAAATAATTCCAATCGCTTCCAGGATCAGAATAATAGAGATCAGAGAGGAAGAGGAAGAGGACAAGGATCTGGAAGAGGTGGCTTCCGTGGAACATGTTTTCACTATGGAGAAGAAGGTCATAGGGCATTTGAATGTCCTCAGAGCCAAGGTAGAACAAACAGGAGAAATGAAGGCCAGGCCAGAGTTGCACATGTAGATGAAGATGCCAGATCATCAAATTCTGAAGATGCTAAAAGAGGAGAAACGTTGATTAACAGAAGAGTCCTGTTGAGTGGTGAGAATGAACCTGAGCAAAGGAGGAGCCTGTTTCGCACCAGGTGCAAGTGTGAAGGTAAATGTTGTGATGTGATTATTGATAGTGGAAGCACTGACAATTTGGTGTCAGAAGAGATGGTGACAAAGTTGAAGCTCAAGAGACAGAAACACCCACATCCATATCGGATTGCCTGGGTACAGGATGACCACAAGGTCATGGTTAATGAACAATGCCTGATGAAGTTCAAGATTGGTGGATACCAAGATGAGGTACTATGTGATATCATATCTATGGATGCATGTCATATGTTGTTGGGTAGACCATGGCAGTTTGACAGATGTGCTGTACATGATGGTCGTGCGAATACCTATTCCCTGACAAAGGATGGAGTGTGACATAAGATAAAACCATTGAAGGAGACTGAAGAAAAGGTATGTGGTAATGCAAGAATAATATTTGTTGATGGAAGAAAATTCCTAGATGGTATGAGGCATGAGCATGTATGTTTTTCTTTAATTCCAAAAGCTGGTAAAGAGGAAGTAGAAGATGTTCCTGTAGAAGTTGCAGATTTGTTGAATGAGTTTTAGGATATTGTATCCGATAACGTGCCTGATGGATTACCACCAGTCAGGAAGATCAGTCATCAGATGGACTTGATCCTAGGAGCGAGTTTGCCGAATAAGGCAGCACACAGAATGACACCTGCAGAAAGTGAGGAGTTGAACAGACAAGTACATGAACTGTTACAGAAAGGATTGATCCGTGAGAGTTTGAGTCCCTATGCTATACCAGTGGTATTAGCACCAAAGAAGAATGGAGAATGGAGGATGTGTACAGATTCTAGGGAAATAAACAAGATCACAATCAAGTACAGGTTTCCATTGCCACGAATGGATGATATTATGGACTGTTTGAGTGGAGCTGTGTATTTCTCAAAGATAGATCTGAAGAGTGGATATCATCAGATTCAGATCAGAGAAGGAGATGAATGGAAGACTGCCTTCAAAACAAAGGAAGGACTATATGAGTGGTTAGTCATGCCTTTTGGGCTAACCAATGCACCGAGCACTTTCATGCGGCTCATGAACGAGGTTCTGAAAGAATTTCTGGGTAAGTTTGTCATTGTTTACCTAGATGATATTTTGATCTTTAGTAAGACATTGGATGAGCATATGATGCATATTTGTATGGTATTTGAGAAGTTGAGAGAAGAGAAATTGTTGATTAATTTGAAGAAGTGCAGTTTTGTGAAGAAAGAGTTAGTGTATTTGGGATTTGTAGTTTCAGCAGAAGGTCTAAAAATGGACCCAGAGAAGGTACAGGCTATCCTTGAATGGCCTACGCCAAGGAGTGCTACTGAGGTAAGATCTTTTCATGGTCTAGCTAGCTTTTATAGAAAGTTTATCAAAAAATTTAGCAGTATTTGTGGACCCTTGACTGAAACAATGAGAGGGGATAGAAAAGAGTTTAAGTGGACTAATGGGGCAGAAAAGAGTTTTCAATTGTTGAAATGAAAAGTTACAGAACAACCTATTTTAGCACTTCCAGATTTTAATAAGGTGTTTCAAGTAGATTGTGATGCTAGTGGTACTGCAATAGGAGCTGTTATGAGCCAAGAAGGTAAACCTGTTGCTTATTTCAGTGAGAAGTTAAATGATACCAAGAAGAAATATTCTATTTATGATCAGGAATTTTATGCTATAGTTCAGGCATTAAAGAAGTGGAGACATTATCTACTTCCTAAGGAGTTTGTTTTGTATACTAATCATCAAGCTTTGCAATATTTGAATAGTCAAGGAAAGTTGAATCAGAGGCATTTGAAATGGGTTGAGTTTTTGCAGAGTTATACATTTGTTTTGAAACACAGGAGTGGAAAGTCTAATAGGGTTGCAGATGCTCTTAGCAGAAGGCAACTATTGCTGACAGAAATGCAGATTGAGGTGGTTGGGTTCAAGGAACTCAAGAATTTATATCCAGAGGATCCTGATTTTGGTGAAGCTTGGAAAGCTTGTACAGAACCTGTTACTCTAGACAGGACAAAATGGTTGGATTTCATCATCCAGGATGATATGCTATTCAGAGGAAGTCAGTTGTGCATTCCACGAAGTTCTATGAGGGAGAATCTCATCAAGGAGAAGCATAGCGGAGGATTGGGTGGACATTTTGGTCGTGATAAAACCCTTGGTTTGGTTAGTGAGAATTATTATTGGCCACAATTGCAGCAAGATGTGAAGAAGTTTGTACAGAGTTGCAGAGTATGTCAGATGGTGAAAGGAGTGAAGCAGAATACAGGGTTGTACCAGCCATTCCCTATACCAGAGAAGCCTTGGGAGGATATCAGCATGGACTTTGTTCTTGGTTTACCGAGGACACAGCGGGGACATGATTCAATTTTTGTGGTAGTTGACAGATTTTCAAAGATGGCACATTTTATTCCCTGCAAGAAGACTAATGATGCTGTTCATGTAGCAGAATTATTTTTCAGAGAAGTAGTGAGACTTCATGGTTTGCCAAAGACCATAGTTTCAGATCGGGACACTAAGTTTGTTGGATATTTCTGGCGTACATTATGGAAGAAGTTGAAGACAGATTTGAAGTTCAGTTCATCACATCATCCACAGACTGATGGACAGACAGAGGTGGTGAATAGGAGTTTGGGAAATTTGCTGAGATGTTTGGTTGGAGATAAGCCAACAGGATGGGATTTGATTTTACCACAAGCAGAATTTGCATACAATAATTCTATCAACAGGAGCACTGGTAAATCACCATTCCAGATTATATATGGAAGTAGTCCAAGAAATGCATCTGAATTAAGGAAGATAGATAAAGGAGAAACAAGTAGTGCTGAAGCTGAAGATTTTGCAGAACACTTGAAGAACATCCATGAAGAGGTGAGGAAGCATATTACCAAGATGAACGCACAGTATAAGGCTAAGGCAGATGAGAAAAGGAGGGATAAGGAATTTCAGGTTGGTGATGAAGTCATGGTTCATTTGCGGAAGGAGCGGTTTCCAATTGGTACATATAACAAGTTGAAAATGAAGAAGTTTGGACCATGTAAGATATTGAAGAAGCATGATTCAGGAAATGCATATGAGGTAGAATTGCCTAGTGAGCTGAATATTTCACCCGTGTTTAACATTTCAGATCTGACAGAGTATCATGAAGGAGGTGTTGAAGATGAGGTTGCAGTAGCACAGTGGAGTATTCCAGTAACCAGTTCAGATATCAAGGAGATTGAAGACATACTGGACAGTCATGTTGGTAGAAGCACAAGGAACAGGACATATGAAGAATATCTGGTCAAGTGGAAAGGATGACCTGTTGAAGATTCATCATGGCTAACAAAGGAGGAGGTTAACCGTCTTGGTTTTCCTCTGCACGCCTGAGTCGTGACAGGGTCACTTCTCAAATTATCCCAGGTGTCTGATGCAGGAGCATCCTGGGTGTAAGAGCAATCTTGCATCACCCAAAAATATTTTTGTTTTTATATTCAATAAGGGCTATTTTGTGCAAAGCTGCTATTTATGGAAAGTTACTATTTTTGGTAATTTTTGTATGTGCTCAGAATGATATGATTTCTTTCTTGGAGGTTCATTTTGGTCATATAAGTCTGCCAGTAAAGTTTCATTGCCAGATCAAGTGTATATTGGAAGATATTGAAGATTTTCAGTATTGGCAGCAGGATACAGAAACTTCAAACTCAGTTTTGAAGGCTTTAGAGGCCCCGGATGAGGTTGAAAATTTGGGTGACGGGCGCTTGCGTGGGTCAAGCCTGTAGAGCGCTTCGTGGTGTTTCCGAAATGGGGTTATAATAGCCGAGCGGGTCAACTGGTGATGACTTATGGTCTTCAGAAGTTGGGCCACCTGAAATGGCGGAAAATAATTTTCTTCAAAATTTCTGTTCAGGTTTCAAAAGTTATTTTGAGCTGAATATGATGTAATAAAATGTAAAATAAAATAATTCTAAGTTTGGTCGGCCTTATTGGCTAAAATTCTAGAACCTTCCCAGGCGGTGGATAATTGCCTATATAAGGAAGGCTGTATTATTGTCTTAGGCAGTTCAGAATAGTTCTAGGTAGTAGATCTGGGTAATAGTTCGAGGCTTTGTCCTACAGAATATTGTAAGGGAATGCCCATGTGGCTTTGCATATTGTAATTCTGAAAGTTTGTAATTCCACATTTGTGGAGATAATAAGAAGCCAATTTTCTGTTCTTGCATATTGTTGTTGTTTCTCTATTTTTGTTATGTGTTTGTGGTATTAAGGGGAGCACCCTTCATCAATAATACTCCTCGGTAATCCATGCAATCTGACAATTTCCTTAAAGAGAAGATCTACTACATGTACTGCAATTGATGTCTTTCTACAAGGTATAAAATGTGGCATCTTTGAAAATCTATCTACCAAAACAAATATAGAATCATTACCTCTTACTGTCTTCGGTAATCCAAGAAAAAAATCCATATTGATGTCAGTCCATGGTTTCTTAGGTACAACAATTGGTGTATACAACCCAGTATTTTGACTTACTCCTTTTGCAACTTGACAAACTCCACAACTTTTCACAAATTTCTGAACATCTTTATACAACTATGGCCAAAATTATTTCTCCTTAAGAAAATTCAAAGTTTTATCAATACCAAAATGTCCAGCCAAACCACTACTATGTTTCTCCTTCATCAAATTAGTTCTCATTTGTCCTCTCGGTATACACAATTGAATACCTTTAAACAACATACCTTCTTGAATGAGATATTCTTCCCATTTTGTACTTGGTTGATCTTGAATAGGTGCTCTGCACTTTCTCCATGGCTTAAAAAAATAAGGATCAATTTCATACAAATCTCTCATCTCATCAAAACCTAGAACTTCAATTTTCATCTTGGTCATCAAAGATCTTCTTCTACTCAATGCATCAGCAACTCGGTTAGTGACTCCACTCTTATATTTTATCACAAATGTATAACTCTACAAATACTCAACCCATTTCATATGTCTCTGATTCAACTTATTCTGACTACCCAGATATTGTAAAGCCTTATAATCAGTATACAACACAAATTCACTCGGTATCAAATAATGTCTCCATTTCTTTAGTGCTTAAACAATAGCATAGAATTCTTGATCATACATAGAATATTTCCTTCTAGCATCATTCAACTTTTCACTAAAGAATGCAACAAGTTTACCTTCTTGACTCAAAATAGCTCCAATTGCACTACCAATTGCATCACATTCCACTTGAAATACCTTATTGAAATCAGGAAATGCCAAAATAGGAAATTCAGCAACCTTCTGCTTCAGGGTCTCAAAACTTTTATTGGCTCCATGTGTCCACTTGAATTCTTTTTTATCTCCTCTCATAGTCTCAATCATAGCATTACAAATTGAACTAAAATTTCTTATGAACTTTGGGTAAAAACTTGGTAAACCATGAAATGATCTTACCTCACTAGAATTCATAGGTGTAGGCCAATTTAAAATAGCTTCAACCTTTTCAGGATCCATCTTCAAACCATCAGCTAAAATTACAAATCCCAAATACACAATCTCCTCTTTCATGAATGAAAACTTTTTTAGATTTATCAACAACTTTTCTTCTTTCAATCTCTACAAAACTTGTCTAACATGCAACAAATATTCTTCTTTGGTCTTATTGTATATCAAAATATCATCAAGATATACAATCACAAACTTACCCAAGAATTTCTTCAGAACTTCATTCATCAGCCTCATAAAAGTACTCAATACATTAGTTAAACCAAAAGGCATAACCAACCACTCATACAAACCTTCTTTTGTCTTGAAAGTAGTCTTCCACTCATCACCTTATCTGATTCTAATCTGATGATACCCACTTTTCAAATCAATCTTTGTGAAATACTTTGCTCTAGTTAGACTGTCCATTATATCATCCATTCTCAGTATAGGAAACCTATACTTTATTGTTAGCTTATTGATTTCTCTGGAATCAGTACACATTCACCATTCTCCATTCTTCTTAGGTGCCAATACTATAGGTACTACACAAGGACTCAAACTTTCTCTGATCAAAACTTTATCCAAAAACTCTTGAATTTGTCAATTCAATTCTTGATTCTTGGTAGGTTTCAATCGATGAGGTGCCTTATTTGGTAAACTAGCTCTAGGGATTAGATCCATACAATGATCAATACTTCTTTTCAATGGAAAACAATCAGGTACATTATCAAAAATGATATCATTGTACTCAGTGAGTAACTTATCAATCTCCTAAGGACATTATCCTCTATTTTCTTACTTGGTTTGTTAGGAATCATAGCAAACATACATCATTCTTCTTCAAATCCTTAACAAACTTTCTTCCTTCCATCAAGAAAAATTTCACAGATGTGTAAACATTACTAACAAGTTCTTCCATCAAAGGTAACAAGATTTTTTTTCTTCCATAAGCCACAATAGTATACTTATGCAATCTTCCATCATGTATAGCATGTATATCATATTGCCAAGGTCTACCCAACAAAATATGACAACAATCCATAGGCATAATATCACACAACACCTTATCATAGTACTTTCCAATTTTCAAATTCACATAACATTGTTCACTTACCAAGACTGTATGCTCATATTTGATCCATGAAATCTAATAGGGCTTCAGTTGTTCCAACCTCTTCAACTGCAACTTTGTAACCATTTCCTCAGATGCCAGATTCTTCAAGCTACCACTATCAATGATGACCTTGAAAACTTTGTCAGAAACTCTACATCTGGTCTTGAACAAACTTTTCCTTACTAGATATTCCTTTTTACTTTCAATCCATAGTGCTCTTCTCACCATCAAGTTATTCTCCTTCTCAGGTTCATTCAGTGACTCTTCTTGCACCAAAGCATTTCTACTACTACTAGCACTAGCCTTCTTACTAGCATATGTGCATTCAAAATATCTATGTCCTTCTTCTCCATAATTGTAACAAGTTGCTCAGAAATTACTTCTACTCTAACCACCTTAGTAGTTACTACCTCTGCCTCTAGATGAACTTTAACATTTCCACTCAGTCTTACCTTTATCCAAATTTTTCTTTTCAGGTTCAGATCTACCATTTTCACCATTATATCTACCTCTTCCTCTAGGGAATCTACCACCTTGACCTCTTTGTCTATGTTCATATCTTTTGTTCAACTTCTCCTCAGCTTTGAATGCACATTGATAAGCCTCTTCAATGTCCTCCAATTTGACCAAATTGATTTCCTCTTGGATGGAAACCCTAAAACCATTTAGGTATCTAACAATTCTTTCCACATCATCCTCATCATGTCCAGATCTAATATCTAGTCTATAGAATTCCTCAATATACTCTTTACCAAGCTATCTTTATACTTTAGACTTTGCATTTGCCTAGCTAGGTTAACCTGATAATCACAAGGTAAGAACTTTCCTTTTAATTTATTTACCATTTTGTTCCATACCTTGATCTTGTCTTTGTCTTTCTTTTTCCAATCCAATTGTAGATGTTCCCACCACAAGGATGCATGGCCTTTCAACTTTGTGCCTACAATCTTCACCTTCTTTTCTTCAGATACATTTTCATACTCAAAATACATTTCCATTTCAGTGATCCAGTCTATCAATTCATCAGAATCTAACTTTCCACTATATTCAGGAGGCTTGAAATGTGGTGTTGACTTCAAACTTTTCAAAGCCTTCAATAATCTTTCCTCACCCTAATCCATCACGAGTGTACGTTCTGCTTCACCTTGTTCCACTTCAACTTCATCATCACTAACTGTTAGGAATAGTCCCAAGAGATAACTGAGAGGGGGGGTGAATTAATTATCTGCAAGATTCAATTATTTATCCAATTAAGTATACTTAAACATAAAGCATAAACACAATGAAAGAACACATGAACACAACACCAATATTTTGTTACGGGGAAACCCAAATAGGTTAAAACCCCGGTGGGACTTGATACCCACTAATATTCTATACTAGTGTATAATGATCCTTGTTAGAAGATCCTTTACCCTATTAGGAGTAGCTTTACAATATATTAAGTACAGTAGACCTGGTCAAGGGTCAGACCCTATTAGGAGTTTTTTACAATTGTCCCTGTTAGGGGAGAGGATGCACTATCTGAGAGCTCACTGCTCAAAGGGGCAAAGGCTACAACCTTCTGTTTAATAGATACACACTATATCTAGATATTGGTGAACTATTATTTGACCTACTATCTAGATTAGTTCCAATGAATAGCACAAGTACTTTACTTGGTCACATATACCTTCTTCTAATGGCTCAGCACTTTGCACACTCTGCTCTGCTCTACTTAATCAACTATGAACCACACTTCAGCAATCACAAATGACTGCCTATAAATATATTTCCTCCAAATGATATAATCAAGTTATCCTATTAGAACCACCTTGAAATCATATTAGAGAAACCATAACAAACTCCAATAAACATTTTTTTGGCTCTACTATGCACGCAACACAATCTGGAACCTATCCAATAAGATAATTTTAGATGCACACTACACACTATTGGCTCTACCAAAACAACTAGATCTTTCTTTATATGCTAAATTAACTCATGCACTCTTAAAAAAAATTAATAACTCTTCTCTAAGCTTAACTCCAAGGGTGCATACCATAACAATAGGCACAACTCAAGAACCAATAAAATCTCTGTTGGCTCTTTAGAATAAACAAAGGAAACTGCTACTGGTGAATAGTGACTACATAACTTCACTTCTACTCATCAAAAAACTATGCATCCATAACTAAAACATCACTAACATGTCTTCAACACATATCCAAGCGCACAAGGCTCCATGATAATTCTATGAACAACCATACATAGAACATTTCCTATTACTCTATCAGGAACACTGCTGACACAAGCTGATATAAAACTATTTGTACTAACAGTTAACATCTGCACCCATGATATCATGTTTATATCATGTCCATGCTACATATACTAAAATCTTGTTGCATAAGACTTCCACACATGCTACTTTCCATATGTTGTCATCAATGACAAACATGCAGTCAGTACTGGCCTGCTGGCAAATCTCCAACAATCTCCCCCTTTGGCATTAATGGCAACATTTGGAATGAAATACCACCACTAACCCAAATGAATATTTCTTTTATAACATTCTCTATTTCCTCTTCAAAACTCCCCCAAAGATGAATCCTCCATCTGCTACAATATTTTCTAATATTCTCCATTTCCTCAACTGTACTAATGGCATAACTGAATGTTGCTCCCCCTTAATATATTACTCCTCTTTTGCTTCTATTTTTCATGACTCTATATATACTCCACCTTTGACATCAATGGAAAAGGGCACCATTCATTTTAAGCACTGGTACTACTCTTGAGGTAGAGTAGTCAACCTTCCATTAGTCCCTGAGGACTGATGCCATTCCTTCTTTCTTCTAAGTAGAATCAGGGAAGGGAATGACTCCCAAATTCATCCTGAGAAACTCAAAAGTATCCTTAGGTAAGGGCATTGTGAATATATCTACCAACTAATCTTTAGTACTTACATAGTACAACTTGACTTCTTTCTCTTCCACTTTCTCTCTTAGGAAGTGATACTCGATCTCAATGTGCTTTGTCTTTGCATGCATCACAGGGTTGTTTGACATATTGATAGTGCTAGTGTTATCACAGTGAATAACAATAGGATAATCAATCTGAATTCCAAAATCCTTTATCATCTGCTTGATCCAAATAATTGTAGAACAATTCAAGGCTGCTGCAACATACTCCACTTCTCTTGTTGATTGAGAAATATAATTTTGTTTCTTTCTTGACCAAGTGACAAGTCTATCACCAAGAAACACTGCTCCACCTGATGTACTCTTTCTGTCACCAACACATCCTACCCAATCTGCATTAGTGTACACATGAAGCTCAACATTTTCTAAGTTAGGATACCATAGACCATAATCTATAGTGCCCTATAAGTATCTGAATATTATCTTTACTACCATGAGGTGACTTTGTTTAGGTTCTGTTGCAAATCTTCCAACTATGTCAACTGCATTGGAAATATCAGGTCTAGTCTAACTAAGAAATATGAGTTTACCAATCATAGACTTAAAAAATGTTATATCTACTACTCGTTGATCATCTTCTTTTGTAAGCTTTCATCCAATGATTATAGTGGTTCCTACTGCCTTGCAATCATCCATCTTGAATTTCTTCAGTATCTCTTTCACATACTTTGATTGATTAATGAAAATTCCTTTTTTTGTCTGCTGCACATTTAGTCCCAAAAATTACTTGATAGGACCAATCATACTCATCTCAAAATCATTCTACATTTCTTTCACAAATTTAGCACTGAGTTTGTCATTACCTCCAAAGATAATGTCATCAAAAAATATAGCTACAAGTAGTAAACCTTCAGATGTTTCTCTAATGAATAGATTATAATATGTTGCTCCTTTCTTGAATCCAATCTTTGTTAAGTATCCATCTAGTCTCTCATACCATGCTCTAGGGGCTTACTTAAGTCCATAGAGGGCCTTCTTCAATATGCATACCATATCAGGTCTATCTAATAAGGTGAATCCTTCTGGTTGCTCAATGTATACTTCTTCTTTCAAGTCTCCATTTAGGAATGCTGACTTGACATCCATCTGATAAAATTTGAATTTTTTTATCGTAGCATAGGCTAGAAAAAACTTAATAGCTTCTAATCTTCTCACAGGTGCAAATGTGTCTAAATAATCAATGTCTTCTCTTTGCGCTTATCCCTTACTAATCTTGCTTTATTTCTTACTATTGTACCATCTTCATTCATATTATTTCTGAATATCCACTTTGTTCCAATCACATTCTTATCACTAGGTCTTTGGACTAGTTCCCAAGTGTCATTCTTAATAATCTGATCAAGTTCTTCTTTCATAGCATCATGCCAATCTAAATCATTACAAGCATCTTTAACACTTAAAGTTTCAATCTTAGATAGTAAACATACTACTTCACTACTAGCTGAATTCTTTTCTTGTGATCTTGTTAAGACTTTTCTCCTCTGATCTCCAATGATGTTTGCCTTGGAATGATTTCTTGATGTAAACTTTGGAACTTTAGGTGATGCTAACTCATCAACCTTAGGATTATTTTCTTCACTTGTCTTAGGGTCATTGAATAACACATCAATACTATCAAACATTTCCTCAATAACTATCTCACTAGTGGAGGGTCTAGGTTCTTCAATCATGGGTGAGTAATCATGATATCTTTCTTGAATCATAAACTTTTCATTAATCTTTACATGAGCACTTTCAATGATCTTTTTCAATCTTAAATTGAAACATCTATAAGCTTTACTTTTAGTAGAGTAACCAAGAAAAATACCTTCATCACTTCTTGCATCAAACTTTCCTACTGCTTCATCCCTCTTGATGTAGCACTTGCTTCCAAAGATTTTGAAGTATTTTATTGTGGGAACATTACCAAACCATAGCTCATATGGTGTTTTGTCAGTGCCTAGCCTCAATTGAATTCTATTGATAGTATAGACTACTTTATTGACCGCATCTCTCTAATAGGTGTGTGCAACTTTTCCTTCTATCATAATGGTGTGTGTTGTATAAAGAATGATCCTATTCCTTCTCTCTACAATTCCATTCTACTGAGGGGTTCTAGGTGCACTTAACTATCTCTTTATGCCATGTTCTTTGTAGTACTCATAGAATCTATTAGAGGTTAATTCTCCTCCTTTATCTGATCTCAAACATTTTATCTTTAGTCCAGATTCATTCTCAACCTTAGCTTTGAAAATTTTGAATTTCTCAAATGCTTCTGACTTGTCTTTTAAGAACACAACCCACATCATTCTAGTATAATCATCAACAAACAAAATGAAATACCTTTCACCATAGTATGATCTTGTTTAAGTTGGACCACATAGGTCTATATGAATTAGATCCAACTTGTTCTCTGCTAAATTTTGCTTTCTCCTGAATGAATTTCTCACATGCTTCCCCATCACACATTTCCTGCATATAGTATCAACTGGCTTTACTATGCTAGGTAGATCTCTTACTACCTTAACATTGCTTATCTTTACTATGTTATCAAAATTGATATGACATAGTCTTTTATGCCATAACCAACTATCATCAACTTTAGCAACAAAACAACTTGCTTCTAAATTGAGTTGAAAAACATTACCTCTTGTCTTTGAGCCTGATGCAATCATAACACCATCCTTGTTAATGATGCATTTGTCATCTTTGAACTCCAACTGGTAGCCTTTTCCAAGTAACTGTCCAACACTAAGAAGGTTATGTTTCAAACCATCAACATAAAGAAAATCATTAGTACTATTCTTTCCATCCAAAGTGATGGATCCTCTACCAACTATAGGTTTAGGAGTGTTGTCTCCAAATCTGACCATACCACCATTGTATTTTTCCAAATGAAAAAACCTTCCTTTATCACCTGTCATGTGATGTGAACAACCACTATCTATACTCCAGTTTGTCCTTATGTTAGCTTGTGAAATCAATGCTAGTTCTTGATTATGTTTCTTATTTTCATGAACTATCTTATTATTCATTTTGTATAAAAATGAATCCAATTTATTCTTCACCAAATTCTTCATCTAAAACTCCATCTCCAACATAGTAGCATTCCTTAGAATACTTAGGCCTGTAATCCTTTTTGAACTTTCTAGCTCTAGTGGGACACTTAGATGCAAAGTGACCAATCTTATTACATGAAAAGAACTTAAATGGTAATTGACCTTCATATTTTCCTTTTCCTTTCTTTTCTCTTTTAGCAATCATAGCAATGAAATCATCTAATTTTTTCTCTTCATCATCATCATCAAAATTACCAGAACTGTTTGCACATTTCTTACCATGAACTATTGCTTTGAAGGCTATTTCACTCTTTGGTTTTGTCTTCAATCTTGAAATCTCAAAAGCTAAGATTTTTCTAATCAAATTCTCTCTCTTGAAATTTGATGTAAGTTGCTTGGTCTCATCAAGGATGTTGATCTTTCTTTCATATTCAGGACTAAGAGTAGTCATTAACTTTTTCATAATGTCCTCCTCTAAAATCTCTCCACCATTGTTTCTGATTCCAACAACTACTTCATTTATCCTTTCATTATAAGCTCTAATATTTTCTTCAGGTAGCATCTCTAATGCATTGTATCTTTTCTTCCATGTCTTTCTACGCACATCCTTTGCTTGTTTGTCTCCTTAAAATATGTCTTCTAGGTACTTCCATATTTTGTGGGTTGTATCCACCTTTTTTATTTTTGAAAACTCACCATCAGATAGGGTGTTGATAAGGGCTACTTTAGCTATAGCATTCTGATGAAATAATTCCTTTTGTGTGTTAGTAGCATCATCTTTTACAAGGTCTTTTAAAGTGGGAATCTTGGCTGCTTTTATAGTTACATTAAAAACTTCAAAAGCAATGCACTACAAATGAGTCACCATCTTGTTCTTCTAGTCAAGATAATTCTCTCCATCAAACTTAGGACTTTCTTTCTTGAAGTACACCATCTAATCAACCTCAAGCTATTAAACTTTCTCTCTGAGGCACTTGGTTATGATACCAATTGTTAGGAATAGTCCCAAGACATAACTAAGAGGGGGGGTGAATCAATTATCTACAAGATTCAATTATTTATCCAATTAAGTATACTTAAACATAAATCATAAACACAATGAAAGAACACATGAACACAACACCAATATTTTGTTATGGGGAAACCCAAATAGGTAAAAATCCTGGTGGGACTTGATACCCACTAATGTTTTATACTAGTGTATAATGATCCTTGTTAGAAGATCCTTTACCCTGTTAGGAGTACCTTTACAATATATTAAGTACAATAGACCTGGTCAAGGGTTGGACCCTATTAGGATTCTTTTATAATTTTTCCTGTTAGAGGAGAGGATGCACTGTCTGAGAGCTCACTGCTCAAAGGGGTGAAGGCTACAACCTTCTGTTTAACAAATACACACTATATCTAGATCTTGGTGAACTACACTTTGACCTACTATCTAGATTAGTTCCAATGAATAGCACAAGTACTTTTCTTGGTCACATAGACCTTCTTCTTATGGCTCAACACTTCACACACTCTACTCTGCTCTGCTTAATCAACTATGAACCACACTTCAGCAATCACAAATGACTACCTATAAATATATTTCCTCCAAATGATATAATCAAGTCAGCCTATTAGAACCACCTTAAAATAATATTAGATAAACCATAACAAACTCCAATAAACATTATGTTAGCTCTACTATACATGCAACATAATCTGGGACCTGTCCAATAAGATAATTGTAGACTCATGCTACACACTGTTGGCTCTACCAAAACAACTGGATCTTTCTCTATATGCTGAATTAACTCATGCACTCTTAACCAAACATCAATAACTCTTCTCTAAGCTTAACTCCAAGGGCACATACCATAAAGTTAGGTGCAACTCAAGAGCCAATAAAATCGCTATCGGCTCTTCTGAATAAACATAAGAAACTATTGCTGGTGAATAGCGACTACATAAATTCACTTCTACTCATCAACATAGTATGCATCCATAACTAAAACATCACTAACATGTCTTCAACACATCCAAGTGCACAAGGCTCCATGATAATTGTACAGACAACCATGCATAGAACACTACATGTTACTCTGTTAGGAACACTACTGACACAAGCTACATATAACTATCTGTACTAACAGTTAACCTTTGTGCCCATGATATCATGTTGATATCATTTCCATGCTAAATATACTAAAATATTGCTACATAATACTTCCATGCATGCTACTTTCTATATGTTGTCATCAATGACAAACATACAGACAGTACTGGCCTACTAGCAAATCTCCAACACTAACATCTTCAAGATGTCTACTTCTTCTCTGAGCTATTTCAATAGTTTCCAATCTAGCAGCAAGTTGTCTCAACATGTCTTCCAATCTTGGATCCACTTCTCACCTCCCACAAACCATCTTGAAAACCCCCTGCAATTGTAGGTCAGATTGCGATCTACAACCCCAAAATAATTCAACTAGGGCTTCACAAGAAGGAACCTATAAACCTAGATCCACAGACCTAGATCTATATCTCACCTTGCTCTAATACCACCTAATGCAAGGAGGGAGATGGAGGGGCCAAAATAGTGGCACACCCTACCAATTCTACCCTTGCTCAACAACATGCAAAAGCCAAATACAACAACACAGTGAGAGAGAAAGCAAGATCATTCATATATTTCATCAAATAGACTGATACATGTTGGGTTGTAAGGCCTTCCTAGTTACGGCTAGATATTAAAATGAATTACAAAAGTCCTCCAACATGCGAGGATCTACCAATAATCTCAAATCTACTATCTTTTATCTTTTCTCCCAAAAAAGACTACCCCCTAAACTCTAACCAAACATCTATACTTATACAAGAGGCTACCAAACTAAGTTGGCCTTTAGATCCACAATCAATGGAAGGAATAGTTAGATCTAGGACCACACACTTCTTAATGATGGATACCAGCAATAAAGCTATGACCCATAATCAATGCACAAGTTGGCATCAATAGAAACTCAAAATAACTATTCAATAAGCAAGGATGACTGAGCAACAGACAAGCATCACTGAGTGCCAATGAAATAACTGATTTCTTAGGAGATAACTGACCATACTTGGTAACCAAATGAAACTGACCAACTACTGACCAACTCAGTCAAAGTAGGAACCAAGCAACATAGACAAACTCAAATAGTTTTTTGGTGACATGAGATTGCCAAGGACCTGAGATGCTCCTACATCACCATGTTGTGCTTGTATTTTTCTCAACATTAGCTCAAGATGAACTTCGGAATGCTTTTGCCTTGTTGGTTGTAGGGTAACATGTAACCCTATGAATCATTCTCTTTGTTACCTTGATCAAACTATCCTACCAAAATGTGCCCTCGTGATATCAACTTAGTACAACCCTAATCCATTCTATTTTGAAATTCTTTAGAGAATTTAGGGCATTAGTGAGTCCAATAATTTCTACCTGTTTATGCTCTAGTTTCAACTTTGCATCATCACATAGTGCCTGTAATGAAACATACATTTCAAAATATCCTATTTCTCCTATTTTGTAGTGAATTTATGATCGCATTTCTTCAACCAATAAAACCCTAGGTGGGATGCTTGAAAAAGCACCTACTGAATCCATTTCTGATGCTACTTCTAGGTGTGACTTGTATTTGGGCTCACTATAATTTTTTGACATGATAAGATTAACTTCCTCTTCCACAACTTTATAAGTTCTTGTGGTGGATTCCATTATAACAAACTAGGTTTTCGGTAAGTATGATGAACATGCTTGGTAGGGGTTTCAACTCACTTGAAATATGTCAAAGAATGTGCTCAGTTCAATCTGCAGCTGCTTTGGATGAACTTGAAAACTCTTCTTCTCAAACTTGCTTTGTGAAATTATAACTATCTAAAATTATTGTGTGAAAATGAACTTAGACTTCTATGTATTTATAGCATTTTCTGATTTCCTGCTTAAAATTTTATGTCATTAATGCTCGACCTACTTTTTGATTCATGACAACTGTCAACTCGGTGAATACTGCAAACTTTCATCAGCTCGGTTAACACATGATTTCCTACTTGGTTGAAACTGATACTTGGTTAACCTTAAGTAGTGATTACCGACGAGTAACCTTTAGCTTGGTCTAACTTTTGCCAACTATGTAACTATGTTAGCTCATATCATATAAACCATAGTGCATCTATGTTCATGAAGATTTGGTATGTGCTCATCATATATAAGGATCTATATGTAAAATATGATCATTTGAGATGTTAGCTCCATACATACCTATATCACCTTAAGTAGAGGTACCGATGTCACCTAATCCATTAGATGAGATTTCACCGATAGCATTGCTTGACTCTCCATTCTCATTTGATGCCTTCTTCCACATGCCATTCCTAATTCTCATGATATCTTCAATAGTGTTTCCACTCTCAAATACATGTCCTTCTTTTGGTGCTTGGTCTCTGCATTCCTTTCTTAGATGACCAACCTTATGACAATGTAAATATGTCATCCTAGTGCTTGTCCAGCTTTGTCATTGTCCAGCCCATCTTTTCCTATTATAATTTTTTGCAATGTACCTATATCTACCACATGCAATACAGTTAGCCCATGTGTTGTAATCCCAAACATAAGAATTACCTTGTCTCTTTGGTTGATAAGGCTTGCATTTGATCTGCTACTTTGGCATCCATACTTGCTTCATTTTTGCCTTACACTCTTGTGCAGTGTGTCCATGTTCATTACAAGTATAATAGAGTTTCTCCATAGAAGAATTGTTAGCATTCTTATTCTATTTATCTCTACACTCATAAGCTTGGTGACCAAATTTTCCACAATAATAATAGTAACCATTAAAATTAGGAGTGACTGGAGGCTTACCTTGTGCTTTGCTTCTACACATATTTGAAGTATGTCTCGGTTTTCCACAGTGATAACATGACAACACTTTAGGTCTTTGATTTTGATTGTTGTTGACTTTTTCAGCTTGTTTGGATGATTCTCCTTTGTCGGTATAGCCTAATCTAGCTTTACTTCCAAATCTTCTTTGATTAGTCAGAAAATCATCAATCCTTTTAGAACTATCTTCAGCCAATTTCTTCATTTCATTATGTTGTTGTTGATTTTTTATTTCATTTCTCAGTTTCTCATTTTCTTCCCAAAGTATTCCAATATCTTCAAGTTTCCTTAATAGTTCACCATTGACTCAATTAATGTCCTGATTTACAGTCATCATCCAATTAGATATATCAAAATGGTGCTTAGTGAGTCTTTGTATCTCACTTTCTTTTGCTTGAAGTTGTTCAGTTATCTATCTTCAGTCTTCAATAGCTAGATTCCTTTCTTGCTTAGCATGTCTAGCATTGTTCATTACTTCTACCATTCTTTCCATCTGAGATTCCTGACCGGTTTGTAGTGCTTTCACTTGTTCGGTTAAGTGAATATTATTTTCAGACAAATCAGAGATTGCACTTTTAGAACCATCAAAAATACTTCCTAAACTAGATCCAATGTGATCAAATGCATCATCAATCTCTTCTTCATGGTAGTTAGTATCATTCTCCATAATGGCCATGTTCTTTCTTTGAACCAATAACTTTTTCAAATCATTCTTAGCTTGCTTATACTGCTCAACAAACATCTGCATTTGAATCTTTTGATTCTCTATAGTCTTATCTAACTTATATCTCTCCATGGTTAGATCCTTACCCTTCAGTGGTTAAATTGTCCAATAAGAGAACTGAGCTCTGATACCAATTGTTGGATTGGAGAGATAGGGTACTAAGAGGGAAGGGGTGAATCAGTGCCCACAAAAACTTTTAACTAAAAAACCTTTCAAACTTTAGATAGCAAACAATGGTAACCTTAAACTATAACTTGAGTCGATTACATGCATCATTCATTCATTTAACTATCAAAGGTAAATAGCATGAAATCAACAAGATAATCATCACATAACACAAGTATTTTGGTAATGCAGAAACCCTTGTTAGAAGGTAAAAACTATGGTGGGGATGACACCCACAAATTCTTCACTACTGTGGATAGAAAAGGTTTTCCTATTAGGGCTACAAGTGATGATCACTTATAATGATCTTACCTTGTTAGGAGTAACATATTAGATCAATTAGATCTACCTAGTGATAGGATTTTAGCAACACTACTTGAGTGTGCACTCAGTTAAGAGATTTGCAAAAAGACTATTAGGTCTACTCTGTTAAGAGATTTTGTCAAAACTCTGTTACAATGATTAGAAAATAACAAGTAAATATCTTCTAATGATAACTCAACTTTTCTGATACAAATCTATGAAATGATTAATAGATATTTATATGTGAAGATCTCTACTCTGAACTACTCGGTAGCCTATTTGATTTTGCTTAATCTAAATATCTCTGAATACTATTCTGCTCTGCTTGATAACTAATATTCATGAAGTTGGCTAATGCTTCAAGAAGTTCTTCTACTTGTTCTTAACTTCCTTATCAAGCATCTGCACCTTCATACAAAAGACTTGAAATACATACATACAGCATGCTACTTTTATTGCTTAACAAAATTAGGTTACAATATCTTAGAGAAAACCCTTAGATCTACGACGTACAAAAAAATAACCTAGATCTAGAAAATACGTAAAGATCATCACAATTAATGATGGAATCTTACAATAAATGATCCTTGATCTTGTTAAAATATTTTGTGATTCTATTGTAACTATTTGCATAGATAAATGTGTCATTCTTGATTACTATGTTGTTTACTATCTTCCTCGGTAAACATTGTATATACTACTTGATAATTACACTCGTGCTCGGTGTCCAATCTCCTTGGTGTTTACTTCCACTCGGTAGAACTTCCCTAGTGCTTAGTGTGAAGACTTAACTGACTATCTTGTAGTGCTTGTAGTTACCAACTAGAGTAGCATAGGTAATCAACTGATGTCTTGTACACTAATGACAATCTTTAATGCTCAAATAGAGATAATAGTGATGTGAACAACCACTATCCATAATCCAATCTGTCCTTATGTCTGCTTGTGAAATCAATGCTAGCTCTTGTTCCTTTTTCTTATCTTCATGATCCATAATAGCAATGAATCTAATTTCATCTTCAACTAAATCATCATTAGAAACTCCATCACCAGCATAGTAACATTCTTATGTATACTTAGGCTTGTAGTTAGTTTTGTATTTCTTAACTCTTGTAGGACACTTGGATGCAAAGTGACCAATCTTATTACATTAGAAACATTTGAAAGGTAACTAACCTTCATACTTTCCTTTTCCTTTTCTTTCTTTCTTGTCAATCATAGTAATAATATCATCTATTTCTTTGTCTTCATCTTCATCATCAAAATTACTAGAAATGTATGAATATTTCTTACCATGGATTGATGCTTTGAAGGCTATCTCACTTTTAGGCTCTGTCTTCAATCTTGAAATCTCAAAAGTTGAAATTTTGCTGATCAAGGTCTCTCTCTTGAAATTTGTTGTAAGCTACATGGTCTCATCAAAGATGTTGATCTTGTTTTCATACTCTGTTGTAAGAGTAGTCATCAATTTATCCATAATGTCTTCCTCGGAGATCTCTCCACCATTGTTCCTGATTCCAGCAACTGCTTCATTAATCCTTTGGTTGTAAGCTCTAATGTTTTCTTTAGGTATCATCTCTAATGCATTGTATCTTTTCTTCCATTTCTTTCTACACACATTCTTTGCTTGTGTATCTCCTTCAAACATGTATTTTAGCTACTTCTATATCTTGTAGGTTGTGTCTACTTTCTTTAACTCTAAAAACTCACTATCAGATAAGGCACTGATAAGTGCTTCTTTGGCTATTGCATTTTGATGGAACAAATCCTTTTTCTTGCTAGTACCATCATCTTTTGCAAGATCTTCTAGAGAGGGGATCTTAATATATTTGATAGCCACTTCAAAAACTTCAAAAGCAATGCACTACAAGTGAGTCACCATTTTGTTCTTCCAATCAGGATAGTTCTCTCCATCAAACTTAGGATTGTCTTTTCTAAATAATGCCATCTGATCAACCTCAAGCTATTAAAATTTCTCTTTGAGGCACTTGGCTCTGATACCAATTGTTAGGAATAGTCCCAAGAGATAACTGAGAGGGGGGGTGAATCAGTTATCTACAAGTTTCAATTCTTTATCCAATTAAGTATACTTAAACTTTAAACATAAACAAAAAGAAAGAACACTTGAACACAACACCAATATTTTGGTTACGGGGAAACCCAAATAGGTAAAAACCCCAGTTTGAATTGACACCCACTAATAAATTGCACTAGTGTATAATGATCCTTGTTAGAGGATCTTACAACCCTGTTAGGAGTTGATCTTTACAATGCAATAAGTATAGTGACCTAGTCAAAGGTCAGACCCTGTTAGGATTCTTTTATGATTAACCCTATTAGGGGTGAGGATGCACTATCTGAGAGCTCATTGCTCAAAGGGGTGAATATTGCAACCTTTTGAATAATAGATACACACTATATCTGGATCTTGGTGAACTATGAGGTAGACCTATTGTCTTGATCAGTTCCAATGAATAGCATATACTCTTTACTTGGTCACATAGACCTTCTATTGATGGTTCAACACTTCACACTCTCTACTCTGCTCTTGCCTTTCAACTTTGAACCAAGACTTAGCAATCAAAAATAACTACCTATAAATATCTTCTCTCAGAATGATATAATCAAGTTTTCCTATTAGAACCACCTTTAAATGATATTAGAGAAACAATAACACTCTCTAATAACATTTTTTTCAGCTCTACTAAGCACACAACACAAATTGGGACTGGTCCAAATTAATAAGTGTAGACTCATGCTACACACTGTTGGCTCTACCAAATTAACTAATACTTTCTCCTCAAGCTAAATTACATCATGCACTCTTAAGAAAATCTTCTTAACTCTTCTCTAATCACAAATCCAAGAACACATACTAAAATGATAGGCACAACCCATGTACCAATATAATCTCTATCAACTCTTTTGGATAAACATAGGAAACTACAATTGGTGAATGGAGACTACATAACTTCACTTCTATTGCACATCAGACTCTACATCCATGAATGGAGCAACACTAACATGAATCCATCACATATCCAAGGGTGCAAGGCTCCATGATAACTATACAGACAATCACACATAGAACACTGTCTGTAACTCTGTTAGGAATACTGCTGACACAAGTTGCTACATAACTATCTATATAAACAATTAACCTCTACATCCATGATATCATGCCGATAACATGTGCATGCTACATATACTCAAAGCTTACTACATAAGTCTTCCATGCATGCTACTTACCATATATTGTCATCAATGATGTAACACCCCGCCAGGCAATCCAAGAGGACAAGACATAAACCTCTATAAAATGCAAGTAGTAAATTTCTTTTATTTATTTTAACTAGAATAATATTCATCATTACACTTCATATTTCTAAATGAAGAAATAATTTTCTACTACTTGAATATAAGATTTATACAACTTAAGTCCTCATGGGTTCCCTAATGTCGCTACTAAAGCATCATATAAACCATTTACATGCATAAGATATTCATGGAATCATGAGCTTAAAAGATCTATGTTCATTTTAATGCATCAAGTTAAATGTCCCTAACTTATTTATTTTATTAAACATAATTTAATCATCCAACATCATTATTCCTTTTATCAACTCATTCCATAAATTCATATTGATTTCATCTACATCTACTATCCTTTATCTCACTTTTCTCTAATAATTTAGGTAAGAGATTAATATTCATTAAGGTAGGCATTATCCTAGGTACTTCATTAACATGAACCAAGTATTAACATTATAATCAAGTTACTATTTTATTGCATTTTTTCATAACCATTCATTGTTAATAATTCCAATCACTAATCAATAATTTATAAATAATTTCCTTGGACCCTTTCATCAAGAGAGAATACATTATTTTTGCGATACATCATTATATATAACTATATTTAAGATTATTTCCTTTACATATGGACAACATAAGAGGATAGGATAAATAACATAAACACTTTCTTTTAATGCTAGTAACATGTCCAATATTCCACATTCTTTTCCCTTTCTTTTACCTAGAACTACCCATTCCCTTATGCATTTCTTTGAATTGAGATTACATCAATACTACAAGACTCCTTTTAAGAGATTAAAATTACATGAATACAGATACATAAGTACATTTCAACATATTAAAATATTCAATAAGAAATCTTCAACTGCAGATCTGGAAAGGAATATGTGCTAGGATCATCTAGAGAATCACGAACAATACCTTGATATAAATATTAACCACCCAACCATGTGGAACCAATAGGCCCACTCCCCTGAGCTAGGAGATAGAACCAAAGGCCCATACAAGAGGTAACAACTAGGAAATTCCTAAGGTGGTGATAAAATTTCCCCAAAGTCGCAACACAAAAGAAAAGACAAGAAGACCACAAGGACTACTAGAGGCATGATCAAATTTGTTAGAGACTCTAAGATACAAGCTAGGTGAGTGTCATCACATAGCCCTCACCCCTTGGGTTGTCCTGGTACTATCCACTCTTGGCCCTAGCCCCCAAGTAGGCACATGTGGAACCGAATGCCTCTCGTACAAACAAGGTCATTCAGTCATACCTACGCATAGGTACCTTCTCCCACTCCTATCCTTAGTCTTTACTAGCACTAAAGGCATGGGTGAGGCACAATTAATCTTTATTAGTGTGTAATTTTCCATTCCAATAATCTCCCATTCCCAATTCATTTATTTAGGTTTATCACTTGGTTAAATAACTCATAGTAGGTTATCCTGGTACTAGCCACTTAGGGCCCCGGCCCCTCACTATGAGCCACTCACCTAGTGTATTTAGCTTCCCTAACATACATATAAAAATCATAATAACATAATAGATCCATCATCAAGAGTTCATATCAATTCCATAACAACATTTGATTGAGCTTAGGAAAACATATGTTGTTCCTAGTCCACTTGACAACCCTAAACCCAATATGGCATTCAGAATGTTCCAAACATATAAGAAGACATCTAAGTGATATTATAAACATATTCAAAGTACACATAGATCCAATTAACCAAAAAAACAAATTCTAATAGCCTCTGGTAACCATATGAAACCCTAAAACTTAGTGATGTTCTTAAACTGAATTATTTCAAGCAAGGATTAAATGCAAAGAATAGTCATCATAGAACAGTCATCCATAACTTCCACAAAAAAAATAATAAAGACAATCACTTTGTTGGAGATTTAGATAACATAATTATGGACTCTCAATTTTATTTTTAGGAAGATCTAATGGTGGGAAAGAAACTTATGACTTTTGGTTTAAAACAGAAAACTTTGGTTAGGGTCCAGACCTGCCTTCACTAAAATGATTGTAATTTTCACAAAACATAATTAAAATTCTCCAAACCAATTGGAAATGAAAGATAAGAATTAGTAGAATCTCTGATATCAAATTCAGACTTCTATATAATCATATCAGCCTGTAGAATATGAATATATTTGACAAAAAATTCAGAATCAAGAATGGATAGGCATAGTCTGCCAAAATGTCAAAAATAAGGCATTAATTCGACCCTAAAAATAAAATCAGAGAGATACCCATTTGAGATCTGTGAATTTTAATTCCATAAAATCAATTTATTAAAACCATTGATTCAATTTAAATTATTATAATAATAGATCTCAAAAAATGGGTTGCTAAAAACCCTAGGAAAACACATGCCAATTCTTACAAACAAAAACTCAAAACTTTAAAATAACCATAGAAATGAAAATTACAGATATAATAAATAATGATAATATATAAATAGATCCATATTCTATCAGAGACATAAAGTAACTAAAATATTCAATCCATACCTCATGTCCTATGAAGGTTGAATCGAAGAAGGAAGGAAACAAAAGAGAAGATAAATCCAAACTTGAGATGCATCCTTCAAACCCTATCCACTTTCAGAAATCTCCATGAAAGAAAGAAATAGTTTCACAGAAAAGAATACCTCTCTCAACTACTAAAATTCTCACAAAAATGTCTCTCTCCCAAAAGCAAAGATAACCAAAAATTCTTAAAGACATATGCTTACAAACTCTCCCTCACATCTCCAAGTTTTCTCTCCAAAATCTCCATGAAAAGTAAGGTCATCCTCTCCTCAATTCTTCAACCCCAAAATCCCCTCGCTTAAAATGAGAAATTAGTGCATATAAATAGATTTCCAAAGGTTGAGAGGAAAAGTAACCAACTCCCAACTAACTCTTAACTAAAGGGTATTATAAAATAACTTAATATCATACAACTATATTACTCAAATATACAATAAAAGATGATTTGTATTCATTCATACATATATGTAATATTATCCTAACATATATGCATATGACATCATTAATTACATATATATATATATATATATATATATATATATATATATATATAACCTATCCACATTATTAATAATTAACAATTGAGAATAATATACCTTGCATTATTTAATATTTAATTATTAATAATACTATACTTTACATTAATCCCAAAATATACACCATCAACAATATCTACAATAATTAACATATAATCACATATAAATTATATATATACATACATATATGTGTGCACCCATATATATATTTATATATATATATATATTTATATTTATATAGATACATGCCAAATACCAAACACTATAATCTATAAGATTATGAAGTAATAGCTCACAATATTATTACCTATTAATAATTACTATAGGATATAACACTAAGGTAGAATAAAATCACATTCCTCAAAATAAATCTAATCATCCAAAGAGGCCATAAAAATCAACTATGAAACATATCGAGAAAACCATAAGATCAAACAAGGTCAACCAAAGTCAACAAGGAAAGTCAAGCCAAACTCCTGACCAAGCATGAAACCCTGAAACACAACATAGAAAGATTAACTAAGAATCATACCAAGAAGGAGAAATAAATAAAATGAGTAAACAAATCATACAACTAAATGAATTCAAGTGGCCACAAGGCACTAACTACAACAATGCCCAACCGGGTGTGCTGGATCTGGGTTTTTCACCCAAAGGTTGACTGACAAAGAAGGAACCCTAATATTCCCAAATTGGAATAATGACAAAGGAAGACTCATGTAGGGTCCTTAGTACTATCTCCATAACAACAACCATTGAGTATTTGAGGGCACGCTCAGACCTATGAAGCCAGGTGAAGTCAATGCCCGGTACCTGCAAGCCTGCATCACAAAGAAGAAATACATATGCACGGATATACATATAAAAGAAGACATTACAAACAGATGACCAGGATTGATACATTGTGTGGAACTCAGTTATGTGAGTAACTATGACTTCATCCTGAATCATGAAAACACATCATATATATATATACACTCAAAGCATGTAGCATCATCATAACGAAGGTTAGAATCTCAAGCATTGTGTTAGTCTCTTATCAATACTAATAATAAATCAACATAATAAAATCATCAAGTCAGATACAAGATTCATCCAAAGTAACCTTAATAGAATAAAATATAAATAATCACTTTTATATATATATATATATATATATATATATATATATATATATATATATATATATATATATATATATATATATATATATCAAGTACATATCATATAACATCCTAACTATATTCTTAAAGGTCTTGAAGGTACTCAATACATACACGAAGATAAATACATACAAAAATGATACCTTTAGATAGTATGTCTGATATTAGAATCCTTGAGCACTAGCTTATAAAATTATTATAAACAAACTATAGGAATAGATCAAACAAGTATCATGAACAACTTAAGCTGTAAGAAAACATCAAAAGATCTTAATTCTTTCAAAAACACAAAACTTATATTAGGGTTAGAGGGGTATTACAAATGACAAACATACAGTCAGCACTGGCTTGCTAGAAAATCTCCAACAGAGGCTTATAGCAACGCTTCAAGACAATTTATAAATTGGGAAAAGTCTAAGATTTTATTCTTTAATACTTCCCTTCTAGTGCAACAACATGTATGTAGAATTATTGATATGAAAGCTGGAGTTCTTCCAAATAAATACTTGGGGATTCCGCTATTTGAAGGTGCTTCTAAAACAAAACTTTGGAAAGACTTAAATGATAGTTGTGTGAAGAGGATGGAAAGTTGGAAGGGGAAATAGCTTACATATGCAGGGCATATTATCATGTTGCAATTAGTCATCACTACAATTCCTATATTTTCTATGAATTGTTTAAAGATCACAATTAAAGTTTTGAGATATATCGAGTAGAGGATGAGTAAGTTTTTTCTAGAATGGAGGACATGAGGAGGACAAAATTCTTTTAGTGGTGTGGGATACTATTTGTAAGTCCAAAAATAAAGGGGGTGATGGCTTGCATAAATGGCATTTGATTAATAGGGCTCTAGGGGCAAAACTAGTATGGGAAATCTACTCCAAACCATCTTAGCTATGGGTGTTGATATTAAAGATGAAATACTTGGATTCGATGGCAGATAATCAAATACTTATTGTCCACAATACTCCTAAGGGTTCTTCCATATGGAACTTTATCATAGAATGTAGGCTTGTAGTGTGTGACCATATTTCTTGGTAGATTGGGGATGTACGTGAGGCAGCTTTTCAAGATGATTTCTGGAATGGGTGGTCGGTGCACTCAAAAAGAGATAACTTATAGAATATGACTCCATTCATGAAAGATGTGTGGGGTGAGAAGGTAAGGGATTATATGGAGGTCTGAATAGGCCTAATGGGGGAGTAGTGGTGTTGTAAGAATCTTGATTCTATCAGTCTTAGTGTGGATCAATGTGAGCTAATGACTAGAATTTTTATAGAAAGATCACTAACTTTATGTAATGATAAAGACACTATTATATGGTGTGTGGCTAAAAGTGGAAATTACTATGCTAAATCGGGATATCAATTGATGGCTATGGAAGAAAATATTGAGGATTGGCCTTATAAGCTTTGTTGGGATAAGGATTGTTTACAGAAGGTTGGAGCTTTTTCTTCGTTATCCATTCAAAGAAAGATTTTAACAAGTGAACATAGAAATAATTATGGTTTTGTGGATCCAACTATGTGTCTTCTGTGTAGGAAAGAAATAGAGGATGTAGACCACCTTATTGTTCAATGTGAAATGGCTCAGAGATGCTAGGATATGGCAAGGCTAAAATTGAACCTTATGGGACCCTTACCGAATTACTTATTGGACCTCTTTAAAGGATGGATGACCCATTTTTAGAAATCTACCCTATCTAAAGTATGGATTGTTTACCCATCTATGGTTATATGGGAATTGTGGAAAGAGAGAAAAAGGAGAGTCTTTCAAAATACTTTAGAATCAATAGAACAAATTTTGTTAAGGATTGATGCGGCGATAGAGGAGGTGATGAGTTCACCAGTAAGTTTTTTGAATTCAAATTCAATTTTCTCTTCTTAGGATAGGCTAGTTCATAATTCATGGACTAGAATTAAAGTTAGATACAGGAATAATGGTAGCCAAGCCACATTGGTGAAGACTTGTCGAAAAGATATTGTTTGGATTTCACCGGACCTGGGGTGGATAAAGATCAACATTGATGGATACTCAAAAGGGAATTTGGGTATCTCTGGTGTAGGTGCTATTGCTCAAAGTTCAAATGGTGATATCTTTGTTGTGGCAGAAAAAAAGCTCCAAGTTGGGACTAATAATATGGCACAAGTGCAAGCAGCAATGCTCGCAGTCAGATTAGGGTGTGTTTTGGGAATGGAAAAAATTCATATAGAAGGGGATTCTAAAGTGATCATTGAAGCAGTTAAAATGAATCATTCACATACATGGAAAATTCAAAGTGTATTAAGGGAGGTGAGAAGTATTTTAAATAAGTTTAACAACTTTAAAATAAGTCTTATACTTAGAGAAGGGAACAAAGAGGCAGATTTTATTGCCAATTGGGCAATATCCTTTGAAAAGACTAATGAGATTGTTCTTGAAGATTATTGCAAGATTGATTTGGCTTAACCTAGTAATAATTTAGTCCTTAAACTAGGAATGAAGATGCATCTATGAAAAAGTAGGGGAATTTTTTTTATTCATCTATTTTATCCCTTTGGAGGTGGAAAGGACAGTTGACAAGAGCAAGGACTGAACTTATGACATGTGACGACTAGCTGATGCATTCGTATGGGATGGAATAATTATTAGAAGACCATGATTCTCTTGCAAATTGAGGGAGTTAGAGGTGCAAAAATATATTCGACATGAATAATATAGGGGCATGTGATTGATGTCATTCCTTTTCATTATATATTGAAAGGAGGCTAGTGATGAGTAAAATGAAATTTAATACTAAGGTTTTTTTTTAGAGTTACAAGAATAGAAAATGCAAAGGATAATCATAGGAAGCTATGGAGACTAATTTTAGTGTTGATTTTGATAAGTAGATGAAGGAATTCAAGGGTTCAGCTAATAGGGAATGCATCAAAGGATTGTTGAAGATAAAATCAGAAGGAATGATTGATGTTTTGATTATGGTGATTGGGGAGCAGTTTCAGGAGAGAATAATTAAACATAGAATAAATTTGGACATCATCTCAGTGTTTATAGCTTGGGGATTGGAAATTAGGGAAAGCACAGAGGAAGTGGGTCAGATTACCCGTGCCTTGTTTGAAGAGGATGTTCTCAGCAAACTGGACTCCATTATAGAATGGGCAATTCCATGGATAGGCATTGATATTAGGGAGTTTTTTAAAGATGAGGAAAATGGATGCAGATTCAGGCTCATTTTATTTCTAAGATGGAGAGCCAATGCAGATAAGACACTCATGTTTTAAATTGCAAGCAAAGGATGGAAAAAGGTGAAGGAGGAATTGGGTAGGTAGGACAATAGGGCCAATGAATTAGCCAAGTTATTTTCATAGAGTGTGCCTCACAGGTAGCACAACCCAAGGGGTCGAGGCAACGCTTTACGAGAGGAGATATGAGCAACATACATGGGAATTTTTTTGACAGTTTTTTTGGGTAATGGTAGTTTATATGGTGTCGAGGTAGCTTCTTGGGTTATATAAGAACTAAAACACAACATGGTTTGTAGACTTCATTTCAGGTGGGTAATGGCTTAAACAAGGAAAATTATACATTTTATGCAAAAATTTCTTGATGTATTTGAAATGTAAAGTTGTAAAGTGACTTTAGGATAAGCTAATTTTGAGTATGATTAGTTGGGCAATTTTGAAAGTAATTTGATGGGTAAATTCCCTAGGTTGAAGTTTAGCAAGTTGTTTAAGATCTTACTAGATTGTAAACTCAATGTAATTCTCTTTTATGTATTAATAATAAAATACCTTTTACCGATCAAAAATAATAATAATTAAACATTCTTAGTAATATATTAATAATATTACTATTTAATTATGTAATAATATATATAGTATTATAAAATAATATATTATTAATATTGTTATTTAATAATATTAAACATTTAATAAAATATTGTATGCAAATTAAATGTCTAATTCTAGAAATGAAATACTAACTATTATAAGCTATCAAATCAATCTAAAATGCATTCCAATGAAGATTACAAAGAGAGAAATGAAATAAAAAAACAAATCTTTTACCTTGACTCACCCATGTAGCTTGTCTCCATTATTCTCCTAGCCTTGAATTCTTGGATTGGGTGAGATCTCAGATTTGCAAATGTGCTCCTTTTGCCCAAGATGTTTCCAAAGTGTGGAGATGGTGGATTTATATGCAAAAACTAGCCTAAATCTAGATTATGCAAATTTGATGAATAGAAATGATGTGTGAATGCTCAAAATAATGCTAAGATGACTTGATTGCTTAATTGCTATGGATGCTTGAATTTCTGAATGATTAAATTTTTGAATGCTTGAAATCTCTATTGTTATTAGGCTCTCAAAGGGAGAGGAAGGCTCCTTTTATAGGTTTTTGGAGGACTCAATCCTAGGTGGAAAGATCTAAGGGTGGAGATTGAAAGGTGGAAGATCCTAAGGTTGGAATTGACTTGGTTGAAGGGGTTGGGATAAATAGGGATTTAGTTGGAATGTGAGAGAAGGAATATGAGAGATGTTCCTCCTACATTGACAAAGAGGAGTGCAAGGTGGAAGGGAAAGACACATGTCAAGTGTCTCACAAAGACCCTTGAGAAGAAGGTGGAAAGACATTTTCCTCGTGAGGAATCTTGGCACAAGTGTCACATGAGTCATCTTTGACTCTTTGAGGTGGCTAGAGAAGCTCCTTAGGAATAGAGAATGTGTTCTTGACCAAGTCTCATGAGGCCACATAACCCTTAATAATAGGATATGTGGGTGAGGATAATTGTGACTTATTAATAATTAATATAAATTAATTATTTTAGCCAAGATGATGTGTTAGGTGACTAGGTCTATGAGATGGACTAAAGGACTTAGTCATATAGTGATTGTGTAATTGACTAATTCATTAAATCACTTTAATAAGACTAATTAGAAGACTTAGGATAAGAAGAATAAGACAAGTGAATATACTAAACAAATTAAATAATTTATTTAATAATAAAGGAAATAGAAATTAATTAAATAATAAATATTTAATTAATTTATCAAGTCAATTTTAAGTGTATACATTTTGCCCCTCTTTGAAATAATGTGATGGTCACATTGTTTCAAAGAAAAATCAAGCACATTGTCCCTGCCTCAGTCAGAAGTGATGCTAGCATGCCCCCTCGAGAGATTGATCGATAAATTTTTGGTTTTCAATTTTATTTTTCTTTTTTTGTGATGATAAATCTCATGAAAAGATGTGTAAGAAACTGACAAGAAAATGGTGTGGCTGAAGGATTTTGATAGGTATAGTCCACACACCAAGCAAAGAGGGTCCACAGGATATATACAGGGGTCAAAGGGTCTAATAGGTGATCATTTTTACACTTGTCATCGTGAGTGTGGAGTTGTGGAGAGAAGAGAGCTTAGCTGAGCAAGATATCATTTCCTTTGTCAAATCATCAATTTGAGTGTGTCAAGAAGTTCCAGAGACCAACTGATTATGGGGAGCCCATAGGTGGTTAAATCCTCCCTTGTTTTTAGTTGATTTTTCATGTTTTGGATAATATTATAACATGTTTTAGGGTGAATCTAGATTAGGTTTAGTTAGAAATTTCTTTTTTTTGAATGGTGAAGAACAAATGCACAGTTGTGATGCATGTATGTGCAACAATATGCCATGTTTGTGCAACAACATGGTATTTATGTGCATACATGTGGGGCACCTATGCATTCATCTTAGGAAATTAGAAAGTAGCACATTTATTAAATAAATGTGTGCATATGTTAATCTGCACATACACATATATGTGTTGTGCATGTGTTTAGTAAAACTGTGCAAATGTTTATATTCTGTGCAATTATGAGGGGATGTTGTGCATGAATGTTTTTGTGTTGTGCATTTGTTTTATTAGATGGAATGAGGTAGATGATTACAAATATTAGGTCAAATTATAGGTCATTGAGTTGATTCACTCTGTCGATTGAGTAATTTGATCATTTTGAAGGTAGGCAACATCATTGCATGGTCACTAGTCAACCTACCCGATTAGATAATTGATAGAATTATCTGTTGAGACATGTCATAAACATGTGTTTGATTTAGATATAGGATAGATAGATAGATCAGTCTATAGTAGACATTATAGTTTTCTTGTTGTGTTGATTATGATAGGAGGATATTATCAATGTTCTGATGTCATGGGAGAGATATCCCATTACTCAGAATTTGAGGTTGGTGATCTCAGAGACTAATAGAGTGTTGATAGGTGCGACTAGATTGTATCATATTATCTATATGCTCATGATCAAGGTGAACTTAGGGATGTTGACAGCACTTTCAAAGTGGTGGAACTCTAAGACTAGTACCTTTTATCTCCTGATAGGAGAGATGATTGTGACATTAGAGGATGTATACCACATCCTTTGTCTGTCGATTGTATGTGATCTTGTACAGTATGATTGACATGCAGGATTGATAGAGTGCAGAGCTGTCTTTGGCAATCATGAGATTAGTGATTCAAAGATCATTTGAGAGGACATGGTGGACCTCTATGAACCTCTTCCTATTATGTTGGCTGGAGAAATCAGTGACTACATCTATCTAGATGAATGACCCCAAGGATTTGTAGTTGGGTGGGGGTGGACCCTACAACATATGATGGAGGAGGGCACCCATTTTTGGGGGGGTGTATGTTTATTGGCTCACTTATTCCATGATTTGCACCAAGTGGTGTATCAAAGAGGTGCATCATTATCAGTAGGAGTTACATTGCTCCATGTCTAGGTATGGGAGCATATTGTTGTTACCAGACTAGTTGGTATGAGGCTCAAAGGCACATGGTAGCCTTATGTCTTTTTATATGCATGTATTCAATCTCAGCATAAGCTGGGACAGTTAGATTTTTGGAGGCACACACTGGACACAATTGATGTAGTCATTTGGAGACCATACATTGACTATCAGCCATGGGATGATGAGAGGCAACTTGGCTTCTATTTTGAGTCGAGGTGGTTGATTGGCAGGACTGTGTTTATTATTGAGAGGTAGATGGTACACTAGATTCTAAGATAGTTTGGCTAGATCTAGGGGATTCCTCAGGGCATGAAAGATTTTTCTAGAACTCACTAGGAGAGATGAGACTGGGGGCCATGGTGTCATTTGAGCTATCATGACAAGAGATTTTTGGACATGTCATTTTAGGCATGGTTGATGAGATAGGGTGTTGTGGACCCAGGGATGATAGTGGAGTATGAGAGATACTTGAGGGATCACCCATTTCCCAAGTTGACCAATCCAAAGGAGAGGCCACCACAGTGAGACGTGGGAGAGGGAAGGAGAGACATGAGGCATGGGAGAGATGGTAGAGGGGATGGTGATGATGATGATGTACCTGATGGTGGAAAAGGACATAGAGGTGGACCTCAAATGTGAGGAGGAGTATGAACATGGGGAATCATGCCACCCCTAGCTCCATAAGTACCGAGACCACCTCCTACACAGACACAGGTAAATGCCCCAACATTGGTTTAGGCATAGGTACTAGTACAGGCACAGATGGAGGATATATAGGTACAAAGTAGATAGGTATAGGATAATAAAATGCTCAACATGGTTGGAGAGAATGTACATATGTTAGATATAGGTATACAAGATGAGTAGAGGGATATGGATATATGGGATCAGGACCCATTTTTGCAGAGAGAGGAACAGGAGGATGAGGACATGGACATTGATGCCTTTCTAATCAGACTAGCACTAACACATGTACATGTAGATCAATTCCCTAGGCTTGAGATATGGGTTGAGAGGCTAGAGGTAGAGCTAGTAGAGGTGAGGTAGGAGTGAGATGTGTCCATAGAGTGGGTAGGAGAGGTGAAAACATTGTTAGATGAGCTAGAGTCCACATAAGCATTGGTCCCACATGCAAATAGTTTACGATTGATGATGAGAGCCAATAGGGAGATCACCTACTGGAAGGAGGCATACAGATAGGTTGTACTAAGGGATCAGTGGATAGGGAGCTTTTGAGAGAGCTCATATGCAGTGAGGACATCAGTACATAGGTGGGTACCAAGGGATAGTGGGGGCATAGCTTCATGACCTTTGAGGCCACAGACAAGGTCATGAGATACAGATAGAGTTGGTCCTTCTATAGCAGCATAGAGACACATATAGACCGAGTAAGGGGGTAGTGGATCATAGACATTAATGTACACACACTATCATTTGTATCATGTATCATTATGTATTTGTAGATGGATGGACATATTGTTATGTTTGATATATCATTGGACATTTGGAATTTTGACTCCTTATTATTTTATGATGTATGGACTCTCTTATGTGATGGACTTACTATGATGGATTTTTATGTTTGATATGTTTATGGATACTAACATATGTAGGATGTGATGATTTATGATTCTATTGTATGATGATGCCATACTATGATGCTACATGTGATGATGATTGATTATGTAAAAGATTATTTTATATCATACACTTATATGAATTCCTAAATGATGATATGATCTTGTAAATTTTCTTATCTAATGTAATGAAATTGAATTTTATTTATATAATTAATAATGATTTTGTATAGCTAATAAATATGATGCATATAATGATTATGATGGAAATTAATGGAATGAATGGAAATGTACCTATGAAATGCATAGTGAATATTTATAAATGGAAAATGCTAAATGGTAACAATGTGATGATAAAAGAAGATAATAAGAAAATAAGATGATAATAATGTTGGAAAGTTGACTTTACTAAGATTATATGACTAGTTTTGTGTTTTCATTATGGAAACAAAGTCGTATGGAGTTTTGATAGTAAGCACACAAGCTTTGAAGCTCATATTTTGGCTAAGTATAGTAGACAATGCAGACAACAATGTACTTGATGATTAGAGCATCAACACACATGTGTATGATCAAGTTATGGTATGCACCCTTGGATATAAGTTTTTGAATATGTTATTATGCTATGTCTAAGAATGCAAGATTAGATATGATGGTATCAAGAAGTTACAGCAAGTCTAAGTGACACTGGTAGTTCAACGGTAAAGTAGAACAAAGCATAGAGCCGACATGAAGTTTTTGATTAGCATGTATCATTCTATTTTGTAAAGGCTATACACCTATTGTAATAGTGTTTTAAACATGTTATTATGATCATATGTAAACACACTTGAGCCAATTAGTTTGGAAGCATTGTGTGTGTTGAATTTTACACCGACACAATATTTAGTTTTGGTTGCATCTATTCGACATGTATATATATGACATGCACTTTTATATTTGTGAACAGAGGTGAAATAATATCCACCCTAAAATGTATGGGGGAATATGAGATCTACTTCTAAATCCAAATTCCCAAAGGAGAGATCCAAATTGATCAACCAAAAGGTTAATGCACAATCAAATCAATCTATGGAGAATATGAAAGAGGAAGAAAACCTTATATTTCCCTATAGGGGAGTTGTGTTTGAAATCTGAAATAATTGAAAGGGAAGTACTAACCTCAAAATAGGGTAGATCTAGAAAATTCTGATTTCTAATGTTTGTGTGTAGTTTCAGGCAATTTTGCAACCTGTTTCGGACTGGAAATGCCGAGACGAAGAAAACCCAAAAAACTTGTATCTTTCAGATAGCAGGTAGTCTTTGACCCCGATAAAAGGTCAAAGGCTACATTAATATTTTTAAGGTTGACTTTGACTTTGTTCATAGATCTTAGAAGTTCACTAAAAAGGGTATCCAAATCCAATCTTAGATCTGCATTTTTGCACTTGTACCTACAAGAAAAAGAGGGTTTTTGGTGTTTGTTTGAGGGGTTTGCCTTGGAAAAACCCCAGTTTGGAATCAACCTTAATATTGAAATTGAAAAGAGAATGCTATCACGTAGTAGAAGTAGATCTAATAATGAAGCTATGAAATTTGATAGATATGCAATTGTATTTCAAATGTAAATAAATGTATTGATATGAAAGCTTTGAACACAACAATGGCAAATGTAAATCAAAACCATGAAAGTAAATACAAAACCTCCATGCTTTTATGCTTGGAAACCACCTTGATACAAGAATAAATAGATCTAGAAGATGAACAAAGGATCTTTAAGGAAGATCACACCATCATAATGGCTAGATCTAGGGTTTGAATGATGAATCTTGCATGCTTGAACCAAATCCCTTCAAAGACTTGAATCCTTGAATCCTTGAATCCTTGATCTTCAATGGAGAACTTGAATGGAGAAGAGGACTTGAATGCTTCCTTGAAAATGCTTGATTAAATGCTTGAGAACTTGATGGCTTGTGAATATCTCCTTGAGAGCTCCTTGATCATGAAATTGCTTGATTGTTGATGTGAAAATGAGAGAGGAAGGCCTCCTTTTATAGTGATCTAGGGCAAAATGTTAGAAATAGGGAATACTAAGAGGGAGGGGTGAATCAGTATTCTACAAACTTTATCTTTTTCCCAATTATGGATATAAGAGATTATCTTTACACATGCATAACATAAGAAGCTAAACAACATGCATAATAATAAAGAACTCATAACACATTATTTGTTCTCAAGGAAATCGTGGCCAAGGGAAAACCCCAGTGGGGATGGTACCCACAAAGATCCACTAATCAAAAGTATCCTATTAAGGATGTTGACCCTATTAGGAGTCTATTACAAACATATAGTGTATCAGTCCTAATTAAGGGACTATAGGCCTTGTTAGAAGCCTCAACCCTGTTAGGAGTTGTAGTACAAAATGTGATTACCAAATGAGCCCACTGCCCAAACAAGTAATGTACAGTATACACTAATGACAAAAATAGTTTAAGGTACATAACCTTATACTACTTGCATCAATATCTCTTCACTGCTCTTCACTATCGCTATTACATATGCATCATATACTTCGCATCATATCACTTCACTATACATCAAATGTTCACTATATATCCTACTTTACAATTACAATTACATTTATACCAATAGCTTTATCCAAGGGTTAACATCTAGGATGTCATCCCTTTATATTGTTAAGTCATCATTTTGATAAACAAAATAATCCCTTAACTCTTTACTAGTTTTGTCTTCATATTCTGTCCTATCGGCTTGACACTGTCTTTGGTAAAACTATCATAACTTCTTTTATACATGCTGTACTAACTTGTGCTCTAAGATGGGTGATCAATAGCATCATAGAGTCTATGTTCAATTGTGCAAGCATTGAACTTACTCCAATCAATGTCACAGACAAAAACTATGTCCAGGTTCACTGGTAAAAACACTGTCTCACACTTAGACAAATTTGCAATGCACTCTATCATACTTGCTCTTTGACCTGTGTGATCTTCATGTGGATCATATGTTTCCATAATGACAACATCTATGCAATCAACTCAGCCAAATTGCCAGTAATCTCCCCCTTTGTCATTGGTGGCAACATATGAGAAAATTGGCTAAGTGTACAACTCAAAATCTCAAAATTGTGGCCATAGTATAAAATGTATATACTATCCTTATAACTCCTCAAAAAAATTTATCTCTAATATAGTACTCCCCCTAAGAGTATCAATCCTTATCATATACTATCAATTTTCTTTTATATATATCTCCCCCTTTGACAACAATGACAAAATAAGGTAGGGAGGATTACAAAAATTGTATCTCAAAAAGTTTATACCTCAATTCATTTATTGCAAAGCTGGTAGGCTTGCAACACAATCTACAAAATCTATCTTCATGGCTTCTATCTCCTTCTCCCATGATTTCTTAATGAAATCTACCACATTAAGTAATGCACTCAGTCCATAAGATGTTATTTCACATGCTTGGAGGTTTTCAAAGTTAAACTTCTAAAAAAATGTCTTAGCTAAAAGACATTCTTCCAACTGCTCTTCAATAACGCTTAACTTCATAGAAGTATGCTCTCTCAAAAGAGTGTATGTTTTCAATTTTCTATCTCTCTCATCTTGCACAACTATGATTTCATCATAAAGCTTCTGAACTTTCTTCTCAACATCACATACCTTCACATTGGGGCTAGACAGAAGGTTTGTTCCATTCAGAATTTTTGCTTCCTTCAACTTTATCTTCTGATCTTCTGCTATTGTCAAGGTCTCTATTTTTGTACACTGTATGTACAAAGATTTTCCTATCTCCAAATGCTTCCTCAAATCCTTGATATAGATATCAAGAATGTTGATATCATTCCTGATATTCTGACTGATGTTTAAAAGCATTCTAGCCTCATAGGTTGCTTGTGCTTTCACTTTTGCAATATCAGACAAGTTTGTGAACTCATTATCAAATGTGCTCATTACCTTCTTTGCTTTCTCCATAGGGTCTGCTTCTGCAATTTGTGTAGTTACAGTGCTTTGTAACTTCTTAGTTAGTTCCTTTAGACACCCTTCAAGACTCTTTACTTTCTTATTCTTGCCAATGATTTTATTCAAGGATGTGATCAATTCCAACTGATCATCATCATCCACTTCCTTTCCCAAATGCTCAATCATAGATCCAATTTGAGTCTTCTTTCTAGTCTCAGGAGTAAGACTAATATCTTCTTTGGTGGGAATGGTAATTTTTTCCTCTGTTACTAGTGGTTCCATAACTGTTTTCTCTGTCATCTCTTCTTCTTTTATAGCTTCCTATTCTTCAAAGGCCAAATTGTCAACAATGTTCTCCAAATTCTTGAATACATTTTCATCAGTATCCAAGGTGATTTTTGTACCTTCTACATTCATTGTTTCATCTTCAATATTAATAGCTAGAGGATAGGGAATATCCTCTTGTTCTTTCTCACTTGCTTGCTCTACTGCAATTGATGATTCTCCAACATTTTCTACCATAACCTTGATAATAGCTTGCTCTATCTCATAATTGATTTCTTCATACTTGCCTCCCATAATCTGAATAGTTCTCCTTTTGGTTCTTAGATGGGTGCTTAGGGCTTTCATGATCTGATTGAAATGTGTTTCATCTCTTATTTCACAAAGCTTCCTCACAAGCTTTTCTTTGATAGCTATGTCCTCCTCTATTGCTCTCTTTTTCCTATTTACAAGTTTGTTAAATAAATCATCAGGTATATGTCCCTAAATTGTATCAAACTTCTTGTCAGCCAAAATCATATGCTTCACAACTGCATTTTCCAAATTAATTTTGTCTATATAATCATAAAGATCATAGTATTTGTTCATTCTTGCAAAGTCACCATTCTCAATGATCTTCTCATTAAGCTTTTCAACTTTTGGTTTCCAAGCTTTCTTCTTAGTAGTGACATCATCTTTTACTTCTACAATCTTTCTTGGAACTGGTTGCACTAAAGTTTTGTCTCTTTCCTAGTCCAGTAGCACTTTCCTTTACTCTTTTGCTAAGTGTCGAGGAAGTGGATCTAGTAGACATATTTGCTTCTTTATCCTTCTTAGTTACTTCCACTTTCACCTTCACTTGTGGTTTTTCCTGTTGTACTACAATTGATGATAAAGGAGGGATAGACAAAACTTTTTTTTGTCCACTCTCTCTGATTGCTAATGTTGTTTTCTTTACTACCAAAAACTCATGCTCTGTCATTCCTGTATCTTTTAGGATTTTCTTAATAGTGCTGTCAACTCTCTTCTTAGACTGCTTCTCTTCAATTAAGGTCTTTGCGGAGTTGAAGTTCTCCTCAAAGGTTCCAAACATGTTACCTTGAGTGTCCAACTTACACTTAAGTAACCTGCTAACATATTCTTCAATCTCTACCTCAAATATTTCATAGCCAAGAGGGTCTATGAACTCTGTTCTAGGCTCTACTACTTCAATATAGGTAAAGTCAATATCCACCATAAAACATATATCATCTTTATATTTCTCAACAAGAGACTTAGGGATCCTTGATCTGCTAGACACAATATTCTGAAATGTCTTAATAACTAGTACTCCACTCTCATTTGCACTGTCAATAACATGTCTTCTTTACACTAGGTTAATTCTTTCCATTGTATTTTTTCGATCATTCTAGTCATTTCCTATGGTGTAAAGAAATCTCCTCAAAAGATGAAAGAACATATATGTGATTAGGGATGAGAACCTAAACTATGTATACTTAGTTTTCTTCATCTTCTCCAAGTTCTTAAACAATTGAATTCTTAGAATTTCAAACATATCAACTAGTACCCTATCAACACACATTAGATAGTTTACATGTACCATTCCAGCTACCATGTCATCCTCTCTTGAATTTACACAAAACTTAGTGGTTAGGATTTTGAATAAGTATCTCACATCATCTTGTTTGATCTTACTAATCACAATTCCTCTACCATTGTAGGATGAGTTTGTGTTGTCAATGACTATTTTCCTCATGTTTTTCTCATTTAAAGGAATAGCTCCAGTTTTAGATAATCCAGTGACTTCATGAATCAAATCTATTGCAATATCTATCACTCTATCTTCTAGCCAAAACTTTCCATTATGAATTCTTCTCAAGATAATCTTAGTGCATTCTTCATTATCAAATTCATACTGTAATCCATACTTAACAATTTCATTATGTTCCAAATATTCAAAACCTTATTTCGATGTCATATCCTGATTGTAAATCTTCTGATATTCATTTGTGAAATCACTATCACTAACTATCTCTAGTTTGCATCCAAGATAACTTTTAACATTCTCCAAATGTAAAACTCTATCTAGTATGAATGATAATGCAAACCTAGGGTTATCTTCAAAGGGTTCTACTAGTTCCCTTTTCATTTTAGGTATATTCTTATCTCTAACATTTTGTATTAATGAAACATCCATGATTTCTTCAAATTCCTTTACTGATTCAAAGATTTTTCAAGTAAAATACCTTAATTTCATGATTTTAGGGCTTGCGTAGATTCGGCACAAAATTCTTCTCCAAATCCTTGAAAAATACTTCCAATCACTACTCTTTGATCTCCTTGACACTTGAATTCACTTTGATGATCAAATAATATTGATCATAACCTTTTATTAATTCAATCTCACTTAGATCTGACATCGCATTCAATTCTTTTGTCGCTTCTTTCCAAAAAGTCATTTATGCTAACCTACAAAACTTAAAACTTCTTGCATCTCGCAAAACATAATATTTTTCTTTGCACTCTTAACCATAGCATTAGAACATCATAAACTATCTTGCATTAACTACGCAAGAATCAGTTCATCATATATCTACTTCTACACTAATCTAAGTTCCTATTCTATTGTAATTTACATAAATTAAGTACTTTGAGATGGGTCAAGTAAAGATTCATTCTTACCTTTCAATACTTCACCTTCCTGAGTACCTTCAATGTTGAGTATTTCTCCTTGATTTGTGCTTTTGATAAACTTCACTTCATCTAAATTACTATAGCATCCTTTCTGACTATTACTTGCATCTTCATTTCTTCTTGCATGATTTCTAGGATTAGGATGAAAAAATCTATTATTCATTCTGCAAAACCTTCTTGTATGTCCAATCTTGTTGCATATCTGACAAACAATTCCATTGTTTCCATATCTTGGTCTAGGCTGATAGAATTGTGATCTGTAGTTTCTAGCAATGTGTCCAACCTTGTTGCATCTATAACATATAACTCCATTTCTTCTATTCATATCTTTAGTAGGTTTCTTATTTGCATTGTTAGTATTCCTAAACATTCTACTACCATCATTATTCTCAAAAAATTTAGGTTTCTTACATTCAATAGCTCTATGTCCAAAACCATGACAATTATAACAATAACCATTAAGATGTTTAAATTGCTTACCTATGTAATCTCTCTTCATATGACCAATAGTATTACAAGAAAAACATCTACCTTTGAATTCTCTTTGCATACCTTTGGGTGATTCTTCTTGCTTTAGTGATTCTTCTTCTTTAGGTGTATCTTTAGATTTGTTGATCTCATCAGACTTCTTCTCATCTATGCTTTCAGATATTTTCAGATCTGGTTCCTTTCTTTCATCATTTTCTTTAAAAGTGTTGAATCCAAGACCATTCTTATCATAGAATGGTTTTTGATAAGATATTTGTTCATCAATCTTCTCACTAGTTGAATATAGCCTTTCAAGTTATTGTTTGGATTGAGTTAGTTCACCTTTCACAATCTTATTGTATTTCTTAAGTTCATCATACTACAAATTAAGTTTCTCAAGTTCAGATGTTACTTTACAAAGTTTAGATTTCAGTCCTTCATTTTCAGTCTTTAGACTTTCATTCTTAGATTTTAGATTTGCTTCATTCTTTCCATTTCCATCTTTCAAACTAAGCTTCAAATTTGCTATCTTCAGTTCATGTTTAAGGATCTCATTTTCTTTTTCCACATTGTCATCACAATCTTCTATAAAAACTTTGGATTCCTTTTCAGATCTCAGATCTTCCAACTTGTTTTTAAGTTTCTCAATAAGGTTCTTTGCATCATCATACTTTCTTTTCAAAGTATCTTTTTCAATAGTAAGCAAGTTAATCTGTTCAAGAGCTTCTTCAAGATTCTTCTAAAGTTGATCCATATCCATAGAGATCTTACTCAAGATGCTAGGCTTTCCTTGAATGATTCTTTTTTGAGTAACTAAGCTATGATACCAATTGTTAGAAATAGGGAATACTGAGAGGGGGGGTGAATCAGTATCCTACAAACTTTATCTTTTTTCCCAATTATGGATATAAAAAATTATCTTTACACATGCATAACATAAGAAGCTAAATAACATGCATAATAATAAAGAACTCATAACACATTATTTGTTCTCGAGGAAACCCTGGCCAAGGGAAAACCCCGGTGGGGATGGTACCCACAAAGATCCACTAATCAAAAGTATCCTATTAAGGATGTTGACCCTGTTAGGAGTCTATTACAAACATATAGTGTATCAGTCCTAATTAAGGGACTATAGGCCTTGTTAGAAACCTCAACCCTGTTAGGAGTTGTAGTACAAAATGTGATTACCAGATGAGCCCACTACCCAAACAAGTAATGTGTAGTATACACTGATTACAAAAATAGGTTAAGGTACAATACCTTATATTGCTTGCATCAATATCTCTTTTCTACTCTTCACTATCACTATTACATATGCATCATATACTTCGCATCATATCACTTCACTATACATCAAATGTTCACTATATATCCTACTTTACAATTACAATTACATTTATACCAATAGCTTTATCCAAGGGTTAACATCTAGGATGTCATCCCTTTATATTGTTAAGTCATTATTTTGATAAATAAAATAATCCCTTAACTCTTTACTAGTTCTGTCTTCATATTCTGTCCTGTCGGCTTGACAATGTCTTTGGTAAAACTATCATAACTTCTTCCGTACATGTCATACTAACTTGTTCTTTGAGATGGGTGATCAATAGACATCATAGAGTCTATGTTCAAGTGCACAAGCACTGAACTTACTCCAATCAATGTAGCAAATAAAAACTATGTCCAGGTTCACTGGTAAAAACACTATCTCACACTTAGACAAATTTGCAATGCACTCTATCATACTTTCTCTCTGACCTGTGTGATCTTCATGTGGATCATATGTTGCCATAATGACAACATCTATGCA
Source organism: Chamaecyparis obtusa (assembly GCA_027943335.1). NCBI lineage: Eukaryota > Viridiplantae > Streptophyta > Pinopsida > Cupressales > Cupressaceae > Chamaecyparis > Chamaecyparis obtusa. Next base: position 199,845 of record BSBK01006944.1, on the reverse strand, counting down.
ATCAACTCAGCCAAATTGCCAACACACAAACCTCTAGAGAAGGCCAACATTGGGGAATTAAATCACAATTAACCTTAATGCCTAGAAATGGACCCATATTAAATGTAATTTAAGGATTTACCATTCTAAAACCTAAAATGACCAATCGGGAGGTGGGAAAACAAATATTTCTGAAACCTGACACTTGGAAATCATGGGAATTTGAAATTGGAACCCTAGGTCAAAGATGAGGTAGACTCTTCTGTAGATCAGAGTCGAGGTCGACCTTGAACTAGGTCAAAGTTAAGGTCAAATTTGACCCTCAAGGTCAACTTTGACCTTGAGGTCAAAAACCTCAGGACCTCAGTCCATAATGCCAGGAAATGTTGAAATATACTAAAAATAGGGACATATAGAAGTAGAATGGGGAGAACAAGTCAGATCTGAGAAAAGGGCTGATCAAGGTGCTTGACATGACCTAAGACCACTTACTCAGAGGGATAAATGCTCTTAACATGGAAGTGCTTCCATTTTAAGAAGGATACATTAAGCCCCCACTTTAGCAAGAGTATGGATTCAACGCAAACTATTGGTAAAGGAGAAGAGAGAAGAGATCCTAGGGGATTTGAAAATGAGATAGGATGCCACTTAGTTAGGGACATAAGCCCCCAAGCTAAGGATTCTAACTCAGCATACACGCACGAGGGTGCAAAAACAAAAAAGGAAAAAGACACAAAAGAGGGGTTAGTACTAAAACAAACCCAAATCAACTAGTACAAGAAACCTTGCTAAGAAATATTTCGCATACTAATAGCATATTTGGAAAGCTATCATAAAAGCATAAATGATTACACAAGAAAAATAAGAGCAACACTATAAATAACATAGCTTCATGATCCTATCCTACTAGCATGAAAGAAAAAAGAGAAAAAGGGAAAAGAGTGATTACCTCACCTAGTAAGATGCCCACCTTACCATGAATCATCTTGGAGGGAGAGCCCAACAAGTTCACCCATAAACTATGCTAGCAATTATAATGCATCTTTTGACTACTTCTATAATATCCATAGATCCACCTTCTTGTATCACTATGAATATGAAATGCGTGTCTCCTCAGGATTTATCAACTTATGTGTGTTACCTTCAAAATATTTAGCATATTTGAAATGCGTGTCTTTTCAAGATTTAGCAACTTATGTGTGTTACCTTCCAAGATTTAGCATATTGAAAAACTTGAAAAATGTGTGTCTCCTCAGGATTTAGCAACTTATGTGCATTACCGTCAGAAGATTTAGCATATAAATGCATGTCTTTTTAGGATTTAGCAACTTATGTGCATTACCTTCCAAGATTTAGCATGTTAAAAATTTTGAAAAATGCATGTCTCCTCAGGATTTAGCAACTTATGTGCATTACCTTCAGAAGATTTAGCATATAAATGTGTGTCTTTTTAGGATTTAGCAACCTATGTGCATTCCTTCCAAGATTTAGTATGTAAAAATAAAAAACTATAGTACAAGGGAGACCCTATATATGCCCCCCTCCTTATCATAGTAGTCTACTAGATAGGATAAGGAAGAGGAAGAGGATACCTACTTCACAATGCAAGGAGATATCTTATTTACAAAAATGTATACCATTTTCTTAGTGAGGGATATTGATCCCAACATCGAAGAGCATAGATAATCATGAAAAGAATATGTCAATCATGGAAAAAGGATCCTCAATGAAAGAGATCTTATCAACAACACCCCCAGCAAAGAGGAGTGCTTTAGATAAAATATCATCTTTCAAAAGGTGGGAACCAAGATTCAATCATCAATCCTCCTACAAACAAGAGGAAAAGGAATCTTTGGAATGAGGGAAATAACTCTAACACCAAAGCAAGGGTGAGAGTTTATAAAGAACATAATTTGTAACATAGAGAAGAAGTGATGACTTAGGACAACAACTTCTCATATAAGAAATTTATCCATAGTCAAAACATCTATCAATATGATGAAATAATATCGCAATATAAACAAATACCACTAAGCTAAGGAAAGCAATTCCCTAGACAAAGAGAAAGAAGGAAGAACCTTGCCCCTAGGGATAGAGACAAGGGGTATCTTTGTAAAACAAATGTCTTAGAAAAGATATCTTTAATGAGATCTATGGATGATTATAAACATAATACAAAACCATAGAGAGAGAAGAGATAGAAAGAATACCAATTAAGCCCCAATGAAATGCCTAATGGATCCTAGGAGACTGGATAGAAATACACCTCTTTCCCCCCAGTCCAGAGACAAGAGGAGAAGAGATCTATATTATATTAGAATGAGGGGAATCCCCTATATCAATTATGAAGGAATTATAAAACTGCACGAGAGTGAGATATAATTCCTAAAGCAGCTCTTTCTCTAATATATAACTTGAAATGTTTACAATTAGGAAGTAAATGTGTATTGCTATAATGAAAAGGAAATTTATATTTGTTTAAAGCATCTATCAGCATAGGTCTAAAGATTTCTTTCTTGGAATTCATTAGTTCAACATATACCTTCTTAGCCACTTCATGATGAGTGGTAGGGTTATCTAAGTTAGGTGTGGGGAGAAGAATGTAAAAAGGAGGACGATGATCTACCTTGACTTGAGATTTTTAACAACCAACACCATACATATTCGGTTTAGGGGTATATGAACTAGAAACCTAATACCATGCTCATTAACTCCAAGCCCTAAACCTTTATAACCTTGTTTAGTCACCATATTATATCTGGTAGTATACATATTATGTAAAGCTTCTATAGGAGGTGATTGTTTATCATGTTCATGAGTAAAGGTTGTATAAGGTGGAATAATAGGTTTTGAAGAAGTTTCTTTACCCTTTCCTTTAATATCATTATGAATCAAAGGAGAAGGTAAATCAAAGAAATCTTGCACATCTGCATCTTGAGCTATAGCTTGAATCCCATCATAAGTATAGAAAGAGTGAGGATGGACAGATGGAGAATTAGGTATCAGACTAGGATTAGGAATATTAGGATTAGGATTGATAGGATTAGGATTAGGAAGATTAGGAGATGGGGTATCATCTACCAAATTCTTCACATAATCCAAAAGATTAATAAGGCTACCACATAAATCTTTAATGAAATTTTTGAATGTAGGAATACCAGTGCCAGTCAACTTCACAAAAGCATAGGCAAGAGAAAAGTGAAGGGTCATCAACATAAGGAAGTGAATGATACTCTCATAAACATCATAGGTATTGTAAAAATATTCTAAAAGAAGGGTAATAAGGAACATGACCACACACTAAAGCATCTTAACAATCTCCATAGTAAAATGCAACACAAGAAATGTTTTTATATTTTTGAATTTTAAAATGCAAAAACATAAACTATATCTAACCTTCAAGGGAAATCTAACACCAAAAAAGAAAGAGAGTAGGTATGTCAGGTTCACCAAAATTAATAGAGTGAAATAGTATCCACCCTAAAATGTATGGGGGAAATATAAGATCTACTTCTAAATCCAAATTCCCAAAGGAAAGAACCAAATTGATCAACCAAAAGGTTAATGCATAATCAAATCAATCTACGGAGAATATGAAAGAGGAAGAAAACCTTATATTTCCCTATAGGGGAGTTGTGCTTGAAATCTGAAATAATTGAAAGGGGAGTACTAACCTCAAAATAGGGCAGATCTAGAAAATGCTGATTTTTTATGTCTGTGTGTAGTTTTAGGCAATTCTGCAACCTGTTTCAGACTGGAAATGCCGAGACAAAGAAAACCCAAAAAACTTTTATCTTTCTGATAGCAGGTAGTCTTTGACCCTGATAAAAGGTCAAAGGCTATATTAATATTTTGAATATTGACTTTGACTTTGTTCACAGATCTCAAAAGTTTGCCGAAAAGGGTATCCAAATCCAATCTTAGATCTATAGTTTCGCACCTGTACCTGCAAGAAAAAGAGGGTTTTTGTTGTTTGGTTGAGGGGTTTGCCTTGGTCAAACCCTGGTTTGGAATCAACCTTAATATTGAAATTGAAAAGAGAATGCTAGCAAGTAGTAGAAGTAGATCTAACAATGAAGCTATGCAATTCGATAGATATGCAATTGTATTTCGAATGTAAACAAATGTATTGATATGAAACCTTTGAACACAACAATGGAAAATGTAAATCAAAACCATGAAAGTAAATACAAAACCTCCATGCTTCTATGCTTGGAATCCACCTTGATAGAAGAATAAATGGATCTAGAAAATGAACAAAGGATCTTGAAGGAAGATCACACCATCATAATGGCTAGATCTAGGGTTTGAATGATGAATCTTGCATGCTTGAACCAAATCTCTTCAAAGACTTGAATGCTTGAATCCTTGATCTTCAATGGAGAACTTGAATGGAGAAGAGGACTTGAATGCTTCCTTGAAAATGCTTGATTAAATGCTTGATAACTTGATGGCTTGTGAATATCTCCTTGAGAGTGTTGGCTATATTTTAGATTTTCTGAGGTCTTTGCTCTAGGTCTTGTTTTAAATGTCCTTGCTTATGTATTTGTTTGGTTTAGGGTTTCAGAACTCCTTTAAATTTGTCATAATTATGTTTTTTAAACCCTTTCCTTAGACATTTTTTCCCTAAATTGTTAGTTCTTTGGTTGGTTTTGAGTGTGCCCTAGTTCTTTCTATTCACACATTACTTTTTACATCACTTAAGTCTTCCAAATTTGCACGTGGTCTTTTTTCCCTATCTTCACTGAATTGTTCATTGTTTTTCCTTGTCTTTAAGTCTTTCAATGAACTGGCAATAGTGGTGAGTTCTTTGTTAGGTTTTCTTTAGTCGCTGAGTCTCCCAGTCTTTGTCACGGTTAGTCTTAACATCCAGTGATTCAATGACTTAGTTGTCTCTTATTCACTTGATTCTTGGCAGTTTCTTTGAAACATTTGGCAACTTGGCATGGTGGTTATCTCCTATTCTCTAAGATAGGTAGCTAAGTTCAAAATCTTCCAGCGACCCAGTGATTGCCATTGATTTTCTTTGTAATCAATAGTCAGGATTTAATCTCATGAAAATGGGTCCTACACCAAATCTTTCAATGATCTAGCGATTGAGTCTTGCTCTCATATCCTCTAAGTTTGGCGGTTCTGACAAAGTAATTTGGCAAAGGCTATAGTTTCCCTTTGTCACTTAATCTCAAGAAAAGGTGGTGATGTTCTAAGTTATTTGGCAATTAAGTGAATGAAGTGTTCGTAGGATCTCAAAATCAGTTAGTGAAGCTCCAAATCTCTCAGGGCCTGGTGAACAGAGTAAATTTGAGATGTGTGTTCTTTAGTCGCACATTCTTAGAATAAAAGGGTTAAGTTTAATAACCTTGGGAGATTAAGAAAATGCAATGGTCACTAATTCTTGTAATTAAAAGGTAAAAGTCAAAAGGATTGAGCGATTTAGTGACAATCATTGATTTTTCCCAAGATCTACGGTCAGTGTGTAATCTCAAGATATAACCTAAGGTATGAAAAACATTCAGTGAATTGGAGATATGGGTTATTCACTCAATCTCAAAGCTTGACCATGGTTAAGCATTTCTTTTTGAGAATGCGAGATAGCCTTGTTCACTAAATCACAAGATAAAATGAGAGTTAAGCATGGCTTTCCAAGATTATGAGATTTATCTATTCATTGATTCTCTAGATGTGACTATGGTCAAGGTGTTTTGTTTCATGGGTTGTAAAGTCTTTTGTTCACTAATTCTCTAGATGATTGTTGAGTAAAAGAAAAGGTTGTGAGAATTGGCAAAGTCTTTAGTGGCTTGTTCTCTAAGTTTAACCATGATTGAATCAAGTGTTCTGAGAATGTGAGATTGCTTTCAGTCATCGAATCTCTGATTACAGCGGGGTCATGATAAGTTTCAAAAGATATTCTAAGGACCGTTGATCATCTATGGGATCAATGGTGGTCACTAAATCTCCAGATAATTTTCAAAAGATAGTCTAAGGACTGTTGATCATCTATGGGATCAATGGTGGTCACTAAATCTCAAGATATAACCTAAGGTATGAAAAACATTCAGTGAATTGGAGATATGGGTTATTCACTCAATCTCAAAGCTTGACCATGGTTAAGCATTTCTTTTTGAGAATGCGAGATAGCCTTGTTCACTAAATCGCAAGATAAAATGAGAGTTAAGCATGGCTTTCCAAGATTATGAGATTTATCTATTCACTGATTCTCTAGATGTGACTATGGTCAAGGTGTTTTGTTTCATGGGTTGTAAAGTCTTTTGTTCACTAATTCTCTAGATGATTGTTGAGTAAAAGAAAAGGTTGTGAGAATTGGCAAAGTCTTTAGTGGCTTGTTCTCTAAGTTTAACCATGATTGAATCAAGTGTTCTGAGAATGTGAGATTGCTTTCAGTCATCGAATCTCTGATTACAGCGGGGTCATGATAAGTTTCAAAAGATAGTCTAAGGACCGTTGATCATCTATGGGATCAATGGTGGTCACTAAATCTCCAGATAAAAGCATGAGTTAAGAAATCACTTCGAGATTCCATGAATGGCCTTGTCACTGGATCTCCAAACTTAACCTCAAGTTAACAATTCTTTTGGAGATCATGAGTTCCTTTATTCACTAGATCTCTAAACCATGTATGGTTAATTTTTAATGCCAATTAGTGTGATGAACCATTGTAACATGGAAAAGGTACTCTGCCAAGTTGGAAAAAGGTAAAATGTTGTCCAATCAGGTTTTGACGAGGGTTTGCATCAGTAATTAAGGGTTTTAATGCCAAAAATTCATGATTAGTGATCTCATGCTTTATTTTTTATTTTTTAAATCATCTTGTCAACATCCATGCCATGGCTAGCTATGATTTGAAGGTTGGTAATATGTGGAATTGAATGCAGAAGTGACTTAGGCTAGATTTGTTATGATTTAGCAATTATACGCATTCAATTCTCAAAGTATATAGATAGGACTTCATTGCTTTCTATGATCAAAGTTATTCTGAAGACAATTGAGATTGTTGGTGTTGAAGCAGTGAGTGAGAAGTGCAAAAGTTGTAGTACTATGAATTTTTGTGCCATCAAGATGAGTCATCTAGAGGCGAGTGTAGCATCATCCAATGGAGCTGCAAAAGAGCAAAGTGGGGAGGATAAGGGAAAGCCAAATTATTTAGATGAGTTTGTTAGGCTACTTCCTAGTTCAAATCAAAATAAGAAGGCCATTGACACAGCATTTGAGGACCTCATGGACAAATGTAGGGACCCTATCTCTCCTTCAAGTTTAGGTTTCACCATCTTCTCATATTTCTATAATAATAGACATAAGGCTATACATGTCTGTAATGCTTGGGTGTTGGGAATGGCAAAGTTAATTGTGCCTGATGTGTTCTTAGATGTTGATTTAATTATTGAGTTGGCTAGGTTGTATGACCCCATCTCTAAGGTCATTAGGTGTGAAGACTGGTCTATTTTTGTTTCCTTGGATAGGGGGTCTTTCATGAGGGCATTTGATTTCTATGACTCTTCTTCCATTGCAATAGATTTGAAAAAAGAAAGATAGAAATATGCCAGTAATATTGGATCAGTAAAAAACTAGATAGTCAAGCATATGCCCAAGCAGGCTAAGTATATAGCTCCTCTCCCAGCAAGTATGAATGCCCCTTATCAATTTTCATCCCTCTGTCATTACATGAAGTTCTTGTGTCATGAATTGTGTAGGGTTCTAGGGATAGATGGGGATGAAGAAAAGATGCCTGCTTAACTTTTAATGATAATCCTAGATATTTAGAATTCCCACACCAATACTGACTATGATTACATCTAGTATGTAATTGATAGGATGCATGAGGGGTTAGTGTCTATCAAGGAGAATAAGAGACCCATTAGATTCATGCATTACTCCCTCCTTATGCATTTAATTTTGTACTACCATGTTAATAATCTTGATGCAAGCATATTGAAATTAAGGACTACTTTTGAGGGAAATCCAAACCTAGTGCAATATTGGTTGAGGGCTTGGAATTACACCACGTCCAATGAGTGTAACTTCACTATTTTCCAGAACTATTTTGTCCATCCAATTCTTGTGATGTTAGGAACAAATCTTGTGAGGCTATCAACTAAGGTCTTAAAGGTCTTAAGGCCAATGCAGTATGAAGATAAATGGCTAGGAAACCACAATTGGGGTGATTTCTACCTAGGAGCCAACTTCACAGTTATCAGAGTTTATGGCTACCCCTAACCCCCACACAAGCTTCCTAGATTTGTACCTCCTAGGGTTTCCATGATGGAATTCATTTGGAAATTAATGTGGACTGACAAAGAACACCTAGCACCTCATAGGAAGGGTACCTTCACACCGAGGCAATTCAGGATTGGTAGCTTCTTGATTGGAAAAAGAGCACTAGACCAGGGCAGTAGTTGGCTCAATCATTTCAAGATGACTACAAGTACCTATTGGAATATTGATTCTGAGGGTTTCATCAAAATTGCTAGGATGACCTTGATTCCTAATATTGGAACAATCAGAGAACATGAAGGCCTAGATGAGGAGGATGTGATAAGAAACATGTTGGACCTAGATGAGGCAGGAAGAATATGGACCAAATATTTTGATTTGCTAGACATACAAGCCAGATTGGGGAAGGCAAAGATTCCTTTTGGTGGTTTTTTCCCTGAGCTCCCATATCTATAAACAATGGAGAAAATGATAGAAATGCATGGCAACCTGTCTAACCAGTTGGAAGGGTTGCTTGAGGAGAAGTTGGAGATGCTAAGAAAATATTCTACTTCTAAGCCTAAGGAATTCACTGATGATTCACAAGAGGGTGAAAGTCCACCTCAGGGTGGGGGCTCACCAATTATTGACTTGACACAAGACCCATAGAAAGAAGGGGATACTTTAGAGCCACCATTGAAAAAATAGAGGCTTGAAGTAGGTGAGCCTTCTAAGAATAAAAAATAGAAGGTACTTGATAGTGCTTCAGCTCTTATGCCTAGTAACAGAGCCTACCATCATCAACTGAGAAATGCTATTAGAGAAGGCAAGAAAGTTGTATCAAAAGAAGAGGGGGATTTACCCTTGCTGCTAGGATAGGATGAAAGGGAACTTTACCAAGAGGAGTTTCTCAATGATGACCAATTCATCAATAGCAAGGAATTCAAGGATTTCCTCATTTGGAGGAAGCAAGAAGAAGTGAAAAAGACCTTGCTTAAAGGGATGCAACCAAGTGAGGAGACTTTAAGAGCTCTGAAATCATATGATCCCAGTCTTGAGAAGATTACTATGGAGGAGGCAAGGGAGATGGTTAAGTCAAGTGGTATGCTTCTAACTCCTAGATGGGACTTGACCTCTACTTTTATCATTGATCAAATTAGAAAGTAGCCAAAGGGTAGTCTATCATATGAAGTATCGATAGATGACATGATCAAAGGGAGTGGTTATGATCCCAAGTCTCAAGCAGTTGCACTTTGGTCTTTGGCTCCTAGAGCTAATAAGCCATCTGTAGTGAGCATTAAGGATAGAATGGAAGGAAATAAAATTGTCTAGACTATGCATAACACCACTGATCTTGAGGTGTCTAAGGAAGTAACACACTTGGCCCATGTAAATGAGACAAAAACCATCCAATTGTCAAAAAGATATGACAAATTGTTCGAAAACTCAATGAAGGTTGCTAAAGATAGGGATTTAAAGCTCATGATGATCAAGAAAATGGAGGGTGAATTGGTAGAGTTGAGGGCTAAGCTTGAAGAAGCATCTAAGGTAGTGCCTCCCCCTCCATTACAAATTGAGGCCCCTCCTTAGCCAGAAGTAGAGGTTCCTGACCAACCAGTGGAAGATCTAGAGAAAGTGAGGCTAGAAGCAACCTTAAAGACTATGAGTGATGTTGTGCAACATAGATAGGATAGAATAAAAGATAGGATGGATTCAATCCATCAATCAGTTGTCTTGTTGCATAAGGCAAATGAAAAGGTGAATGAGTCATTAGCTACCTTGGAGCCACTCTATAGCATATGGTCAGGAAGGAGTTTGTTGTTTGAAAATCTTGATGCCCTGCATGAACACAAGCCCAATATCCCTGAGGTATCTATGAGAAGATTGGATTGGTGAGTGCTCTTTCAAACCTTTTTAAAGGAAAGTCTAACCAATTGAAGGCCAAGTTGGCCATGTTTGACAAGGATTATAGTAATTACCTACCCTCAATGTATGGGGATGATGGAAATATAATTAGTGCAGATGAATGGAAGTTGAGCATGGGACAAATAATAATCAAGCAGGAGGCTTTTCTTGGGGGTGACAATACTTTGGACATACAGGGTTGCAATAGTATGATTGATAACATGATAAAGGTTGAAAATGATTGCATAAGGTTTGTCATAGATGTAAAGAGCATCACTGATTCCAAGTGGGAGGTACAATTGAAGACATTACAAGAGCTATAGAGTTTTGATTGGCCATCTAATGGTGATGTAGTAGCTTGGGAAAAGAATATCGAGAGGAAATAGAAGAAACTAGCTATCTTGGAGTTGGAAGCAGAAGAAGAAGAGTAAAGTACACATGGCACCTGATTCATAATTCTAGGGAGAGCATGAACCAAACAAAGGATGGTGTAAGTTATCCTATAATGGTGGTCATCATTCATACAAAAAATTAAAGTAACTGCTCTGAAATATCTCCAGACAAAGGTGCCACATGTGAACATGCTAGTAGTTTTGAACTACTTTCTATTTTGTAGTCCTTGTCATTATGGTTTGTACTTTTTGTCTTTAGTGCAAGTTGTTTTCCTGGCCATCTAAAGCTTGTTGCATCATTTTGAGGATTCCAAGATGGCTAGTGGTATAAATAGCAAGTTTTTCTCATTTTGTAGTGGTGGCTGAAGTTTTTTGTAAAGAAAGTACTGAATATAGGATCTGACTTCCTTGAAGTTTTTGTCAAGATTGTATGGATATAGTTGAAAATTAAGACAAATACACTAGAGTTTTGTTGCTATTTCTTGTTTTCTTTGTGTATGGATGCTTTGATTTTCTTATACATTAAGTTGTAAAGCTCTTTAATGCATTGTTCATAAGGTGAATATTGTTAGAAATAGGGAATACTAAGAGGGGAGGTGAATCAGTATTCTAAAAACTTTATCTTTTGCCCAATTATGGATATAATAGATTGTCTTTATACATGCATAACATAAGAAGCTAAACAACATGCATAACAATAAAGAACTCATAACACATTAGTTGTTCTTGAGGAAACCTTGGCCAAGGGAAAACCCCAGTGGGGATGGTACCCACAAAGATCCACTAATCAAAAGTATCCTATTAAGGATGTTGACCCTGTTAGGAGTCTATTACAAGAATATAGTGTATCAGTCCTGATTAAGGGACTATAGGCCTAGTTAGAAGCCTCAACCCTGTTAGGAGTTGGTAGTAAAAAATGTGATTACCAACTGATTCCACTACCCAAATAAGTAATGTACAATATAAACTGATTACAAAAGAGGTCAAGGTAAAAAACCTTATACTACTTGCATCAATATCTCTTCGTTGTTCTTTCACTATCGCTATTACATATACTTCATGTACTTCGCAACATACTTCTATAACTACTTGCTACTTGTTACAATTACTTCTTTACATTTTCATTTATACCAATAGCTTTATCTAAGAGTAAACATCTAGGATTTCTTCCCTTTATGTTATTAAGTCATTATTTTGATAAACAAAATAATCCTTTAACTCTTTACTAGTTTTGTCTTCATATTCTGTTCTGTCATCTTCACACTGTCTTTGGTAAAACTATCATAACTTCTTTCGTACATGTCATACTAACTTGCACTCTAAGATGGGTCATCATTACTCACCATAGAGTCTATGTTCAAGTGCACAAGCACTGAACTCACTCCAATCAATGTCACAAACAAAAATTGTGTTTGGGCACACTGGTAAAAATACTGTCTCATACTTAGACAAATTTGCAATTCACTCTATCATACTTGCTCTCTGACTTGTGTGATCTTCATGTGGATCATATGTTTCCATAATGCCAACATCTATGCAATCAACTCAGCCAAATTGCCAACAATCTCCCCCTTTGTCATTGGTGGCAACATATGAGAAAATTGGCTAAGTGTTCTAAAAAATTATCAAAATTATGGCCATAGTATAATATATGTATACTATCCTTATAACTCCTCAAAAAATCTTATCTCTAATACAATACTCCCCCTAAGAGTATCAATCCTTATCATATGCTATCAATTTTATACTAAATATCTCTCCCCCTTTGACAAAAATGATAAAATAACGGTAGGGAGGGCTACAAAATTGTATCACAAAAAGTTATAGCTCAATTTATTTATTGCAAAGCCGGTAGGCTTGCAACACAATCTGTAAAATCTATCTTCATGGCTTCTATCTCCTTTTCCCATGATTTCTTAATGGAATCTACCACATTGAGTAGTGCGCTCAGTCCATAAGATGCTATTTGACATGCTTGGAGATTTTCAAAGTTAAATTTCTGAAAAGACATCTTAGCTGTAAGACAATCTTCCAACTGCTCTTCAATAACACTTAACTTCATAGAAGCATGCTCTCTCAAAAGAGTATATCTTCTTAATTTCATGTCTTTCTCATCTTGTACAATTCTAATTTCATCATACAGTTGCCTAACTTTCTTCTTAACATTACAGACCTTCACATTAGGGTTAGATAGAAGGTTTGTTTCATTTAGAATCTCTGCTTCCTTCAATTTTATCTTTTGATCTTCCTGAGCTGTCAAAGTCTCTAATTTTGTACACTGTATGTACAAAGATTTTCCTATTTCCAAATGTTTCCTCAAATCTTTGATACAGATATCAAGAGTATTGATATCATTGCTAATGTACTAACTGATTTTCAACAGCATCCTAGCCTCATAGTCTTCTTGTGCTTTCACTTTTTCAATATCAGATAAGTTAGTGAACTCATCATCAAAAGTGCTCATCACTTTCTTTGCTTTCTCCATAGGGTTTGCTTCTACAATCTATGTGGTCACAATACTTTGTAACTTTTTAGTTAGGTCCTTCCGACATCCTTCTAGACTTTTAACTTTCTTATTCTTCCCAATGATTTTGTTCAAAGATGTGATCAATTCCATCTGATCATCATCATCTACTTCTTTTCCCAAATCCTCAAACAAAGATCCAGTTTTCTTCTTCTTTCCAATTTCAGGAGTAAGACTAATTTCTTCTATAGAGGGTACAGGTGCTTGTACTTCTAATACTTTGGGTTCTTCAACAATAAATTGGGTCTACTCTGCTTCTATAGTTCTATCTAGTTCATTAAGAGCTGAATTGTTAACAATGTTCTCTAGATTCTTGAATACATTATCATCAATATCCAAGGTGATCCTTGTACCTTCAACATTCATAGATTCTTCTTCAATGTTTATAGCTGGTGGAGAAGGAATGTCCTTTGTTAGAATAATTGAGAGGGGGGGGTGAATCATTTATCCAGTGTCCCAATTCAAAATGTATAATTCAAAACAACTTCTCCAATTTCTGCTCCTCGGTAAACAATAACTACTTTCACTGTCTATGCTTTTATCGATTACCATTCAAATACTATAACAGTTACCGATCAAATCTAACATGTAACATGTAAAGAATGATAACACATAGATATCACAATCAACACATAACACAAGAGATTTAACATGGAAACCCTGTAAAGGGAAAAACCACCTGGGACAGGTAAGCTAAAATTCTTCACTCTTCTGAAGTGAGGTCGGTTAAGACCCAACCCTATTAAAGGTTTACAAACACACTGTCATGTGTGACCTTGTTAGAGGATTTTAGACTAGAAGTTATTTTCCAACTAGCATTCACTATGGGGTTGACAGGATAACAATGTTCATTCTATGAATGATACATCATAATAATTTCAAATTCCACTCAGTTAAGAGATTTTGACTGTATACAATGGTTAAATATGTAATAGTAAATGACCTGCCTTAATAAAACTTCAATTGCAGATTACAAATCAATATTCAATCCATAAAAATCCTTCTAATCAATATTTCACTTTAGATTCAATATTGTATCAACTTACTATCTGTTAGTAATTGCTCTCTATAGCTCAGTAATTGTTCTGTAGCTTGGTTCTTACTTAACTAGTATGATCAGAATGCATGTAAACCTTGTTCGTGCAATATTCCTACAGTTTCTACTTCTTCCGGCATTATTCATAAAGAAATTATGTTCTCTTATATAGATAGATAAATCATTTTCTTCTCCACCATCAGATTTTGCTGCTTAACCACATTCATAGATTTTTTGCTCCAAACTTTCTCGGCACTTGTGTCAATAACATGTTTGATTCTCATCCTTTAGATCTCTCCTAAATTTCATCATCCATCAATCTATGTAACAAACATTATCTGTTACCTTGATGTTATAATTTTGCTAGCTCATCAATATTATCAGCTAAACTAATCATTTAATTCATTCTATTCTACTCAGTTAACAAAGAAATGTGTCAATGAACACTGCTCGATTAATATTATGATCGGTATACACTACACTTCGTCAGTGTATACTAGAAATGCTTCATTTATCGACAACACTACTTTGTGTCTTTCAGCTCTATACTTCATCATAGATGAATGCAACATAATAAAGTCAATATCATCAAGTCATAGACTCCTCAACAAGTTACTCAATGTGTTCCTTATCCTCATCTGTCATGTACATCTTTCCTCATGTAGATTTCTTTGTTCTTCATCTTTTTCACCTTTCTTCAGATGTCTTAGTATAGTAACTTACAAGATAAGTGATGTCAAACTAGTTGACATCAATGACAACATAATAATGATTTAATCATATTACATATCTAATCAACAACTCCTTAGTGATCTTTAATCACAAATTCTTCAATCAGATTCCAAATCAGTTGTAGTCCAACAATCTCTCCCTTTGGCATTGATGGCAACTCAAGTAATATGAAATGTACCATACACATACCAAATATATATTGTACAACTTTGTGAACAAAATGATGTAAGTTGAATAGACTTAATATTTTTAATTAATGCATTACTAAACAAGCATTAAATAATACAGCTTTACCATTCTGTAGTTGTGATCTTCTTTTCAGTTCTCCTGTTCCCGCTTTTGTTCTCTGTAACTGATCTTCAATACTCTATCTCATTCAGATTGTCTCTCCCTTAGATAGTTTTCATCAGTTCTTGTTCCTTTTCATATTATTTATCTCTCCCTTTGACATCAATGCCAAAGAAACAAATAAACAAACAATTTTATCTTCCTCTGTATCTTTTAATACTTATATTCCAATCGGTTCAAGTTCTCAAAATTAATCACAACTTTGAACATGATTAAAAGTGTGAACTATGCTGCATCAACATGAATGATCTTCTAATATAAGTACGCTAATGCAACAACTAGATCACATTAGTGACCGATAGACAGGGGACGGACCCCAAGTCTAGTCCTCAAGTATTCAAATGTGTCCTTCAGTAGGGGCTTTGTAAAAATATCTGCAAGTTGTTCTTTAGATGTGACAAATTCTAACTTCACTTGCTTCTCTTGCACTTGTTCTCTTAAGTAATGATACTTAATAGATATATGCTTTGTCTTAGAGTGCATCACAGGATTCTTTGAAATATTAAAAGCACTAGTGTTGTCACAATATATAATCACCGGGTCAATGATTACCTCATTCATTCCTTCCAACACTTGTTTGATATATGAAATGTTTGAATAGTTAGTAGCAGCAACAACATATTTTGCTTCAGGTGTAGACTGAGAAATACAAGCCTGCTTTTTACTTGTCCAGGTTACAAGTCTTTCACTAAAGAACAATGCTCCTCTAGTGGTGCTTTTTCTATCATCCACATTTCCAGCCCAATTAGCATCGGTGTAAACTTTCAGTTCAAACTTCCCTTCCTTAGGATACCATAATCCATAATTCTTTATTTTCTTCAGGTATCTTAAGATCCTTTTTGTAGCTATCATGCATGATTCTCTAGGATTAGCAAAAAATCTTGCAACAATACCCACAGCATGTGCTATATCTGGTCTACGATGAACTATGTACATTAATTTACCAATCATGGATCAGTAAAGTGTCTAGTTTACCTCTATAGTTTCATCCTCCTTTGTCAATTTGCATCTAGTAGCCATCAGTGTCCCATAGGTTTAGCATCTTCCATGCCAAATGTCTTCAGTACTTCCTTTATGTATTTAGATTGTGTGATGAATATTCCATCACTCTGCTGAATCACTTGTAGTCCAAGAAAGAACTCAATCTCTCTGAACATAGACATTTAAAATTCCTTTTTCATTTCATCAGCAAATGCCTTACAAACAAGATCTAAGCCTCCAAAAATAATATCATCAACAAATATTTCAGCAATGATAATAGTATCATCAGTATCACCTTTCACATATAGATTGTTATTTTCACTTGTTCTAACAAATCCAATACTTAACAAGTAAGTATGTAGTCTTTCATACCATGCTCTTGGTGCTTGCTTCAAACCATATAAAGCTTTATGTAATCTACATACCATGTCTTTATTGTCGGGATCAAAAAATCCTTCAGGTTGTTCAATGTAGACCTCTTCTTCAAGTATACCATTTAAAAATGCTGACTTCACATCCATTTGATAGACTTTGAATTTCTTATGTGTAGCATATGCAAGTAGCATTCTAACTCCTAATCTAGCAATAGGGGAAAATGTTTCACCATAGTCAATGCCTTCTTCCTGTGCATATCCCTTGCATACCAATCTAGCTTTATTTCTTGTGACTTCACCATTTTCATTCAATTTATTCCTGTATATCCACTTAGTACTGATAACATTCTTATCTTTTGGTCGGGGTACTAAGGACTAGGTTTTGTTCTTCTCTATTTTCTCTATTTCTTCCTTCATTGCATTAACCCATTCTTCATTCTCTAATGCAACTTTCACAATTTTAGGTTAAAACTCACAAATTAGACATGTACCTTGTCTTCTTTTGCTTCTAGTTTGCATTCCAGCATATCTGTCTCCAATGATTTGTGTCTCAAGATGATGTCTTCTGACAAAACCAGCCAAAACTTGATTTTTCCTTTCTTGCTCATCCTGCTCAGGGTCATTTCCTTGCTTGATAGCTCCATCTTGTTCCTCAGTTTGTGTTGCCTATTGTCCTCATTGTTTCCCTGCTGACTGGTTGTTACAGTTTATGGCATCGGTAGATACTCTGGATGTTCAATGTAAGTGAATCTATTATAATCTTTTAGTTCCTTTGTACTTTCCTCTATGTACTTGTCATCAAAATCATCAACACGAACATTAGTACTTTCAACTATCTTATTTGTAACCTTATTTAAACATTTATATGCTTTACTTGTAGTGGAATATCCCAGAAATATCCCTTCATCTCCTTTAGAATCAAATTTTCCATTTCTCTCATCTTTCAAAATAAATCTCCCAAGAACACCTGCATGCATAACCCTGTCACATGGAAGAAGCAAAGCATAGAAGCAAGAAAAATCACGGAGGCCAAAAAATCATAGACATCTTATGGACATGCAAAGAGCAATTTCTATTATGATCCAAATAAGTGAATTCATGAAATACAAAGAGGGAATCCTTATAAAAGGATACCAAAACCCTAAAGGTATAAAGCAAAAAATAAAGCTAGGTTGCACATTATAATTAATAAATATATTAATTATAATGCACCTAAAAGATAGCTTAAGTAAATAGAGTAATAAATGACTTAATTAATTAAACCAAAGTGATTTAATTAATAAGCATAAAGTATGATTACTCTAACAGTATTTACTTCCAAAAATTTTGAAATAACTTATAGTAGGTTTGTGTCCAAACCATAGTTCATAAAGTATTCAGTTGGAGTCCTTCTTTAGTTGTACTCGGTTAAGAACATACATAGTTGTACTGACAACTTCCCTCCAATATGTCTGAGCAACATTCTTCTATATCACCAATGTTCTAGCATAATCAATTATAGACTTGTTCCTCCTTTCAACAATGCCATTTTACTAAGGTGTCCTTGGTGTAGATACCTTTCTTTTGATTCCATGCTCATTACAAAAATTAGTAAATTCATCAAAGATAAATTCACCTCCTCTATCAAATCTTAAGCATTTTATTTCCTTTCTTGTTTCTTTCTCTACCTTAGCTTTATACCACTTACACATTTTGAAAGATTCAGATTTCTCTTTCAAGAACATAATAGTCATCAGTCTAGTATAGTCATCAAAAAAAAGAATAAAATATCTATCACCAGAATAGCTCTAAGTTCTCATAGGATCACATAAATCAGTATGAACCAACTCAAGTATCCTCTGTGTTGAATAGTCTTTGCTTTTAAAACTAAACTTAGTCATCTTACCTTTCTGACATTCATGGCACATGGCATGATCAGGTTTTGTCAAGTTAGGAAATCCTCTAACTATTTTCTTTCTACTAATCTTGATCATGTTGTCAAAGTTCACATGGCATAACTTTCTGTGCCACAACCAAGCATCTTCATCCTTTATTAAAAAACAAGAAGACTGATCCATATCAAGATAGAATAGATTACCTCTGAATTTTGTACCAGTTCCAACAAGTCTTCCTCCATCATCATAGATCTTCACCTTTTTGCTCTCAAAATCTAGTCGGTGGCTTGAATTGTCCAACTAAGCCACACTTAATAGATTATAGTTCAGTCCATCTACCCAGTATGCATTTTCACATTGTAATCTATCATTGATCATTAGTGAGCCTTTACCTCTTACCATATAGGGTGCATCATTTCCCATTCTCACAAATCCTCCATTATATTCAACAATATGATCAAACTTCTCTACATCACCAGTCATATGATGTGTATAGCCACTGTCTATGATCCATGTATCATTTTTTCTTACTTTAGAGATTAGTGCTATCTCTTCATGTTTATCTTCCTCCTCTGAGTCATTTTTCATAGCAACAAATACAACTTCTATGTCATCTTTAGAATTAGATTTAGTTTCAATATATTTGGCTATGTAACATACCTTTTTGCCTTTTTCATCTTAGTTGTCTCTGTTGTTGTGTCGGTAGCCTCTGTTGGCTCTTCTCCCATAGCTTCCTTCAAATTAGTCTTTGGATCTATCATCATCTTTCTTCTGAGGGCATCTAGTAGCGATGTGACCGACTTCTTTATAATTAAAGCATGCCAAAGGTAGCTTACCTCTATACCTTCATTTTCCTTTGGGCAATCTTCTGGCCATAAGTGCTTCAAGCTCATCAAGTTCATCATCAGTATTGTCATCACTATCACAATTCTTACTATTCCTGCTAGACTTTCCAATCTTCAAAGAAGACATGAAAGTAGATTCAATAGAAGGAACAACATTGTTATCAAAATTGTTTAATTCAAAGGCTATAAGTTTTCCAAATCAGAGTGTCAAGAGTAAGGTTGGATGTAGCTCTTGTTTCATGAATTGTAGAAATCCTGATTGCATAAACTGGTAACAAAGTTCTGAGAATCTTGCTTATCATTGTTTCATCATCAATTACTCCATTAGATGCTCTAATAGCATGTACCACCTCTTTGAGTCTATTTGAATATTGGACAATGTTCTCACCTTCTTTCATTCTCATATCATCAAATCTGCCTCTCAGACTTTTAGCTCGGGCTATTTTGACATTTAGATCTCCACTATATATTTGTGTTAATTTATCCCACATTGCTTTGGTAGTTGTGCATGTCTTAATATCTTCAAATTCAGCATCAGTACAGGTAGCAACAAGTTCCATCATAGTAACATTGTGTTAATTCTTGTCCTTCAATTGATCAAGAGTTAAGGGACTAGTGGGTGGTTGTATGTAGCCATTCTCCATCAGATCTAGTACAGAGTTCTCAATTTTAAATATGTGCAGCTTCATTCTATTTTTCCATACTATGAAGTTCTCTTTGTTTAGTTTCAGTACTTCCCTCTTATACATCTTGAGACCTTTATGCTTAAGTCCTTAAAACTCTATTCCAAGCAACCAGTGCTCTGATACCAATTGTTAGAATAACTGAGAGGGGGGGTGAATCAGTTATCTAGTGTCCCAATTCAAAATGTATAATTCTAAACAACTTCTCCAATTTCTCCTCCTCAGTAAACAATAACTACTTTCACTATCTTTGCTTTTACTAATTACTAGTCAAATACTATAACAGTTACCGATCAAATCTAACATGTAACATGTAAAGAATGATAACACACAGATATCACAATCAACACATAACACAAGAGATTTAACGTGGAAACCCTGTAAAAGAAAAAACCACCTAGGATGGGCAACCCAAAATTGTTCACTCTTCTAAAGTGAGGTCGGTTAAGACCCAACCCTGTTAAAGGCTTACAAACACACTATCAGGTGTGACCTTTTTAGAGGATTTTAGACTAGAAGTTATCATCCAACCAACATTCACTATGAGGTTGACAAGATAACAATGTTCATTCTATGAATGATACATCATAAGACTTTCAGAGTCCACTTGGTTAAGATATTTTGACTGTATACAATGGTTAAATATGTAACAGTAAATGACCTACCTTAATACAACTTCAATTGTAGATTACAAATCAATATTCAATCCATACAAATCCTTCTAATCAATATTTCACTTTGGATTCAATACTATATCAACTTACTGTCTGTCGGTAATTCTTCTTTTTAGCTTGGTAATTATTTTGCAGCTCGGTTCTTACTTAACCAGTATGATCAGAATGCATGAAAACCTTGTTCACACAATATTCCTACAGTTTCTACTTCTTTCAACATTATTCATAAAGAAATTTTGTTCTCTTATATAGACGGATAAATCATTTTCTTCTCCACCATCATATTTTGCTGCTTAACCACATTCATAGATTTTTCCTCTCCAAACTTTCTCAGCACTTGTGTCAATAACACATTTGATTCTCATCCTTTAGATCTTTCCTAAATTTCATCAATCGTCGATCTATGTAACAAACATTATCTGTTACCTTGATGTTATACTCTTGCCATCTCATCAATCTTATCAGCTAAACTAATCATTTAATTCATTCTATTCCGCTTGGTTAACAAAGAAATGCATCGGTGAACACTTCTCAGTTAATACTATGATTGGTATACACTACACTCTGTTGGTGTATACTAGAAATTCTTCATTTACCAACAACATTGCTTTGTGTCTTTCAGCTCTATACTTCATCATAGATGAATGCAACATAATAAATTCAATATCATCAAGTCATAGACTCATCAACAAGTTACTCAATGTGTTCCTTATCCTCATCTATCATGTACATCTTTCCTCATGTAGATTGCTTTGTTCTTCATCTTTTTTACCTTTCTTTAGATGTCTCGGTATAGTAACTTACAAGATAAGTGTTGTCAAACTAGTTGACATCAATGACAACATAATATTAATTTAATCATATTACATATCTAATCAGAAACTCCTCAATGATCTTTAATCATAGATTCTTCAAATAGATTCCAAATCAGTTGTAGTCCAACATCCTCTTGTTCTGCTGCTTCTTCTTGCTCTGCTACAACTGATGTCTTTCCAACAATTTCTACCATAACTTTGATTATTGCTTGTTCAATCTTTGCATTCACTTGTTCATATTGTCCTGCCATGATCTGAATGGTTCTCATTTTTATCCTAAAATGGGTGGTAAGGGGCTTCAAAACTTGTTTAAGATGTTCATCATCTCTTACATCACATAGTTTCTTCACAAGATTCTCTCTGATAGATTTGTCTTCTTCTTGTGCTCTCATCTTCCTGTTAACAAGTTTCTTCAATAAGTCATCAAGTATCTTTCCCTAAATAGTGTCAAACTTCTTATTAGCCAGAATCAAATGCTTGACCACTGCATTTTCAAGATTCAATTTATCAGAATAGTCATAAAGGTCATATTATTTATTCATTCTAGTGAAATCTCCATCTTTTATAATTTCTTCATTTACTCTCTCAACTCTAGGTTTCCATGCTTTCTTCTTGACAGAAGTGTCATCATCTTTAATTTCTACAATTTTCCTAGGTACTGGTCGCACCAAAGTTTTCTACCTCTTACGAGGTCTAGTAGCAATTTCTTTCACTCTCTTTCTCGGTGTGGAGGAGGTAGATCTAGTAGGTTTTCTTGCTACTTGTTCCTTCTTAGGTTCCTCTACTTTCACCTTGACTGGTACTGCACTAGATGATAAGGGAGGTACAGAAAAAATCTCTTTCTATCCAATATCTCTGATTGTTGTTGTTGTTTGCTTTTCCATTAAGAATTCTCTCTCTATCATTCATGTATCCTTCAATATTTTCTTAATAGTGCTCTCAACTCTTTTCTTAGACTTTTTCTCCTCAAGTATAGCCTTTGCGGAGTTGAAATTTTCTTCAAAAGTTCCAAATCTGTTACTATGAGTGTCAACCTTGCACTTAAGTAGCCTATTCACATATTCTTTTATCTTAATTTTAGCTATTTCATAGCCAAGAGGGTCTATGAACTCAATTCTAGGTTCAACTACTTCAATTTATGTAAAGTCAATGTCAACCATAAAACATACTTCATTCTTGTATTTCTCCACAAGAGACTATGGAATCCTTGATTTGCTAAACACAATATTTTGATATGTTTTAATAACAAGTACTGCACTCTCATTAACACTATCAATAACATGCTTTCTTTATACTACATTAATCCTTCCCATTGTAGTTTGTCCATCATTCCAATCATTTCCTATGGTGTAAGGAAATCTCCTCAAAAGATGAAAAATCATGTAAGTGATCAAAAATGAAAATCTAAATTGTGCATACTTTGTCTTCTTAATCTTCTCCAAGTTCTCAAACAATTGAATTCTTAGAATTTCACACATATCAATTGGCACTTTTTCAACACACATCAAATAAGCTATGTGTACCATTCCAGCTACCATGTCATCCTCTCTTGAATTTGCACAAAACTTAGTTGGTAGGATTTTGCATAAATATCTAACATCATATTGTTGGATCTTACTAATTACAATTCCTCCGCCATTATAGGATGAATTAGTGTTATCAATGACTATTTTTCTCATTTTCTTCTCATTTAAAGGAATAGCTCTAGATTTAGACAGTCCAATGACTTCATGAATCAAATCAGCCGTAATGTCTATCACTCTATCTTCTAGCCAAAACTTCCCACTATGAATTCTGCTAAGGATTATCTTAGTGCATTCTTCATTATCAAACTCATACTGCAATGCATACTTAACAATCTCATTGTCTTTCAAATGATTATATCCTTCTTTCAATGGCATGTCCTAGTTGTAAATCTTCTCATACTCATTTGCAAAATCACTATCACTGATGGTTTCTAACTTGCATCCAAGATAACTTCTTACATTCTCTAAATGCAAAACTTCATCTGGTACAGATGATAAAGCTAACTTAGGGTCTTCTTCCAAGGGTTCTACTGGTTCCCTCTTCATTCTAGGTCTATTTTTACCTCTTACATTGTGAATTAAAGATACATCCATGATTACCTCAAATTCCTTTTACCGATTCACAGATCTGTCAAGTAAAATACCTTGATTTCATGATTTTAGGGCTTGCATAGATTCGGTGCTCAAATCCTTCACCAAATCATTGCAAAAAGCTTCCAATCACTACTTTTTGATCTCCTTAACACTTGTATTTTCTTTGATGATCAAATAACACCAATCATAACCTTTTATTACTTTAATCTCACTTAGGTCTGACATCGCATTCAATTCTTTTGTTGCTTCTTTCCAAAAAGCTATTTCTACTATCTTGCAAAACTTAAAACTTCTTGCGACCTCACAAAACATAATATTTTTCTTTGTGCTCTTAACCATAGCATTAGAATATCATAAACTACCTACCATTAACTGTGCAAGACTCAATTAATCATAAATCTTCTTCTACACTAATCTAAGTTCCTAATCTACTATAATTTTCATAAATTAAGTGCTCTGAGATAGGTCAGGTAAGGATTCATTCTTACCACTTGATACTTCACCTTTCTGATTACCTTCAATGTTGAATATGTCTCCTTGATCTATGCTTTTAACAAACTTCACTTCATCTGCATTGCTATAGCAACCTTTATGTCTGTTACTTGCATCTTCATTTCTTCTTTCATGATTTCTAGGGTTAGGGTTAGGATGAAAAACTCCATTGTTCATTCTGCAAAACCTTTTTGTATGTCCAATCTTCTTGCATATCTGACAAACAATCCCATTGCTTCCATATCTTGGTCCAGGTGGATTAATCTGTGTTCTGCAACTTCTAGAAATCTATCCAACCTTGTTGCATCTATAACATATTACTCCATTTCTTCTATTCATTTCTTCAGTAGGTTTCTTATCTACATTGTTAGTATTCCTAAACATTCTACTATTATTATTATTCTCAACAAATTTAGGTTTCCTACATTCAATAGCTCTATGTCCAAATCCATGACAGTTATAAAAATAACCATTAAGAGGTTTAAATTGCTTACCTGTGCAATCTCTCTTCATATGACCAATAGTATTACAAGCAAAACATCTATCTTTGAATTCTCTTTGCATACCTTTGGATGATTCCTCTTGCTTCGGTGATTCTTCTTCTTTAGGTGTATCTTTAGATTTGTTGATCTCATCATACTTCTTCTCATCTAAGCTTTCAGATACCTTCAGATCTAGTTCCTTGCTTTCATCATTTGCTTTAAGAGTGTTGAATCCAAGACCAGTCTTATCATAGAATGGTTTCTGAAAAGATGCTTGTTTATCAATCTTCTCACTAGCTGAATATAGCCTTTCAAGTTGTTGCTTGGATTGAGTCAGTTCGCCTTTCACAATCTTGTTGTATTTCTCAAGTTTAGCATACTGCAAATTGACTTTCTCAAGTTCAGATGTCACATTTCCAAGTTTAGATTTTAGTCCTTCATTTTCATTTTTAAGACTTTCATTCTCAAATTTTAGATTCACTTCATTCTTGCCATTTCCATCTTTCAAACTAAGCTTCAAATTTGCTATCTTCAATTCATGCTTAAGGATCTCATTTTCTTTTTCTAAATTGTCATTACAATCTTCAATAAAAACTTTAGATTCTTTTTCAGATCTCAGATCTTCCAAATTTTTTTTTAGTTTCTCAATGAGGTTCTTTGCATCATCATATTTTCCTTTCAGAGTGTCTCTTTCATCAGTAAGCATATCAATCTATTCAAGGGCTTCTTCAAGATTCTTCTGTAGTTGATCCATATCCATAGAGATCTTACTCAAGCTGCTAGGCTTTCCTTGAATGATTCTTTTTTGAGTAACTAAGCTCTGATACCAATTGTTAGAAATAGGGAATACTGAGAGGGGGGGTGAATCATTATTCTACAAACTTTATCTTTTGCCCAATTATGGATATAACAAATTGTCTTTATACATGCATAACATAAGAAGCTAAACAACATGCATAACAATAAAGAACTCATAACACATTATTTATTCTCAAGGAAACCCTAGCCAAGGGAAAACCCCGGTGGGGATGGTACCCACAAAGATCCACTATTCAAAAGTATCATGTTAAGGATGTTGACCCTGTTAGGAGTCTATTACAAGCATATAGTGTATCAATCCTAATTAAGGGACTATAGGCCTTGTTAGAAGCCTCAACCCTATTAGGAGTTGGTAGTACAAAATGTGATTACCAGCTAAGCCCACTGCCCAAAAAATTAATGTACAATATACACTGATTACAAAAGAGGTCAAGGTACATAACCTTATACTGCTTGCATCAATATCTCTTCGTTGTTCTTTCACTATTGCTATTACATATACTTCATGTACTTTGCATCATACTTCTATAATTACTTGTTGCTTGTTACAATTACTTCTTTACAATTACAATTACATTTGTATTTATACCAATAGCTTTATCCAAGAGTAAACATCTAGGATGTCATCCCTTTATATTATTAAGTCATTATTTTGATAAACAAAATAATCCCTTAACTCTTTACTAGTTTTGTCTTCATATTTTGTTCTGTCAGCTTCACACTCTCTTCGATAAAACTATCATAACTTTTTCTGTACATGCCATACTGACTTGCGCTTTGAGATGGGTCATCATTAGTCACCATAGAGTCTATGTTCAAGTGTGCAAGCACTGAACTCACTCTAGTCAATGTCACAAACAAAAAATATGTTTGGGTACACTGGTAAAAATATTGTCTCATACTTAGACAAATTTGCAATGCGCTCTATCATACTTGCTCTCTGACTTGTGTGATCTTCATGTGGATCATATGTTGCTGTAATGGCAACATCTATGTAATCAACTCAGCCAAATGGCCAAAAAATATAGGGGTTGAACTCAAGTTTCTCTCAAGGAGAGAGTAAACCTTAAGGGAGGTCTCTGGGAATTGAATATCTATACATGAATTTGATGATAGGGTTGGGAATTGGGAGAGTGAATTGTTAGGCATTTCATTTGAATTTTAGTATCTTTGTGTTGATAAAATTCTTGTAGATGTTAGGTTTTGACTCTGGCCCAATGAATAAAGCACTGGTTCTAGCTTAATTTGCACCTACTCACCACCAAAATATCAAAAAACTATTCAATTTACTTTTATTTGTACGTTTATGAATTTCATTGACTATGTCAAGTACATAGATCAATTTTCATAATGCTTTGTAGAAGCAATTGTAAAAGGTAAACCTGTCTGAGTTTTATACTAAAAGTGAAGAAGGCTCAAAGCCTTAATACCTTAGCATTTAAATAGTGTTGGATGCAACTTTTGGGAGTACATGAGTCTTAAGTTTAGTGATTTTTCTGAATATGTCAACCATCTACAAGTTTAAGTCCTAACAAAGAGCTCCTTGATCATGAAATTGCTTGATTATTGATGTGAAAATGAGAGAGGAAGGCCTCCTTTTATAGTGATCTAGGGCACAAACCTCTAGAGAAGGATGACATTGGGGAATTAAATCCCAATTAACCTTAACCCCTAGAAATGGACCCATATTAAATGAAATTTAAGGATTTACCATTCTGAAACCTGAAATGGCCAACCCAGAGGCAGGAAAACAAATATTTCTAAAACCCAACACCTAGAAATCATGGAAATCTAAAATTTGAACCCTGGGTCAAAGATGAGGTAGACTCTGACCTAGGTCAGAGTCAAGGTCAACCCTAACCTAGGTCAAAGTTGAGGTTGGCTTTGACCCTCAAGGTTGACTTTGACCTTGAGGTCAAAAACCTCAAGACCTTAGTCCATAATGCCAAGAAATGTTGAAATATACTGAAAACAGGGACAAATAGAACTAGAATGGGGAGAACAAGTTAGATCTGAGCTAAGGGTTGATCAAGGTGCTTGACATGACCCAAGACCACTTACTCGGAGGGCTAAATTCTCTTAACATGGAAGTACTTCCATTTTAGTACGATACAATTTGTACAAGGAATGAAGTAAGACAAAAGAATAGAGATATATAGAAGAGCAGAAGTATGTGAGGTATATAATTCAGTCAATATGAGATAAAGCTCTACTATAGGTTAGATAAATAGTGCACAAAAGGAACTGATCAGATAGAAGTATCATAGCAGTAGTTTACCCTTCCAGATATAGTGTGTATCTAATTATTAGGAGGTTGTAGCCTTATTCATTGAGCATTATGCTTCGATAGTGTTCCATCCAACCATAACAGGGTTTGTTCTTTTAGACTCCTAACAAAGTCATTGTACTCAACATTTTAATGATTTCTCCTAATAGGGCAAAGGAACTCTAACAAGTTCATAAGACTAATGCAATTATTTGTGTGTACTAATTCCCACCGGGGTTTTCCTCTGGCCAAGGCTTTCCCATAAACGTATCTTGTGTTATGTGTTATGGTTGATTGTTTTGATTATTTTACTATTCATTTTAGTATTTAAGTAATTGGGCTAAGTTTCAAGAAGTAGAAAAGTATTAATTATAGAACATGGATTCACCCCCCTCTCAATGTTCCCATTCTTAACAATTGGTATTATAGCTTTGGTCCTCTAAGAGAAGTTTAACCACTTGAGGAAGATCATGGATTCAATAGAAGTGAAACATCTAAAAAATAATCTTGAAGAAGCTCTTGAAGATCTTGACAGATCTAAAAAAGAAATTGAAGAACTAAAATTGAAGGTCAGTGGCTCACAAGTATTCATCAAGAAATTAAGAAAAGATTTGAAATATTGTTCAAATAATGATTTGGGAAAAATGGTCAAAAAGTTGAATGAAGAAAACATGTCTCTAAAGGATTAGATTGAAGATTTGAATGAATAGTTAACTAATAGAAAGTTATCCTTTGAGGAACAGATCAAAGAAAACAAACAGTTGGATGAAGAGCTTGAGCAAGCAAACCTAAAAATCTTAGAGTTAGCGAACATCAAGAAAAAGATAGAATCTGAATTAACAGAAGCCAAGAATCATATTGAGAAATTGCACACAAGTGCTAATCTATTATACTCACATATTTATGCACTAAGGATAAAAGGAGATTCTAGTGGTATTGGATATAATGAAGCACTAATTCAAAACAATGCAATACAAGAAAGAATGAAAGTACCAGAAGAATCTGTTGGTAGTATTCTCAATTTTCAAAGTTGCCTTGAAAAATTTTTATTTCATGGAATTCCTTGTTTCCTACCAAAATTTTGTTGAAAATCTCCTACAAAATTTCTCCTCAGAGCTTAAAATATGATCAAAGTGTTAAAAACCCTAAGTTCTAGGTCAAATATGCTTAAAAAATCCTAAAAACCCTACAAAAACTTAGCTAAGTTCTAATTTGTTGTTACTTTTTGAAATCACTTAAGGAACCTTTTTAGCATGTGCTTTTTATTAATTCATGACTAGTCTCTTAGTCTCCTCAAAAATATAACATATTCCTTTTAGTCAAGTGACATCCTGAAACCCTTTAGTCATGTGATCTCTTCAAGTTGTAATAATATTCTCTTTTCACAAGAGACTTAGCGGATGCCCTCAGTCGGGAAGTCTCCAAATGGTTTGAACTACTTTGTGAGATCTAGCGACTACACTAAGAAATGTTTTAGAAATAACTATAGTCACCCAGTCTCTAAATCCCACATACACTCAATCAGGCGATCTCCAGATGAAGTGGTGAAATAATAAATATTTCAGAGACTATGAGATAGACTATAGTCGTTAAGTCTCCAGATGCAATAAATCAAATATATTTTCATTCAGTCACTAGATCTCTTCAAAAAGTCATAGTCAAAGTAAAGTTCATAAGATTAAGCAATTACCATTGATTGTCCTCTTCGAAAGCTAAGATCTAACGATTGTCTCTTAATCTCTTAATAAAGATGATGTCATCCTAAAACTACAAAGACTGAGTGACTACCATTGGATTAAGATTGTGTGGTTGAAATTTGATCTCACATATCTTTAATATTTCAAAGGTTTTGTTTCAAAAAATGAGCACCATTAGATTTAGATCCTATGGCTAGCATGAATTCGTGAGAAGAAGTCAGGGTTTATTAAAATTTGTAGTGATTAAGAAACTTCTCCATAGTAGCTAGATCTCCAGATGAGCGAAGTCGGGTAATCTCCAAAGAAGTTTGAAAAGTCAACAAGGTTTTGGTGATTAAGAGACTCACTGTAGTTGCTGAGTCTCTAAATGAAAAGTAAAGGTAAAGAGACTTAAGGAAGACTGTTAGATTAAGATCTAACAGTAGTCATGAGGTCTCAGAATGGAATCAATAAATGATAAATCTTCCAGCGACTATGAGATAGACTATAGTTGTTGAGTCTCATAATGCAAAAATTAAAGTTTCATAAGACTTAAACAGACTGTTAGATTAAGATCTAACGGTAGTCGCTGAATCTCAAGGAAAAATCAAATAAAGCTCAAACATTTAGCGATGAGGAGACTGACTATAGTCGCTAGGTCTCGGAAGGAAAAAATTAAAGTGTGAGAAAGTATTAAGAGCTGTCAGATCAAAGATCAACCGTAGTCTCTAAGTCTCTAGACAAAGTCATAAAGAGCTAAGTTACTTAGCGACTGTGATTTGTCTCTTCAGTTGCCAGGTCTTGACATAAATTTTAAAAGGGTTAAATCATTCAGTGACTGATAAATCTCTCTTTAGTGGCCTAATCTCTAAAAAATATTAAAAAGCGCAAATTTTTTCGATGACTGTGAGGAGTTATGTGGTTGCTAGGTTGCCAAAAATAAAAATCTAATTACCTATCATTTTCTCAACTCTCGACTAGTGAATTGAGTTCAGAATGTGCCAAGTAATGACAAAAGTGACATGAATTATAGAGCTTGAGTCTCAAATGGTCTACTACATTAAATTATTTAGAATAAATATAGCTCATTGTTATTCATTCTAAATTCACCAAAGCATTCAAAGAACTAGAGCGAGAAAATTAGGAGAATTTTTTGAGTTTTTCAGTGTTCCAAGAGTTCAGAATTTTAGAATTTCTACAAGGATTTTCATAAGCTAGTCAATATGAGTCAACCAACCATGAGCGGAGCTTCTACAAGCAAGGGAACCAAAGACAAAGGAGAAACAAAGGGAAAAGAGAGTTACTCATATGAATTCCTATCTCTTCTTCCTGAGTCTACACAAAACAAAAAGGTCAGTGATGAAATTTTCTCTAATAGCCTAGCAATGTGTAGGGATGCAAAAACACATGACAATTAGGAATGTTTTTGTTTAGATATTTTTATAAGAATGTTGATAGCCCAGTACCAGTTTCAAACCCTTGGACTTTAGGGTTAGCTAGGTTGATAGTACCAAACATCTTCCTAGATATTGACTTGCTCATTGAATTAGCCAATAGGTATGACCCCCTATCAAAGACAATAAGGAAAGAAAATGGCTCTACCTTAGTGACACTGGATAGAAATTCATTCATGAAGGATTTTGGTATATTTTTCCCAATGGCTACTGAGATAAATTTGCAAGCTCAAGTAAATAGATACACTAGGGATTCAACCCTAGTTTCTAGAGAAATTCAAAATCATGCTCCCAAGGCCAATAAGAATTACATTGTTACAATACCTGGCACTAACCCATACTTCTACAAAGACTTGAATTTATATATAAAGTATATTGCCTATGGATTATACAGAGTATTGGGAATTGATGGTGGTGCTAAGAGAATTTCCTCATACATTCTAATGTTGGTGCTAGACCTCCAGAGTCCCTATGTTAGTACAGGATATGACTACATAGGATATGTTATAAACAAAATGCATGAAGGTTTAGAGTCTATCTAAAAGAAGGAGCAATCTCCTAAGTTTATGCATTACTCTTTGTTAATGCATCTTATTTTATTCCACAATTACAATATCATGGATCTATAGTATCTTTAGCTAAGGATGATTTGGAATGGATAGCCTAACCCAGTCCAATTTTGGTTAAGGGTGTGGAATTTCACTTCAAGGGAGAATGATTTTTGTGCATTTGAGAACTGGATGGTGCAGTCGATAATGTTTAGCCTAGGAGTAAAATTTTCTAGGCTACCAATCAAAGCCTTAAAATTATTGAAACATTATCAATTTGTTGACAAGTGGATAGGAAATCACAACTGGGGTGATTTCTATTATGAGAAAGCTTTTACAATGATCAGAGTTTATGGGTGCCCTCAGCCACCTCATATTCTTCCTTTTTATGTGCCACCAAGGATTTTAGTGCTAGAGTTCATTTGGAAACTCATGTTGACTGATAAAGAGCATTTGGCTCCACACCGAAAGCGTACTTTTACCCCTAGGCATTTCAAAGTCTACAACTTCACTATTGGGAAGAATGCATTGAGTAAAGTAAATGATTGGTTAGGCCACTTCAGAATGAGTGCTACCTTATATAGATATGTGGACACTAAGAATTTTACTGTTATTACTAGAAAATTTTATACTCCCACCATTCCCATAAATAATAGACATGAGGAATGTCTAGAAGAGGATCTAATAAGGAACATCCTAGAGGACAATGAGATACATAGGAGGGCCCAACAATTCCAAGATTTAATGTCATTAGAAAAACAAGTAAAGAAGAAGGGAGTTCCTTTTGGAGGTCTCTTCCCTACATTGCCTTACCTCTAAAGGTTGGAGAAAATGATGGAAAATTTCAATGCACTGGTCAATTCACTTGAAGACCAAATTAATGATAAAGAGAGGGAAAATGAGAAAAACTTTGATTCAGAATATGAAGAAGACAATGATATTGGTTATTCAGTGCATAGCCTTCCTGCTATGGAACAACCACCAACTATTGAATAAGGAGCAGAAGATAATGTGGTTATGGATTTAACAAAACTTCCAAGTTCTTAGGACACCAGTGATCTATTAGCACCTGTAAAAATTTTCATGGCTACATACCCTTTTTCCTAGCCTTTGTATTTGTTTTCCTTGTCTCTGGTTTGAAAACCCTTGGTTCATTTTTTAATTTCTAGCCGTTGCATTCAAAAAACCTAAGTGTGCCCTAGCCTTGTTCTAATTTTGTGTTACTTTTTGGGTCACTTAAAACCTCATAAAGACACATGCGTTAAATTTTTATTCACCCAACGATCTTTATTTTCCCTAAGTTTCCAACACCCAGTGAAATATTTCCTAATGTTTTCGGCCTTCAATCTTTCCCGGGCCTGACTCTGACACCATCTTGATCTAACAGCGAGCTTCTCATGGAATTTGTCAAAGGCTTGTGAACATACATCAGCCGTTGATTTTTCTTTGTGTCGTAGCCTTTCAAAATGGGTGGGTCCACTGTCAGAGGGTGCTAAAATGGTAGTCTCCTATTGGTCGGTGTGTTAGTGCACTAGATGTGTTGTTAAGCGGGCTCGGTATCTCAGTCAGAAGATTCATGATCGATGGTGGGTGCATGATCTCATGGAATCTTCCAAGCCCTTGAGATCATGTGACAGCCATTCGATCTCCTAGGTGGGGGTCTAAGGTTTAGCAATTCAGCTAAATTCATTTAGCGGTTCTGATAAATTTCAAAAGGCTTCACTCATTCGTGAAGAAAAATGGCGATGTTCCAAACCAATTGGCGATTTAGAAAACAAGCATTCATGTAGTAGCTAAATCATTTGGCAGAGGTATAAAGTATTCTACAAATGGGAAAAATCCTTTAGTCGTTGGTTCGCTAAATGTGACTAGGGTCATATTTAAAGGTTGAGTCATAAAGCCCGTGAAAAAAAAGGGATCAAACGATCACGACTTAAAGTTGATCCAGATTTGAATTATGATCGTCAATATGCTGTTGGCACCATGGAAGTAACTATTGCAGTTTGAATTCAAATATTTTAGAGCATTTCTAGTGATAGAAAGGACTGGTTTTTAATGTTTTAGCAGCCGAATTTGATTAGTTTGGTGGTGCCGGCTGTTGCAGTGTGGTCCAGTGAGTTTGATGATTATTTGTAGAGAGTTTTGTACCGTGAGGGGATGGGTTTTCTTGCTCGAGGCATGTTGCAGGTGTCTGATCAGGTTGACAAGCATGGTAGATTGATGGTCTTTAGTATAGTTCCAGAAGAATTACCATAAATGAAGACTGATTTTTAGGTCTGATCGCTCAGAGTTGCTTGGTTTTCCCTCCAATTTATTGAATTCTGATCTTTTGAATTGTTTTGGTGGGTGGAAACCCTAACCCTTACCCTGGTTACTCATAGCTTGTTGCATCCTAACTTGTTTAGGATTCCAAGGTAACCAGGATTATATAATGTTGAATTGTTGATTTTGAAAGGGGTTCCAGTTTTGAAGTTTAAAATCAGTCCCAAGTTTCTAGTCCCAATGGTTTGTAATAGTTTTTGATTCAATGTTTGTTGATGAAAGAAGAAAGTTGTAAGTCTAAGTTGTAGTTTGCAAGTAGGGTGTCTTGTGATTCATTGTATACATAGAAGGAATTCATCATACTTAATATAAACATCTGATTCTTATCTCTCCTTTGTGTCAAGTCAAGTAAGCTTTGAGTTTTCTAGCTCATTACATATTGTTTTTATGTATGTATCTTCATTCTTGAATTTTGATCTAGGATTGGATTAAACAATGCTCTAAATGGGATATGAGTTTTCCCTTGTCTATGTAAGGATGTTTTGTAAGCAGTAAAGATTAGGATAAATGTATTTATGGCTATGAATTCTCAAATATTCTCAAATCTGTGTGTCTTTGTGTCTAAGAAATCTTTCCCAATGGATGAGGCACTGGCCTAAATGAGTATTTCTCCTATTAACATACATTGATTGAAGTTATTACATTCCAAATCTTAAAATCAATAACCTTTCTAAGCTTTAGGTCTTTGGTTGTGTGGTTGTGTTACCCAATAGTAATGGAGAGTCAATGAATGTAAGGTTAGCATTTAGTACTTTCTTACTATCAATATATTATTCAAACCCAGTCTTTGGTGTGTAAAGTATAGTTTTCACTAGGTTAGGTGCACCCGCCTTGGTTTTACAGAGCCAAAAGTGAAGAGGGTAGTCTTGTCCCTATAGTTGGTCCAATTACCCTAAGATCCTTCTACATTTTGGAACTTACCTATCCTAAAATCTATCTGAGGGTATATTGGCAGCCTGAGAGCATAAGTCATTTTAAAACACCAACAAGATGGTGACTCTACTAGGGAATGTTACACAAGTCTATAATAACCAGTAGGTCATCATTGGAAGAAATAGGGTTATTCTTGTCCCTTGTCTTGTCAAGCTCATTTGGATATTTTCTAGTAAGGAAATAGTATTGTAAGATTCCCAATATTCTTGGGTGGTGACTCAAACATCTTTGCAGTAGTGCTAGTCAGTAGCTTATTTATAAAATGAGTTACAGAGGTACTAGGTCTCTGAGAAAGGAGCATCCTGAAGACAGAGTGGAAGATGGTATTCCAAGCACTTCTAGGCCTAGTCAGACAAGGGGAGGAAAGAAGAAAAAAAATGTTTCTCATACTTGGAAAAGTAAAAAGGATACAAGACAAGAAACTCAAACCAAGCCTGGTCAGGAAGAAAATATTTCAAAATATGAAGAGGTTGTTGATTTGGGATTGAGCTAGTATGAGGATGAATTTCAAGTGGGAGATGATGAATCTAAGACTACTCTCCTAGAATCATAAGAAATCTTTGAAGAGCTCTATGAGTTGGAAAAAAGAGTCCAAGAACAAGTTGCTATCAGACAGCAAAGAGAGAAAGATAAAGAAGATAGAGTAAGACAAGCCCTGATAAGGGCTGATCAGCTAAAGAGGCAGTTGTTAGATTTGGAGGCAATTAATTTTGTCCCAGAGCTTGAAAGAGTAGAGGAATAGCCTATTGTGTAGAGAACATATGAGATAACTAGGCCTAGAGATAAAGGCAAATAGAAAGTTGTTGGAGTTCAAATCAATGAACAAGTTCATGTGGAAAACCCATTAGAGCAAGGGTTGAGATTAGATGCAGACCTTGAGAAGGCTAGAAAGGAAAAATAAACATTAGATAAAGAATTAGAGAAGCTAGAATTGGAGGCCACTGCTATAGAAATAAGGAAGAAGATTGATTTTCTCAAGCATACCTCAGG
This sequence comes from Chamaecyparis obtusa, assembly GCA_027943335.1. Lineage (NCBI taxonomy): Eukaryota > Viridiplantae > Streptophyta > Pinopsida > Cupressales > Cupressaceae > Chamaecyparis > Chamaecyparis obtusa. The sequence goes on along the minus strand of BSBK01006944.1, from coordinate 164,373 downwards.
ACATTCAAATGTTGTTGCTTCCTTTTTGGGGGCAAGGAGGAAATCATGGTAACCTTGCAACTCAGACAGATGGCATTCTGGGTGCTGCTAAAATTCCTTCTAGTTCAAACACAAGGACATCTACATCTCAAGGAATGGACCCACCTCGAGGAGTTCCTATTCATGAATGGTACAAACAATTTATCTTTTTTGGTATTCCCGGTTATCCTAATGTAATTCCTGATGAAATTAGAAAGAAGCTCCCAAAGTTTGTTGGGAACAATGTCATCACATGTGAGGAATATCTAAAAAAAATTATGGATATAATAGATGATTATAATGTTGAGCCTGATGATGTTATAATGAAGTTATTTGTACAATCTCTAACTGAGGATGCTAGGGACTAGTTTAGAGGATTGCCCCATGCTAGTATAGGACCTTGGAATGAATTTAAGAATTGTTTCAAGGAGAATTATGAAGATAAAACAAATGAGGGTTTTATTTTGAATGAATTCAATAACATAAAGAAAAATCAGAATGAAGAGGTCCTTGAATTTAATATAAGATTCCAAAAGGCTATGCATAGGCTCCTGCAAGTTATCAGATTAGATGATAGAGTGTGTCTTGTGACATACTTAAATTCTTTTGATGCAAAGATGGGGTACCTTTTAAGGGATAAGAACCCTCGAAATCTAGGGGAGGCTTACAAGTTGGCTATCAACAAAGAAAGTAATAGAAGAATATCAAGAAAATTAGGGAGAAGAGATGATTATAGGCCTCAAGTGCAAAATATGAAAGAGATGGGAAGGTCTACTAATTTTAAGCCAAAGGAGGAGGATAATCTAAAGTAGATTCTAAGTTCTTTAGAGGATCTAAAGCCTGATGAAAAAAGAAACAATAGGGTTGCAACAAATGACCAGCTTATTTCAAGTAATTTTAGCAGGCAACCAAGAATGCAGAATTACCCATACAATACTCAATGGAAGGATGGCAAGCCCATTTTTCCAGTTAAAAGGGATAGACTTGATGATAGGATTCCTGATCCTTTGCAAAAGAATTTAGTTAACATGAATGATGATATTCCATGGTGTACTGCTTGTCAGTCTCCTCATAGTCCAGAGCATTGTGTTATTGCTCTGAATTTATCTGAGAACCAAGAACAAGATAAGCAATATGATAAGAGTGGTTGTGCAATGACTTCTTCACATGCATGGGATGAGGTTGACTCTATTGATGATGAGGAAGAATAATTCGATGATGTTGGATGTGGTGCAGTGAAGTGTGAGGAACATGTTTCCTTAAGGAGACCATCTGATGAGGAAATTGCTCAAATCACTACAGACATGGTCACTCAAGCTAGGAGCAATTACAATTTGAGAAATAGGACAATTGGAAGCACAGCTGGTAAACTAAGTAGTATGTTTATCAAGAATTTAGAAAGGAGTACACAACAGCCTGAGGAAAAGGAGAAAGGTGCTGGTGTTGTCAGTCAAGTTAAAATTAAAAAGAGGAGTGGGCCTACTGCAATACCTAAGGGTAAAGTAAAAACATTAGAATTAGTTGTTCCCATACCTCAAAAGGAAGAAAAATTTGTGCAAAAGGGTAAATCTGACTTGATTGTCCAAAAGGAGGATAAAGATGTCACTGAGATTAAGGAAGACATGGGCAACCATACATATGTTCCCATTGATATGACTAAATTGCTTTCACAAATAACTATCAAAGTTCCACTTTTGGAAATGATGAGAATAGAAGAGCATAAGGTCAAGGCCTTGGATTGGGTAAATGGTGCTTCTTCAATAAAGGTCCAAGAAATGAGTAGGAGTGATAAGCATGTGGCTTCTTTAGATGACACACCTGATAGTAAAAATGAAGAAATTGTCTCTAAGATCCCTCAGATATTTTTGAATGCAAATGTTGTAAATGCTACATCAAGGACAGTTGATCCTTTTTTCTTGTCCCTTATGATAAATGAAAATTTATTGAAGAATTGCATGATTGATTCTGGAGCATCAAACACTGTCATGCCTATAGAAATCATGAAGTCACTAGGACTAAAGGTTGATACACCACATGGGAGATGCCAAGCTATGGACTTAAGAGAAGTACCAGTTATTGGTACCATTAAGGCTTTGCCTTATAAATTAGCAGCATTTCCTAACAAGCAGCTAACTATGAGTGTTCTAGTAGTTGATATTCCTCCTCAGTATGGGATGCTATTGTCTAGGAGGTAGAGTGCTTCTATGGGAGGAAGTATTTAGTGTGACTTGTCTTTTGCTACTTTTAGCATTAGAGGAGAAAGTGTAAAAGTTTCAAGGGAAACTAGAACCCCACATATGATTGAGGAGGATGAAGATGACAATATGAATTATTTTATTGACATTGACATTGGTTCTTTCCAAGTTCAGGAGAGAGAGGTGCAAGAAAAGGTCAAGCCTATCCTTCTAGCTGATGATGAAAATAACATGGCAGAAGGTAATGTCTTATGGACTCTGTATTTTGATGGAGCAAGTTCAAAGGAAGGTGTTGGAGTAGGAGTGCTAATGATATCCCCAAGTGGTAAGACTTTCAAGCTTTCTTTCACTCTCTTGTTCCTTTGCACAAATAATGTTGTTGAATATGAGGCCCTACTGATTGGTTTGAGACAAGCATCAAAACATGGAATCAAAAATCTTAGGGTGATAGGTGACTCTGATTTAATAATTTCTCAAATTAGATCAAGGTATCCATCAAAGAATCAAAGGCTGAAACAATATAGAAATGTTGTTTGGGATGAAATTGAAGGTTTCAGTGCCTTTGGTATTGATTGGGTGGATAGAAGCCAAAATAGGATGGCTAACTTATTGGAAAACATAGCACTAAGGCCAGGGGATATTACTTTTGTGGGGATATCCAAAATTGAGTTCAAGTCTAGGCCTTCTATCCCAGACAATGTTGAGAATTGGCAGGTATTTTCTGATGATCAAGATATACTAAGGCTTTTGCAGTGTGAATCTCATTTTGATGGTCAGGAGATGGATTTTAGCACTTATGTTGACATCAGAAATAGAAAATAAAATGTTCTTCGGAGGGAAGTTTTGCAATTAAGGTCAAATAGGATCCCAAGGGGATTGGTTGCTCTTGAGAGGGCATTTGATGATAAAGAAAGAACTTGTTTTCCTAAATTTGTTGATAAGATAAATGATTTGGAGGATGTAAATTTAGAAACAAGTCAAATACCTAAAAATGTTTATATAGGTAAATTTTTGTCCCAAAGAACTAGGAATAATCTAATTGATCTCCTCAAAAGATTTAGATATTTCTTTGCATGGTCTTATGATGATTTGAAAGCCTATAGAGAGGATCTATTCCAGCATGAGATACCATTAAAGGAAGGTACTAAACCTTTTAGGAAAAAATTAAGGCCTGTGAATCCTACCTTAGCACCAAAAATGCAAGATGAACTCAAAAGGATGATGGATGCTAGCATCATCAAGCCTGTCAGACATTCTACTTGGGTGTCAAACTTGGTTCCAGTCAGAAAAAAGAATGGTGACATTAGGTTGTGTTGATTTTAGGAACTTGAATGTCAATTCTTTGAAGGACAATTATGGTTTGCCTAATATGGAAAATATGCTACAGAAGGTTACTAGATCAAAGTTAATGTCCATGATGGATGGTTTCTCTGGATATAATCATGTCATGGTCAAGGAGTCAGAACAGTTCAAGACTACATTCACTAGCCCTTGGGGAACATATGTTTATGTTAGAATGCCTTTTGGTCTGACAAATGCAAGAGCTACTTTTTAGAGAGCTATGGATGTGGCCTTTGTAGAATTCATAAACAAATTTCTAGTGGTATATCAAGATGACCTCATAGCATATTCAGATAAGGAAAGTTAGCATTGTGAACATCTTGAGAAAAAATTTATTAGGGCCTTGGAGTATGGGATTTCTTGAATCCAAAGAAGTGTTCCTTTTGTGTTGTGGAAGGCAAGCTCTTAGGACATATTGTGTCCAAGGATGGAGTGAGAATTGACCCTGAAAGGGTTATTGCTATAGACAAGCTTTCACCACCTAGAAATGTTAAAGCAATACAATCCTTCTTTGGGTAGGTAAACTTCCTAAGGAGATTTGTTACAAATTTTGTAGAAATCAGTATCCCTATCTCTAGAATGTTGAAAAAAGAAGCAAAGATTGAATGGAATGAAGAAGCGGATGAATCTTTTAGAAGTATCAAAAAGGCCATCAAGGATGCTCCAGTTTTGAGGACACCTGATTATGGTAAGCCCATGTAGATATTTCATTTTTCTTCTTGTCATATAGTTGCAATAGTTTTATTACAGAAGACTTCAGATGGATATGAACAACCTATATCATTCTTTAGCAAATCCCTACAAGAAGTAGAATTAAAATATGATATTACTGAGAAATAGGCTTATGCCTTAGTTAAAGTAGTCAAGGCTTTTAGATGTTACCTTGTGGGAGCTAAGGTGGTTGCTTATGTTCCTAGTGCTACAGTTAAGGATATATTGGTGCAACAAGAAGTTTCAGGGAAAAGATGTAGATGGATCAATAGGATCCAAGAATTTAATATTGATATCCAAATTACAAAGTTGGTAAGAGGCTTAGGTCTTGCAAAATTAATGGCACAAAATAATTTAATTGCAAATCATGTAAATATGTTAGAAGAAGAACAAAGGCCATATATTTGTGATATGGATTATTGTGGCTACTATAAAGATGTTATTGGTTACTTGCAGAAATTGGTCCTTCCCCCTGAGATGGATGAAAATAAAAGGAGAACTATCAAGTTGCAATCTGCAAGGTATGCCATTATACATGGTAAGTTGTGGTGGAGAATCAATGAAGGAGTATTGCTAAAGTGCATAGACCATGAGAGATCTGAAACTCTGTTAAAGGAAATGCACCAAGGTGTTTATGGACGACACTAGATGGAAAAGACCACAGCTCACAAGATCCTTAGGTCTGGATTTTGGTGGCCTACAATTTTTAAGGATACACATTAGTTTGTAAGAAAATGTGATGCATGTTAGAGATTTGCTGGAAAGTTGAAGTTTAATGGAAATTTTCCACTCCGACCTGTTGCAGTTCAAGCTCCTTTCTAGAAGTGGGTTATAGCTTTTATTGGAGAAATTCCAAACAAGTCTAGTGGTGGAAATTCTTACATACTAGTGGCAACAGACTATTTTACCAAGTGGGTTGAAGTTATCCCTACTAGAAAGGCTACTAGCAAAGTGGTAGCAGATTTTATGATGCAGAACATCCTTACTAGGTTTAGTTGCCCAGAGGTAATTGTGGTTGATAATGCAATGTGTTTTAGATCATAGGAATTTAGTGATTTTTGTCAACAATATGGGATACACATTTCATTTTCTTCCCCATATCATCCACAAGGAAATGGCCAGGCTGAGTCCAGTAACAAAAGTCTGATTAAGATTCTCAAGAGAGTGTTGGACAAGAATATGAAAGCCTAGGACTCAAAGTTATGGTGGGCACTATGGGCTGATAGGGTAACTATAAAGAAGGCCATAGGTTGTGCTCCATTTGATTTGGTGTATGGAATAAGTGCTAGATTGCCTCAAAATAATCTATTGCATATGTATAAGTTTATTCAAGCATATGATGAGGACTTGAATGATGAGATGAGAGTAAGAATGGATGACCTGATCCAGTTGGAAGAGGTAAGGAGAGATGCACATGAAAGAAATGAAACATTGTAGAGACAATGTAAGAATTTGTTTGATAAAAGGGCTACTCGAAGGAGTTTTGAAGTTGATGACCTTGTCCTGATGTGGAATGCAAGATTGGAAGATAAGGGGAAGCATGGAAAATTTGACCTTATTTGGTTGGGACCTTATCTTATTAAGAGCAAATGGGGGACAGATTCTTATGTCCTGAAGGATTTAACTGGTGGTACTTTGGAATTGCCTATTCATGGACAATTCCTAAAGTTTTACTTCTCCTGAAGTATCTTTTCCATGAGTAGTAGTTTAGGTTTTCCCTTGTACAGTAGTCTATTTTTGTTTTTTGGGCCAAAATTTTGAGTTGGTCTGCTCTTCTAGGAGATTCCAGCTTGCTCGTTGTATCTGCAAGAGATACATGTCCCTGAGTATGAGCCATTGTTAGCACCTGTAAAAAATTTCATGGCTGCATACCCTTTTTCCTGGCCTCTGCATCTATTTTCCTTGTCTCTAGTTTGAAAACCCTTAGTTCATTTTTGAATTTCTAGCCATTGCATTCAAAAAACCTAAGTGTGCCCTAGCCTTGTTCTAATTTCATGTTACTTTTTGGGTCACTTAAAACCTCATAAAGACATGTGCGTTAAATTTGTATTCACCCAACAGTCTTTATTTTCCCTAAGTTTCCAGCACCCAGTGAAATATTTCGTAATGTTTTTGACCTTCATTCTTTCTCAGGCCCGGCTCTGACACCATCTCGATCTAACAGCAGGTGTAAGTTCTTATTGAATTTGTCAGAGGCTTGTGAACTTACGCCAGCTGTTGATTCTACTTTGTGTCATAGCCTTTCAAAATGGGTGGGTCCACTGTCAAAGGGTGTTGAAATGGTGGTTTCCTATTGGTTGGTGTGTTAATGAGCTGGACATGTTGTCAGGCAGGCTCGGTATCTCAGTCATAAGATTCATGATCGACGGCGGGTGCATGATCTCATGGAATTTTCCAAGCCCTTGAGATCATGCGACAGTCATTTGATCTCCTAGGTGGGGGTCTAAGGTTTAGAAATTCAGCTAAATTCATTTAGCGGTTCTAATTCACGAAGAAAAATGGCAATGTTCCAAACCAATTGGTGATTCAACAAAACAAGCGTTCACATAGTAGCTAAATCATTTGGTGAAGGTATAAAGTATTCTGTGAATGGGCGAAATCCTTTAGTCACTGGTTCACTAAATGTGACTAGGGTCATATTTAAAGGTTGAGTCATAAAGCCCGTGATAAAAAAGGGATCGAATGGTCACGACTTAAAGTTGATCTAAATTTGAATTATGATCATTGATATGCTACTATCACCATGGAAGTAACTGTTACAGTTTGAATTCAAATATTTTAGAGGGTTTCTAGCGATAGAAAGGATTGGTTTTTAATGTTTTAGCAACTAGATTTGATTAGTTTGGTGGTGTCGGCTGTTGTAGTGTGGTCTAGTGAGTTTGATGATTATTTGCAGAGAGTTTTGTACCATGAGGGGATGGGTTTTCTTGCTTGAGATGTGTTTCAGGTGTCTGATCAGGTTGACAAACATGGTAGATTGATGGTCTTCAGTATAGTTCTAGAAGAATTACCATAAATGAAGATTGATTTTTAGGTCTGATTGCTCAAGGTTGCTTGGTTTTCCCTCCAATATATTGAATTTTGATCTTTTGAATTGTTTTGGTGGGTGGAAACCCTAACCCTTACCCCAGTTACCCGTAGCTTGTTGCATCCTAACTTGTTTAGGATTCCAAGGTAACCAAGATTATATAATGTTGAATTGTTGATTTTGAAAGGGGTTCCAATTTTGAAGTTCAAAATCAGTCCCAAGTTTCTGGTCCCAAGGGTTTGTAATAGTTTTTGATTCAGTTTTTGTTGATGAAAGAAGAAATTTGTAGGTCTAAGCTATAGTTTGCAAGCAGGGTGTCTTGTGATTCATTGTATACATAGAAGGAATTCATCATACTTAATATAAATATTTGATTCTTATCTCTCCTTTGTGTCAAGTCAAGTAAGCTTTGAGTTTTCTAGCTCATTACATATTATTTTTATGTATGTATCTTCGTTCTTGAGTTCTGATCTAGGATTGGATTAAATAATGCTGTAAATGGGATATGAGTTTTCCCTTGTCTATGTAAGGATGTTTTGTAAGCAGTAAAGATTAGGATAAATGTATTTATGGCTATGAATTCTTAGATATTCTCAAATATGTGTGTCTTTGTGTCTAAGAAATCTTTCCCAATGGATGAGGCACTAGCCTAAATGAGTATTTCTCTTGTTAACATACATTGATTGAAGTTATTACATTCCAAATCTTAAAATCAATAACCTTTCTAAGATTTAGGTCTTTGGTTGTGTGGTTGTGTTACCCAATAGTAATGGAGAGTCAATGAATGTGAGGCTAGCATTTAGTACTTTCTTACTATCAATATGTTATTCAAACCCAGTCTTTGGTGTGTAAAGTATATTTTTCACTGGGTTAGGTGCACCCGCCTTGGTTTTGCAGAGCCAGAAGTGAAGAGGGTAGTCTTGTCCCTATAGTTGGTCCAGTTACCCTAAGATCCTTCTACATTTTGGAACTTACCTATCCTAAAATCTATCTAAGGGTATATTGGCAGCCTGAGAGCATAATCTATTTTGAAACACCAACATGATCCTCCTCTCAAAAGGCAAAAGCTACAAACAGGAGAGCCTTCCCAAGTCAAAATAGCAAAGAAGAGAAAAGATATAGTGGGAGCTCTAATTACTAGCACAAGGGGCTATGACCACCAATTAAGGAAGAAAATTAGAGAAGAGAATAGAAAACAAAAGAAAGTTGTAGAAGAAACTGAGATACCTTTGGCTCTTTATCAAGATAAAAGATTGCTTCATCAGGAAGCTTTCTTGAAAGATGATGATTTCATAAAAACTGATGAATTCAAAAATTTCCTTTTATGGCATAAGCAATAATAGGTTGCTTCTAATGTACAAATAATAGAAGATGGTCAAGTGCCAGATGAAGCATTGCAGGCTTTAAAAGATTATGATCCTGAATAAGAAGCAATCACCCTTGAGGATGCTAGGAGGTTGGTGAAGGCTAGCAACATGCTACTTGTACCTAGTTAGGATCTTGCTTCAGCATTCATGATAGATCAAATAGGAAGGCAGCAAGATATAAATTTGTCTTCAAAAACCCAAGTAGGGGATATTATAAAGGGATTTGGGTATAGCCCAAAGAACCAAGCATTGGCTATGTGGAGCATGTATCCTAAGGATCATAAGCCTTCCCTTCTAAATGTGCAAGAAAAAATAGGTGGAGATAAGATTGTGTGGTCAATCCAAAATACAAGGGACCTTGAGATTTCACAAGTGCTCACCCATTTTGCAAGATTAAATGAGGATAAGTCAAAACAACTCTTAGATAGATTTAAGAGCCTTGTTGATGATTACAGTGCTCTTGTCAAGGATAAAGAATTACACATTATGAAAGAAAAGGCATTGGAGAAGACAGTAGAAGATCTCACCCAACAAATAATAAACATTCATGTAGTTACTCCTACACCACCTGAGCAGCCTACATAAAAGGAGACTCCAAGTGTAGGAGGAGAAGAAGTAGCAGCTACAGGGCAAGTAAACATAAAACATAATGAGGCTATACTACAAGCCCTAATAAAAATTTTGCAACATAGGATTGAAATTTTGATAGAAAAAGAAAATGTGGTTCACACTGCATATAATAAATTACTTGGATTGCAAATGGAGGTGAACAATTATATTTCTATGTTGAATACTTATTATGGAAATTGGTCAGCTAGGACCTCTCTATTTGATAGGCTAGTAGCAGTACAACCCCTGAGAGCAGATCTCCCAGAAATAATTTTGCGAGTAGGGGAAGAGATTGAAACGATTGGCGATACTTTATCTTTCTTCAAAGGTAAAGCAAATCAATAGAGGCAAGGGTAGTTATGTTTGGACCAGATTTTAATAGGTTCATTCCTCAGATCAAGGTAGAGGATGGCATAGTGAAAGAATTGGATAAATGGATATCAAAATTTGATATCCTACTACCAAAAAAGGAGGCCTTCATAAATGACAATAATGAAATTTATATGGATCACTTTAATTTTATTCTTGATGAAGCTTTTAAAGCTGAGATGAATTTCATTAAATTTATTACAGATGTCAAGCTGATTGCATATGCGAGGTTGGAGAGGCAAAAAGCACAACTATAGAGCATTTAGGAATTTCAATGGCCAATAGAGGAATAGGTAGCTACATGGGATGCACTTACAAATCCCAAGAAGAGAAATCTTGTAGCAGTTGACCTCGATGTAATTGATGAGGAATGAAGAGGACACCAGGTACCTAACACTTGATCTATGAGCACAAGGATGATAACTATTCATAAAGAATGGTGTAGGTTAGCTTGAAATGGTGATCACCATATCTTGTAATAAGTTAATGAAGTTATTAGGAATATCTCCAGACAAAGGTGTCAATTATCAAGAGGAAAGATCAGATATCAAATAAGTCCAAAAATTTTTTGTCTTTCCATCACTTAAAGGGCCTAAATTGTAATTTTGTCTTTTCTGTTTTAGGTTTAGAGCTAAAAACATTCGAAGCTTATTGCATCCTTACTCATTAAGGATTCCAAGATGTTTTATCTATAAATAGAAATTGTAACTCATTTTCTAAAGATAGATTAATATTGAATACAATTTTTGCAGAGCAGACTTCTCATCTATTGTGTCTAAGCTTCTGAGCTTCGATTCTTGTATGTATTGAAACAGGATTACTTTCAATAAAATACATTGCAATTTCTCTCTTATTTTGTTATGGTCTCTTTGCTTTTATGTTTACTTTTTTATGGTTTTATTTGTAAGGCATTCTATTCAGACTACAAGTAGCTTGCAAGGCATTCTACTATATTTCTTTTGAATTTCTCCCTATGGATTTACATTCAAACTCTATTTTGCCTATGGATTAGGCACTGAATTGAATTTTGTTATGCAATTATCTTTCAGTCATCAAACATAAAGCACATTATTAAAACACCTTTATTTATTTAGTTCATGTATCTTTTGAAAGGATTGTATTCAAGAAAATATAGTTCACATTGTTGATTCCTTTGATAGAGAATCTAAGAGGTTATCCTTCCTTGAGTTAAACTCAGAAAAAGAAGAAGGATGATTATCCTTATGCCACTATTATATGTTATTACTTTCATAGTTTCCCTTTTCATACTTTGTATCAAGATATTCTCAGTTGTTTGCAGAGTAATTTTCTATTGAAGTGATTTGAGACATAATAGCATAGCAGTGAAGACCCTCATCCACCATTTGAATGTTTACTTGAAATATAGTAAAATTTTCTAGGCAATACCCACCTGAGTCCTATGGAGCTCAAAGAAGAAGGAGGATCTTATCCAATCCTCATTAATTAGGCTTTGTCTTGTCAAACTTGTGAGTTCACAATCTAAGAATCAAGCACATATATTTACCAAGTTTGTTCCTACAAGAAAAAGACCTAACAGAATCTACAAAAGCTAAGAAGATTGAAATACATGTTGAAGCTAAAGTAGAACCACCTATAGATGAACGCAAGCCTTTTAACTAAACTTTTTATGCCTGTAACAAGCATGGACACATAGCAAGAGATTGTAAAGAGGTAAGACCTTTCAATGGTTATTTTTATTCATATAATAAATTTGGTCATAGAGCTATACATTGTAGATCAAATCAAAGAAGTCAATACAACACAATTAGAGAAATCAACCATAGAAAAGTATTAGAAGTCCTCTGAACATTACATGTCAGATATGCAATTACAATGGACACATAGCTAAATAATGTAGTATGGTAACTCACATCAATGCACCTAGGAATACAAGGCCTCCAGTCATTTGTTACTCTTGTAACAAGGTTGGACACATCTCAAAGTTTTGCAGATCACAAGCGCAAAGACAAGAAAGACCTGATAAGTCTCAAGGATCACTATTTGATGAATCTGGAGAAGTCAAGTTTGTGAAAGCTATAGAAGATGCAAGCAAGATTTGGATGGAAGTAAAGAAAGACAATACTAATGAAAAAGTGGTAGATGCATCCGTAATGGACACACCTTCTACTTCTGGATAAATGACCCTCATGGTTATAAGGGGAGCTAGATAAGCTCTAGACCCATACATGGCTGGTATACTCACCCTTAGAGTATGCGCCTTTGGTTTTAGATGTTTGATTGCTAGTTGATGTAGTATGCAAGATCACACAATTTGATTGACAATAGAAACTAAGGTTGGAATTCATAGTTGTAACCCATGTTGAAGCAGTGAGAATTAATTATAGAATTTTGATTTATAAGTCATCGAAGATCTATTATCTTCACTTTTACATTCAAGATCAAACCCTTGGAGAGTACAAGAGATTAAATTAGAAAGTTTTGAAGAATTGAAATCATTTCATCAGCAAAGAGGAGTTAAAGTTATTGGTGGAACCCTAGCTTAGATGCATTGTTGCAGAAATCTTTTGGAACCCTATTTGAGATTTGAAGCAAGTAATGGAAACTCCAGTAATCTTTGATGTCACTGAAAGGAAGAGATATATTTTTAAGAAGCACATGTTCAAGTCAATGTTAGATGATTTTGAAGGAGCATTTTCCAAGACTCTGATAGGAGTCATGCATGTTGAAGATATTTGCGCTTACATTTATTGTAATAAAGAGTCTGTAGGAATAGACAGAATAAGGTCACACATGGAAACTATGGTTAATCCTAACTATACCTTCAAGGATGAATTCTCTCACCTTACAGATAGCCCTATTGTTGAGTATGTGACTGCGTATGAATTTTATGAGTCAAAATGGATTAATATATTACTCAGCAAGATACATGATGATTTGTTTTGGATTGGTGAAGTCCATGTCCATATTACAGTCGATCACATTCATGAGATGATAGGACATTCTAAGGTTGGGGCCCTTATTCCAATAGGAAAATATGTCATAAAACAAGTTGAGTAGGCATGTAAGTCTAGGAGTGACAAGTGTGGCATGACTATTGAGACCATAGAGGAGAAAGACATCAAACTCGTGGCTATGATCCTTGGATAAAAATTCCAACATGAAAATAGAGTAAATAGTGTATCTGCAGCTACTATTCTAGCAGCCATAAGGATAGTGAAAGAAAGTACACAGTTTAACCTTTGTGAGATCTTGTATGCACATTTGTTAGATAACATTAGATCTATAAAGCATGACAAGAGAAAAGTATTCAGGTTTGGCTCATTGATCATAGACATGTACTTTCATATTGTTGGTAAGGTTTCTAATCTTTACCTAGATAGAAGCAAACCTACCTTATGCCAAATTTCACTAAAGGCAACATCTGAGAGCAATCTAAAAGAATACATGGATCTAGAGATCAAAACATTCAAAATCAAGATGCGAAGAAGATTCAAAATTCTTGAGAAGTTAGTTGAGAAATACAAGGACACTATATGCTTTATGGTGGAAATAGATACTACATGCATGGAAGCTATTGAGCCTAGAACAAAATGGATTCATCCACTTGGTTATGAAGTAGATGAGCATATTTTGGAAGGCTATGCACAAGTCCTTATATCTACGCCTAAGGATTCCAATGAGCCTAGATGGGGCACATGTGAAGAGAATAGAAGAGAAGACAAGTTGATTATGTCTTTTACAGTGCAGCAACTAAGAGGAAAGAATCTTGAATAACCGCTAATATTCTAAGAGTTCATGGTGTTAACCAAGAAGCCCTAGATAAAACAAGGGAAGCCAAGATTTATATGCAACTTGAGAGTGCACCCTCATCTGCAGAAGTTAAAGAAGTAAAATATGTTGATGATCTAAAGAAGAAGAAGAAGCTTAAGAAGAGTAAGACAAGAGAGAGCACCTCTACGCCCTCAACTATAGTTGATCTAGATAAGTTTGAAGAAGCTTTTGTGAGTACTGAAGAAGTTGAGATCCTTTGCAGTGAATAAAAACCTATGCAGCAAGAAGAAGTCTTAATTGAAGATATAACAGGACAGGAATATGAAAAAGAGGATGAACCTAAAGAAGAGCCTTCTGTTGAGATCCCAGTAAAGATAAAGAGTTAAAATATGGATGTAAGTCATAGCACAATCTTAATTCCTACTCCTAAACCCTCCATATCATTGTTGTCAAGTTTGACTCCTCTTACAATGAGCTTAGATTCATGGGGAGAAGAAGATCTAATAAAGATAAGTGTGATGGCTATGGAGAAAGCCAAATAAAAGAAATTAATGAGAAACTCTCCCTTTGTAGAATCAATCAGCATGTTGAACAACTTATTACCTACAAATAAGAAATTGATTAATGTTCACTCAATGGATGATGTTAGCAGTATTTTATTGAGTTTCAAAGAAAACTTTTCAAGTCTAGAAGACTTAGCGACAAAATTTGTAGAAGAGAAATACAACAAGAAAAGGTTAAATGAATTAATAAATAATTTCTCATTAGACCTAAATTCTCTAAAGATTGGTCAAGAAATGCTAAAAGAGTTAGCAACAAAAGGAAGAAAGATGATACATGATTGCATGAACAAAGATAAACTCACATCAGAACATTCAAAGAAGATTTAGGAAGTAGAGTCTCTAATGGCAGCAGTAAGAAAATTGGTTGAAGACCCCTCTCAAGACATAAATATGTGCAATAATGTTTATAAAGCGAAAATAGAGAAAATAGAGAAAGAAGAGAAAGAGATTGCAAATATAAGGGCTAGACAAGCACAGCTAAGAAATGCACTAGTGTCCTCATTAAATGTACTAAATCAAAAATTCAAGCATATAGATGCTACAATTGTTACATATGATCAAGGCCCCTGCATGGATCTAGAAAAGATGGAGAAGCTCACATATGCATTATGCGATCATCTTCAGACTGTTGATGCACTTAATGTATTTTGGCAGCAAGAAATCAAGAACCTTCATATTGCATATCCAGATGTATACTCTGTGTAAGTACTTAGAGATTTTATTTTTGAGCACCTTTGTCATTAATGTCAACAGGGGAGTAGTGTATAAAGTGGAAGAAGATAGAATAGTATATGATGTATAGTTTATGGTGATATGATAGTAGTTTTTGTGTAAAGTCCAAATTTAGAAACTTCACCATATTCCTTTGTTGTCATTAATGACAAAGGGGGAGATTGTTGGCATGTTGACTTTACTAAGATTATATGACTAGTTTTGTGTTTTCATTATGGAAACAAAGTCATATGGAGTTTTGATAGTAAGTGCACAAGCTTTGAAGCTCATATTTTGGCTAAGTATAGTAGACAGTGCAAACAATGATGTACCTAATGATCAGAGCATCGGTGCACATGTGTATGATCAAGTTATGGTATGCGCCCTTGGATATAAGTTTTTGAATATGTTATTATGTTATGTCTAAGAATGCAAGATCGGATATGATAGTATCAAGAAGTTACAGTAAGTCTAAGTGACACTGGAAGTTCAACGATAGAGTAGAATAGATCATGGAGCCTATTAGTGCTCAAAATTGTAGATGATCAAAACTTAATCAAAAAACTCTGATTTATAAATCTAGCAATCCCAACAGATCCATCAACAATAGTAAACACTAAGGTATTAAGGATTTACAATACTTCTTCTCTTTGAGATTTAAGCTATAGGTGGGTATTACCTTTCAAATTGAATTCTTCAAATATCACAATAGTAACCTGTATTCCTAATACAGATTTAATCACATAACCCTCTCACAACTTTTAAAGTAAATCATTGTTTAAATTGGTTGGTGGTGAGCACAAATGTAAACTGAGCAATGACCAGTGCCAAATCGTAGGGCATAAGAGTCAATAAATGCACATCTATAGAAAATATCTCAAATCAAACATACACAAACCCCAGATAAAATGCCTTACAGATTATCTCTCTATGCATATATTATATCATCAAATTCACACACAAATAATGAAATCTCAGAGACCTCACTCAAGATTTACCCCTCCCTTGAAAGGAACTCAAATTTCAACCCCACTATCTACCTTGTAGAAAGATGTATCTAAAATGCCTTGCAAATTTAAACACAAAGAGAAATCAAAATCATACATGAAGACAATAAAAGATATACATGTAAATTTAGTATATTTTATTTATAAACTTCCTGTATCAGTACATTCAAAAAAACTAGATTCCTAAGAATCAAAACTAAATATGTAAACTCCTATTACAATAAGTACTTTCACCACCCTTTGGTGTAAGTTAGAGACTACTTGTATACAAGAAATAGTATCTTCATAGAATTAGTATTGACAATAAATGAAATAGTAACTAAATAAACCACAATAGAGAAACTATTTAGCAAATTAATGATCAATTGAGCATCCTATGGCTCTCTATCTAAGAATGTTAATAGAAGCTCTCAGCAAGATACCATTAATGATAGTCCTAGAATGAGAATTGATAAGATAAACAAGATAAAGCTAACAATTAGATCAAAGTAAATGCTAATTAATCTTTCAAAATGTCTTTCTAGCTATAAAATGCAAGAGGTTTGATGCAATTCTTAGATGTGTGGTTATGAATTATGAGGATTTTGGTCTTCCTTTTATAGATTTTCCCAATGGTAGGGGTTGTAGTGTAGTTGATCATGATTAAGCCTTGGTTGAGTCTTTGGTTCCACCCTTTGAATACAATGCAAAGTTTGTGTCATCAAAGCTTGGGACAAGTAGACAAGATCAATGGACAAGATTCTCTTTCACTTTGAGTGATTGAGATTTAATTTGGCTTGATCCATGTGAATGTCTTTCCTCAAATCCTATTGGTTGGTTGAATTTCCTCCCTTTGTGGTTGTTGAGAGAAATTAAGATTTATTAATTGATTTAAATTGATTTGTTTAGCCATGTACCCCTTGAATGGGTTGAATTTGATTTTAATCCAAGACTATATAATTAATTGATTTAATTGCACTTTTATTTTATTGCACTTGATTAAAATTCTCTCAATTTTGATTTATCTCGAATTAAGCCTTTATTTTACTTTTGATTGGCTAATTATGCATTGTGATTCAATTGATTCAATTATGTCCTAAATTTTCTTTGATTTGACTTGATTTATCATTGAATTGTCTTTGTCCATTTTTAGGTGATTACAAATGCCCCTCTTTGAGTTGATGTGCAAAGCATGTCAACTCAAAGAATACTCTGATCTTATTGGATGATAGGTCTTGATTCATTGATGGTCGATCCTTGATATCTGATATAAGATTGATGCAAATTTTGATTGATTTAATACCCTTGATGCAATTTTGATGATCGTTTGGATATGATATTTGATTTTAATGGTCATTCTGATGATGAATCCTTGATACGATGTTTGATTCTGATGAAAGATTCTTATGTGATACCTTATTTGAGGATTAATTTCGATGCGATGCACCATTTGATTGATTAACAAAAAAATTTTGATAAAAGCTTTCACTTTGATTTGATGATCAGTCTCCTGTTTCGATGATGATCTTACTGATGTTGGTTTATTCGATGGTATGCCCCCTCAAAAATGAAATGAAATTTGATCGTTGTTTGATAATCTCTATTATTTAGGTCAATTTGATGTTGATGTAGTTAAATTTCTAATGAATTTTATTTTCACTTCCGATATCGATGTTTGGTCCATTTGATTTCAAATGCCCCTATTTTGGCTAATTTGATGATAAAATCAAGTTTCTAGGTCTATTTTGATGAAAAGGTCCTCTCTTAGGTCAAAGTTACCTCTTTTTAGGTCAAAAAGCTATATAAAGGGGTCAAAATCCCTTTTTCACTATTCATTTTTACCTTTACTTTTGACTTTTGCCTTCTCTAAGCTTTTTGACTTCTCACGATGTCTATCCCCATTCACGAGCATCGGTTTGAGAAATGCCACCTCTATCAGCGTCTACCTAGCTCAGGACCTCTGGTGAGTCCGTATACCTCTTTGTTTTTTCCATTTAAGAATTTAATTTCAATTTTTCCAAATTTTTCATGGTAAACAGCCCTTTTTTTCACTTTTTTTCCTAAAAGTGCACTTTTGCCTACTTTAATGGCACTTTTTCCTTCGAAAGTGCACTTTTGCACTTTTAATGAGCACTTCCGCGAATCGGTTGAGTGCTTTTGCTTGCCAAATTTGTGCCCTTTTCTACTTTTACTATATAAAGGTGCACTTTTAAGCATTTTTGCACTTTCGCAACTTTAAAGAGGGCTTCCACTATGTTTTTGAGCGCTTTTGATTATTTTCCTACTTTTAAAACATTAAAGTGTGCTTTCAAAAATTTAAACAGCGCTTTTGAATTTTTACACTTTTAAAACATTAATGAACGCTTTCACACTGCAAAAAATTTTGAATTTTGTTCAAGTCCACTTTTTTAATTTTCTTCGACGTTGTCAATCAATTGATAGGTTAAGTTCCCAATCTTGATATTATATAACAAGTTTTGATAGTCAGTATGAGTTAGTTATAATTGGAATGTCATCTGCCAATCTAGATTTAGATGATGGGTGAGGATAAAATTTCTATTCTATCTGAGTAGAAACATGAAATCTTGTTGTGGTTTGATAGTTTAATAAAAAAATTATTGACTTAGGATAGTCCCAATAATTTTTTATTTCAATTCTAATGTGTTTGAACTTCCTTTTTTGTAGGAGGATCTTAGGTCCTTACGTATCCATGGTTTGTATCCACTCTCATGGAGTATGATACCCAATTTGAGTGATGCTGACCATCGGGTGCACATTGCTCAGTGTGGCTTGTCCTTTATTCTTTATCTTCCTCAATTTCGAGTGAATCAAGGTCTTATTACTACTATGGTTGAGTGTTGGCACTCAGACCATAATATGTTTCATCTACCTATGGGGGAGATGATGATTACACCGGAGGATGTATATCATATTCTATGGTTTCCTACTCGAGGAGAGCTTGTGTATTATGATACTATTTATGATGGCTCAGCATGTCGACAAGTATTTGGTGATCCTTCCATTGGTGATCAGCATATCTAGTGGGCTAGTTCATTTCATTCCTTGTTTTACTAGCTATTCTAGGTACTCTGCTCGATGGTTTCCTAATTCTTGATAGGCATGGGCATGGGTTTGTTATTGGGTGGGGTCCCATTCTCGAGGATTTGATGGCAGATTCTCATCGATTTGATTGGGGTTCTTCCTTGTTAGCTTAGTTATATCATGAGTTACACACTGTTGTATATAGACATTCTACCACATTGACTACTGGAGCTATTTTGTTATAGCTTTGGACTTGGGAGCATATCCCAGTGACATGTCTTTTTATAGTGTGAGATCGTCAGCTAGGTTGGCCTTTTTCTTGGATGTATGATGGTATCAATATCCAGACCCACATGGGTAAGTTGGATTATTGGTGACATGTTATTGATGATATGGATATTATTACTTGGCACCCTTATCTTAGTTGTAAGGCTTGGCCAGAGGATGATGGTGAGCTTCCTTGCATGTTCTACCCTCACTGGATGATTGGCCACTCCACCTTTGTTATAGAGAGACTCTTCTTTCATCATGTTTTTTGTTAGTATGGGCATGTTCAGGATATGCCACAGGGAGTAGCTATGTATGCTCATGTACAGGCTGAGAGGTCATTGTGGGGCCCATGTGTATATTTTGGTATAGTTGTATGAGAGATACAAGAGATTGGGTATCATGCTTGGTATCGTAGGTTATAGATCATGGATATAGGTATCACTGATGAGTATGGTGCTTGGTTACATTGATATCCTTTTCCTAGGTTTACAGATCCTACTAAGAGGATTCCCACCATTGAGGAGTTATTAGATGGTGATGACAGTGTTGGTGGAGATGGTGATGATGATGGTGATGATGGAGATGATGATAGAGGTGGTGGTCATGGTAGGATCAAGGGTCGACATGGATGACGGGGTCGTCATGGAGCTAGAGCAGGTAGAGTACAAATGCTAGTGATAGTTACTGCTCTGATTCCTCCTAGGGGTGGTGGTCAGGGGAGAGGTGGATGGGTTGATAGAGTTTTACATTAGGTATCTAGGAATCTTGTACATAGGCCTCGAGCTAGATGACAGAGAGATGTTGATGCAGATATAGCATAGATATTACTTGATTAGGCATAGGGTCCTCTTGCCCAGCAGGTTGTTCCTCCTATTGTTCCTCAGGCTCCTACAACTTAGGCACCTACTTCTACCTTGATGCCTTCATCTTCCTCACATCCCCCCTCTTCTTGCTTTGTTCCATCTTTGAGTGATCCATCTTCTTCAATGATGTCATCTTCTTCTATTCCACCTCCATAATCTTCTGCAGCACAGGGTCATGCCCCAACCTCAGCATTAGATGTTGCATCTTTGCAAACTCAACTATCATCCATACAACAGCAGGTTTCACAGATGAGCTCGATGATGTAGACTTTCATGGCTGCTATGATTCAGCATGGATTACAGGCTAGTTCAAGTTGGCCTCTTAATAGTGCTCCTAATCGTGATGGTACCAATGGCGTGGGTGACTTTATCAATTGATTTCTCATGAGCTATTTCCATTGTTTTATTTGTACTTTAATGTTATATGATCTCCTTTCTATTTCTATTATCGAGACATTAGACCCTTGTTGTATCATTTTTTATCAGTTTGATGTTTTTTATGTTGATACTTTGATAGCTGATGGACATTGATCTTTAGATATTACTTTTATGATCATGTTATAGACTTTGATATGTTGTTCCTTTATGATGGTACAATGGACTCTGATACTTTCTTTGATATATTTGACTATATATGATGTCTTTATGTGTTGGATCTCTTTTTCAGGTGTTTTACGTAATATGTAGCTCTATATGATTCTATATTCTATATGCTTTTTTTTATGCTTTTCAGAATGCAATTTTTAATGTATGCATATGTCATAATGATGGTTAAATGACTTGTCTTATGTATGACATAGAATAAATGATTGCAATGTGTAATGGTATTACTTAATGATATTGATGTATACAATGGATATTAGATGGATAATGAATCTAATGAATGCATTTCTTTTTATATGTAAATGTGATGTATTTATGGATGTTATTCACTTGATACACAACTGTGATGTAATGATGCAATGATCATGAGCTTTCAATGATATATGTAATATGCATGGATGGTACTATCATGTATGATGTGCATTTAATGTTGAATGATCTTAATGCATGTAATGAATGATTTCTAACTAATGCAATGCACTTAATGTATGCACCTTAAATGAGATGAATGCAATCTAATGATAATGCCTTAATGCAATGCACCTAATAATTCAAATGTTAGACACATCTAAATATATGCAAAGTTTAAAGAGGATGACTTAATCAATGCAATTTATCTAATGAAATGCACTTTGTTTTTTATTTGTTTTTTATTTCCAACACACTCGATCCTATACGTTGTTTTTGATGATCTTTTGATTTTTGAATTAAAAACACCCCCTTTTTATTTTCCTCTTCAAAATTAAGATAAGAAAGGCAAAACAATATATACAATGCACTTAATCTAAGATGTATGCAGCTAACTATCATTATTCAAAATTTGGAGCTTATAATCATCATTGAGCATTTTTTGGAATCTCGTCTTAGTACAACCATCACTAGTTCAACTATGATGATATGAATACTTTTTGCACATCTTTATTTGTTTTCCCATCTCTCTTCAGTATGACTATCATTGATTGAAACCAATCATGAGAGTGTGAATACTGATTTTGTCAGATTCTATCTTGCAAGTGGATGTTGGTATTATGATATTGAAGATCAAAATAGCCAAGGTATCCTTTTGCATAAACAAGTAGAAATCTCAGTTTTATCCTATGTAAAATTCCTTGATGATTCTTTGATGATCACATCCTTAGACAAATAATATGTGATTTAAAACTTTAATTTTAAGATAGTCATTCAGAAATCAACAAAAATATCATCCTTTTATCATAGCTTGTCTAGTCTAAAACTTTCATCGATTCGCTAGAAAGACATGATTTCATCAATTGAGTCAACACTTTAGAAAAAAAATTTGCAATGTTTTTCAAATCCATATTTCAAGTGTAGTTCCATCCATTTCATACTTTTAATCTTGATAAAGATAAGGTCGTGTGAGATCTTGGATCAAATTTTGTGTTTTGGCTCAAATTGGATTAGAATGTAGATTTGATTAAGTGTTCCTCCTTCAAATTTGATGAATTGATTCCATGATTGATTAAATCTTGCCTTGATGAATCCTTTCTCCTTTTCAGTAGATTGACCCTAGTTTGAGATAATTTCATTCGTGCGACTTAGGACAATTTGTAGATTATGTGACCAAAATATTGAGGTATTTGCAAATGCAACTGTGGGGTTTTATTATGCAATATATGTTGGAAATTTGGTTGAGGTATGTACATAGATGTTTTCATTATGGCAACATATTTTCCCTATGAAGATTGCATAAGCTAGAAAGTAAGTATGGAAGATCACAGACTAAAATTGTCTAAGTATGAAATAGTGTTTGTGACAGAGCACCCGATACAGTTTGTTTTGGCAACGTTCATTGGAGCATGATTAGAGTTTGCACAGTTGAACATAGACTCTATGGTGTCTAAGGATACCCCATCTCAGTTTTTGAAAGAGTATGGAAATTACAGACAAAGTTATGATTGTTTTACCGATGACAGAGTACAGCCGACAAAGTAGTTTTGAAGGCAGAACTAGTAAATGAATTAAGGGATTATGTTTCTTGTCAAAATAATAACTTAATATTATAAAGAGATGACATCCTAGATGTTTACTCTTGGATAAAGATATGAAAGCTGACTGGAGAAAGATATTATGTTTGTATCTTGTATAAATAAAGATTTACCAAACATACTTGAAATGTAACTTGTGATAGTTGTATATTGTGATAGCAGCAAAAGTTGTTGATGCAAAGTTGTAAGCAGTACCCTATTGTAATCAGTAAACATTTGTATTACTTGTTTGGGCAATGAGCTCATCTGGTAATCAAGTTTTGTATCTACAACTCCTAACAGGGTTGAGGCTTCTAACAAGGCCTATAGTCCCTTAACCAGGACTGATACACTATATGTTTGTAATAGGCTCCTAATAGGGTAAACATCCTTAACAGGATATCTTTTGATTAGTGGATCTTTGTTGGTACCATTCCCATTGGGGTTTTCCCTTGGCCAAGGTTTCTCAAGAACATATCATGTGTTATGAGTTCTTTACATTTACTATTATGTATGCTATTTAGTTTCTTATCCTTTAAAGTAATGTGTTATATCCATAAGTGGGAAAAAGTAAAAGTTTGTGAAATACTGATTCACCCCCCCCCCCCCCCTCTCAGTATTTCCTATTTCTAACAATTGGTATCAAAGCATAGTTACTCAGAGAAGAAACATTCAAGGAAAGCCTAGCAGCTTGAGTAAGATCTCTATGGATATGGATCAATTACAGAAGAATCTTGAAGATGCTCTTGAAAAAATTGATATGCTTACTGATGAAAGAAACACTCTAAAAAGAAAGTATGATGATGCAAAGAATCTTATTGATAAATTGAAAGGTAAGATAGAAGATCTAAAATTTGAGAAGGAATCTGAAATTCTTGTTGAAGATTGTGATAATCTAGAAAAAGAAAATGTGATCCTTAAACATGAATTGAAGATAGCAAATCTAAAGCTTAGATTGAAAGATGGAAATGACAATTTAAGATCTGAGAATGAAAACTTGAAGAATGAGAATGAAGATCTAAAATCTAAACTTGGCAAGGTAACATCTAAATTTGATAAAGTCAAATTGCAGTATGATGAACTTGAGAAATACAACAAGATTGTGAAAGGTGAATTGACTCAATCCAAACAACAACTTGAGAGGCTATATTCAAACAGTGAAAAGATTAATGAGCAAGTATCTTATGGAAAACCAGTCTATGACAAAACTGGTCTTGGATTTAACATATTGAAGATAGTTAGTGAAAGCAAGAAACTAGATCTAAATGTATGTGAAAGCAGTGAAGAAAAGAAGTTAGATGAAAACAAATCTGAAGATGCACCTAAGCAAGAAGAATCACCGAAGCAAGAAGATGCACCAAAGCAAGAAGAACCACCGAAGCAAGATGAACCATCCAAAGGTATGCAAAGAGAATTCAAACGTAGATGTTTTTCTTGTAATACTATTGGTCATATGAAGTGTTGGAAATATAGATGCAATAACTGAGAGGGGGGGGGTGAATCAGTTAACCACAAAATATTACCACTGATCCCTTAAATATCTTAACAAATTATTTACTGTGCCACTCGGTAAATATACAGAGAAATGCTGAAAACTTGATTCTTGAAATGTGTAATAATTAAACTGTTCTTAAGCATTCATCACTGATTAACTTACATGAATAAAGAAAATAACATGAACATAAGAGACACCAGATTTACCGTGGAAACCCAATATGGGAAAAACCACCAATGTAACTAGTTACTATTTTTCACTCTTCTGAAGTGATGCCCGGTTAGAAGCCAACCCGGTAAAAGGTTACAAAACACACTGTTAGGTGTGACCTTGTTAGAGGATTTAATCACCCTGCTAGGAGTGGCCTTGTAAGAGGTCTTGAAACAATTCAATAGAACTGTTACCTTGTTAGAGGATTTACAAAATGGTTGTTAAACCAACTCGGTTAAGAGATTTTGATATCACTGCTACAATTGCTAGAAAGTAATAATGAAATGACCTACAACTGAATTGCTGAATATAGATCTCTATTCTATTTCACTAGATCCTTACTAATCAATTAAATCTTTGCTGCTCCTCAAGGATATCTGACCATCCTTCAAAATTTGCACACACCTTTCTTCAAAATGATTTCTGCATGCTGTATATCTTTTATTCACCATTTGACCTTCTATATATATATGTCATTTCATAATCATTTAGATTGTCAAGTCGGCACTAATAATTATTATAACAGTCGGCTAGGATAAACAAACTGTAATAACAAAATTCTTTGAAAGGGCCAACCTTGCTCGGTAAACATTAATCCTGAAAAGATTTCCTTCGGTGACCGAGAGAACTCGGTAACCATAGTGAATTCTGCAACATCCTTTGGAGACCGAGAGAGCTCAGTAAACACTAATTTTCCTTTGATAACCAAGGAGGCTTAGTTAACACTGTTATCCTATCATGTTTCCTTTAGACACCCTAGAGAACTCAGTAGACACTAAAAACTGCCTAGCTGACTGACTGAGCTCGGTAGATACTAAGAACCGCTTAGTTGACCGACTGAACTTGGTAGATACTAGGAGTGATAATTGATATGACATTTGTGTGACATCAAAGACAACACATAGCTAATCCAACAATGTCCTTCAGACAATTGTATCCAACAATGAAGAGAGATTGTACAGGTAAACAATTCAAACCTCTTAATGGATATTGTTATAATTGTCATGGTTTTGGACATAGAGCTATTGAATGTAGAAGGTCTAAAGTTATTGAGAATAATTACAATAGTAGAATGCCTAGAATATTAAAAATATAGATCAGAGATCAACTGAAGACATGAAAAGAGGAAATGGAATAGTATGTTACAGATGCAACAAAATTGGACATATTGCTAGAAATTGCATGACACAAATCAATCAGCAAACACCTAGATATGGAACCAATGGAATCATTTGTTAGATATGTAACAAGATTGGACACATAGCAAGATTTTGCAGAATGAACAATGGAGGTTATCATCATAACCCTAACCCTAGAAACTATGCAAGAAGGAATGAAAATGCAGGAAACAAAGAGAAAGGTTGCTATAGCAATGAAGATGAAGTAAAATTTGTTAAAGGCATAGATCAAGAAGGTATATTCAGCATTGAAGGTAATCAGAAGGTAATGTATCTAATGGTAAGAATGAGTCTTTACCTAACCCTTCTTTAAGCACTTAAATTATGTAAATTTTTGTAGTTTAGGAACTTAGAATTAGTGTAGTATTAGATTTTGAATGAGTTAAGTTTTGCGCAGCTAGATGAAGGTTTGTTATGTTATACTAATGCTATGGTTAAGTGTGCAAAAAGAAATATTGTGTTTTGCGAGGTCGCAAGAAGATTTATGGTTGCAGGTTTACATAATCAGCTTTTGGCATTTTAGCAGCAAAAGAATGGAATGTGATGTCAAATCGAGTAAATGCTAAGTATTAAAAGATTGAAATCAAAGTTATTGTGATTATCAAGTGATTAGAAGTGATTTGGAAAGCGAAGAAAGAATTTTGGAAGTGATTTGCAGAAGTTTGAAGCGTCGATCAAGCAAAAGCCCTAATTTTGTGAATTTAAGGTATTTATTCGACTAAGATCTTGACTCAGCTTAAGTAATCAAATATAATCATGGATGTGTCATTGATTCACAACATCAAGGATAAGAATAGACCTAGAACTAAGAAAGATCTAGTTGAACCCTCAGAAAGAGATGCTAGTTTAGCTTTATCATCCGTACCGGATGGAGTTCTTCATTTAGAGAATGTTAAAAGTTATCTTGGATGCAAATATGAAACCCTAAGGGAGAGTAATTTTAATGGTGAATATCAAAAATTGTACAATAAGGATATTTTAGTGAAACAAGGTTATGAACATCTAGAAAACAATGAAATCATTGAGTACTCTATGAAATATGAATTTGATGATGACGAGTGTACTAAGATCATTTTGAGTAGGATACATAATGGTAAATTTTGGTTAGAAGACAAAGTTATAGACATAACTGCAGACCTAATTCATGATGTGACTGGATTATCAAAAGTTGGTGAAATTCCACTGAATGAGAAAAACATGAGGAAGATTGTCATTGAAAACACTAGTTCAATATACAATGGCAAAGGTATAGTCATTAGTAAGATTAAGCAAGATGATGTAAAATACTTGTGTAAGATTTTGACAACAAAATTCTATGGAAGTTCTAGAGAAGATGATATGCTAGCAGGTATGGTACACATTGCTTATTTGATGTGTGTGGTGAAGAAGCCTATGGATATGTGTGAAATTCTGAGAATATAGTTGTTTGAGAATTTGGAAAAGATAAAGAAAGCTAAATACACTCACTTTAGATTTTCCTCATTGGTTACTTACATGTTCTTCCACTTGCTAAGAAGATTTCCTTACACTATTGAATGGAATGATGGTGAGAATACTATGGAAAGAATAAATAAAGTTTACATGAAACATCTTATTGAGAAGGTTAATGACAGTGTAAAGTTAGTGTTGAAAACTTTTCAGAACATTGTGGTAAATAGATCAAGAATTCCTCCATCCCTAGTTGAGAAATACAAAGATGATATATGTTTTATGGTTGATACTGATTTCACTTACATTGAGGTAGTAGAACCTAGACATGAATTCATAGACCCTCTTGGCTATGAAATCTCTGAAGTTGAAATAAAAGGATATGTTAGTAGATTGTTGAAAAGTAAAGTGGATGCTCATGGCAACAGATTTGGAACATATGATGAAAACTTTGTTTCAGCAAAGACACTTAAGGAAGAGAAACAATCAAAGAAGAGAGTGGAGACTACAATAAAGAAAATTCTAAAAGAAATAGGTTTGAGTGAGCAGGAATTTGATATTGCAAGAAAGACTACAGAAGCAATAAGGCAAAGTGAGATACTATCAGTCCCACCTTTGGCATCAAGTGCAGACCCTCAAGAACCCATTCAAGTTAAGGTAAAGGTTGAAGAACCTGAGAAGGAGCAAGAAATTAGTCAAACAAAGAAACCCTCTTTTTCAGCACCAAGAAAAAGAATGAAGGCAAGTGCTTTAGGATCGGGTAAAAGACAAAAAATAATTGTTCCACCAGTACCTAAAAGAGTTGCAGAGATAAAAGATGATGAAGTAACAATAAAGAAAAAATCATGGAAACCAAGGATAGAAAGAGTTAATGAAGATATAATGCAGCATGGAGACTTTACCAAAATGAAAAAATACTATGATTTAAATGGATCCTCTGACAGATTAAATCTAGAGAATGCAATGGTTACACATATGATTTTGACAAACAAGAAATTTGATACTATTCATGGAAAGATACTAGAAGATTTGTACAATAGACTTGTGAGAAGAAAGATGAGAGCACAAGAAGAAGATACTAAAATGAGAGAGAATGTGATAAGATAGTTTTGTGACATAAGAGATGATGACCACCTTAAACAGATCCTCAAGCCACTTGAAACCCTATTAAGAACCAAAAGAAGAACTATACAAATAATGGGAGGTCGGTATGAACAAGTGAAGACTGAAACTGAACAGGTAGTTGTACAAGTGCTAGCAAACTTGGTAGTAGGAAAAGATAGCAAAGATCAATTAGTTGTAGAACCAGCAAAGAAATAGAGTTTAGAATAGGCAGAGGTAGCAGCAGAGGTAGTTGAAGTTGAAGATATTCCCTCTTCTTCTATAAACATTGGCATAGAATCTATGGACATTGAAGGAACAAAAGTTACTTTAGATTTAGATGATGCGGTACTCAACAATTTGGATAACATTGTTGAAAATTTGGCTTTGGGAGAGAAAGAAAAGAGTATTGAAACAGAGACTACATGAACAGAAGAGAAAATGGAAATAGAGGCCTATACACCTATTGAACCACAAGAAGACATCAGTCTTACTCCTAAGACTGGAAAGGAGAAAGGAATAGGAACATTGATTGAAGATTTGAGCAAGGAGGTTGATGATGATGATCAATTAGAGTTCATCACTTCTTTGAACAAAATTATTGGAAAGAACAAGAAAGTTAAGAATTTGGAAGGTAGCTTGGAAGATTTGACTGAGAAGCTACAAAGTGTTATATCTACAAAAGTCTTTGATTCAGACCCACTTGAAAGAGAAAAGATGGTAATAAATTATTTCAATGTTGAGTTCACTAATTTGACTGATATTGCTAAGGTTAAGGCTCAGGTAGCTTATGAAGCTAAGATGTTGCAGAATATAAGTTAGAATATCAAAAATGACATTGACAGCCTTGACAGACACATTAAGAACTTAAGGAAACATCTTGAGATTGGAAAGTGTTTGTACATTCAGTGTACAAAATCTAAAAATATAATAATTGAGGAAGAGAAGAAGCTAAAAGAGAAGCAAGATGAAATTGCAGCAGAGACAAACTTAATGGCTAGCACAAGCATAAAGATCAATGCAGTTGAGAAAAAGATTAGAAAATTATGTGATGAGATAAGGACTTTGAATGATGAGAAGAACAGGAAAATTATCGGGATAAACATCTTGAGAGAGCATGTCTCAATCAAGTTGACTATAATAGAAGAGCAACTAGAAGAATGTCTTATAGCTAAGACATCATTTCAGAAGTTCAATTTTGAGTCCCTTGAAGCTTGTCATATTGCAGCATACGGATTGAGTACTTTACTCAATATAGCAGAATCAATTAAGAAGGCATCGGAGAAAGATTTTGAGGCTTGGAAGTCAAATTTTGCAGATTGTGTTGCAAGCCTACCGGCTTTGCAATAAGATAGTAAGGTAAAAAAATTTGACACAATTTTGTATATCCCTTTCCACCCTTTATTTTGTCATTGTTGTCAAAGGGGGAGAGATACTTAGAAAATTGTCTATATATGATAAGGAAGGATACTCATAGGGGGAGTTCTATGGAGTATTATGAAGTATTATAGATTATGTGTATATTTTGAGGAGATATAAGGATAGTATACTTATTTTATACTATGGCCACAATTTTGATACAAATTTTGAGATTTTGACTTGTACACTTAGCCAATTTTCTCATATGTTGCCACCAATGACAAAGGGGGAGATTGTTGGCAATTTGGCTGACGTATGTACATAGATGTTGTCATTATGGCAACATATGTTCCCTATGAAGATTGCATAAGCTAGAAAGTAAGTATGGAAGATCATAGACTAAAATTGTCTAAGTATGAAATAGTGTTTTTGATAGAGCACCCGATACAATTTGTTTTGGTGACATTCACTGGAGCATGATCAGAGTTTGTGCAGTTGAACATAGACTCTATGGTGTCTAAGGATACCCCATCTTAGTGCACAAAAGAGTATGGATAGTACAAACAAAGTTATGATTGTTTTACCGATGACAGAGTACAGCTGACAGAGTAGTTTTGAAGGCAGAACTAGTAAATGAATTAAGGGATTATTTTGCTTGTCAAAATAATGACTTAATATTATAAAGAGACAAAATCCTAGATGTTTACTCTTGGATAAAGATATGCAAGCTGACTGGAGAAAGATATTATGTTTGTATCTTGTATAAATAAATATGTACCGAACATACTTGAAATGTAACTTGTGATAGTTGTATATTGTGATAGTAGTGAAAGTTGTTGATGTGAAGTTGTAAGCAGTACCATATTATAATCAGTAAACATTTGTATTACTTGTTTGGGCAGTGAGCTCATCTGGTAATCAAGTTTTGTATCTACAATTCCTAATAGGGTTGAAGCTTCTAACAAGGCCTATAGTCCCTTAACCAGGACTAATACACTATATGTTTGTAATAGTCTCCTAACAGGGTCAACATCCTTAACAAGATATCTTTTGATTAGT
The DNA here is from genome assembly GCA_027943335.1 of Chamaecyparis obtusa. Classification (NCBI taxonomy): domain Eukaryota; kingdom Viridiplantae; phylum Streptophyta; class Pinopsida; order Cupressales; family Cupressaceae; genus Chamaecyparis; species Chamaecyparis obtusa. The sequence continues at coordinate 134,129 of BSBK01006944.1, read as the reverse complement.
GGATCTTTGTGGGTACCATCCCCACCGGGGTTTTCCCTTGGCCAGGGTTTCCTCAAGAACATATCATGTGTTATGAGTTCTTTACATTTACTGTTATGTATGCTATTTAGTTTCTTATGCTTTAAAGTAATGTGTTATATCCATAAGTGGGAAAAAGTAAAAGTCTATGAAATACTGATTCACCCCCCCCCCCCCCCCTCTCAGTATTTCCTATTTCTAACAATATATACAAATGCTAGTGATTGCAATATTTACAAGGTGACCTTATAGGTATGTGACTGACTTGGACTTTCAATGGCGCCTATTTACCAGGTTTTCACCGATTGAATGAATCTTGCTCTTTTTTTAATTTTTAAAGCTTTTCTCTTTTTTTGCTACCAAGGCGCCTATTTGCTAGGTTTTCACCAAGGCACTTTTTCTCTTTTTTAATTTTTTTTGTATTTTTAATTTTTTAATTTTTTTCATATCATCAAGGTGCCTATTTGCTAGGTTTTCACCAACACAACATCTTTTTGAGGATCATATATGATTTTTTTTGTTTTTTTCATGCTCAATTTTTCACTATTTTTTATCTTTTCTACTTTTCAAATGTTTTTGGTATTTTCAAGATCTCTTTCAACTGTGTACAATAAATATGATGCTCTTCATTTGATACTCTTTATACTCTTTCATCTACTTCATGTATAGAACCTCTTTAGATGTATGCTATTGATAGGTTCTTGTAGCTCTTCTCCATCACAATATGCTAGTTTGTAGGTGTCGGTCCCAAAATTTTCAACAATGATAAATGGTCCTAACTAGTTTGCTTCCCATTTTCCTTTATTTTCTCTTTCTGCTTGATTCTTGGGATTCTCTCACAAAACTAGGTCACCTATTTGGAATGTTCTTGACTTAATGTGCTTGTTGTAAGTCCTTGACATTCTATTCTGGTATACCTTCAAATGGTCAAAGGCTTTCTTCTATTTCTCATCTAGGAGTTCTAGTTCTTGCAACCTAGAAACTCTATAGTCTTCCTCATTTATCAAACCATGAAGAGATACCCTCAAAGATGGAAGTTCTACCTCCAAAGGCAAAAATGCTTCTGTTCCAAAGACTAAGGAAAAAGGTGTAGCTCCTGTTGGCATTCTTATGCTTGTTTTATAAGCCCATAAGGTTAGGTTTATTTTGATGTGCCAATCTCTACCTGAGTTTTCCATCATTCTCTTCAAAATTTTCAAGATGTTTTTATTTGTTGCCTCAGCTTTTCCATTACCTTGAGAGTAATAGATTGAAGAAGAATGATGAATCATGTGAAACTTGGTGCATAATTCCTTTAGGTCTTTGTTTTTGAAATGCTTTGCATTATCTGTTATGATAGCATGAGGTATGTCATATCTAAAAATAATATGATTAAGGATAAACAAAGATATCTTCTTTCCTGTTGCAGTTGATAAGGGTACATCTTCCACCCACTTGGTAAAGTACTCGATTATCGTGATGATGAATTTATGACCATTCGAGGATGGTGGATAAATTATGCCTATTAGGTCTAGACCCCATTGATAGAATGGCCAAGGTGTTGTCATCGGATGAAGTTCTTGTGCGGGCACATGTATCAAGTTTCCATGGAATTGACACTTTCTACAAGTTTTTGCAAAGTTACAAGCGTCTTTCTCCATCGTAGGCCAAAAATATCCTATCCTAAGAAGTTTCTTAGCTAGGGTTAATCCATTCTAATGTAATCTAATAATTCCTACATGGATTTCTCACAAGGCTACGTTTGATTCCTCTTATTCTAAACATCTAAGGAGCATTTCATCTAGACTTTTGCAATACAATGTTTCAGAGATTATGGTGTATTGGGCAGCTTGGCGAATGAAACTTTTCTTTTGATTCCTAGTTTGGTCTATGGGAAGGATTTGATCTTTTAAGTAAGTGTAAATAGGTCCATACCAAGATGATTCATTTGTAACTAACAATAAAATTGTGTAAGGATGGGTAGGGTCAAATGTGGGTTGATCCACTTCTTCTACTAGGAATTCATATCTGGCATCTGATCGGGCATCTGTAGAAGTGAAGCCAAAGTTTCCATTGCATCCATTGCTTTGTTCTTTTCTCTTGGCACTTTCTCAAATGTAATAAGTATGAAATACTTCTTAAGACTTTCCACCATGTTTTTGTAGGGTACCAATTTGTCATCTTTTGTCTGATATTCTTCATTGACTTGATTAATGACTAATTGTGAATCTCCATAAACCTTTATTTCTGTCACTTTCCACTCTAATGCCAGCTTGATTCCAATAACCAAGGCTTCATATTCTACTATATTATTTGTGCATGGAAATAGTAGTTTATAGGACTTAGGAATAGTAGATCCTTGAGGATTAATTATAAGTATGCATGCTCCCTATCCATTATGAGTGTACGAACCATCAAAATATAATTGCCATGTTTTTGCCTCAACATTCACAATCTCTAAATCTGGGAATTCCACTTGGATGGGGTGATCATCTTGAAGTGGTGCTTCTACTAATTGGTCAGCAATGACTTTCCCTTTGATTGATTTTCTATCAACATATTCTATGTCAAACTCACTTAGCACCATCACCCACTTTGCTAGCCTTCCATTCAATGCTGTTTTACTAAGCAGATACTTCAAAGGGTCAATTTTGGCAGTGAGCCTTATCTTGTGGGCTAGCATATAATGGCATAATTTTTGGGAAGAAAAAACTATGGCCAAGCATGCCCTTTCCATGAATGTATAATTCAGCTTGTATTTGACCAAGGTTCTACTTATGTAGTAAATTGCCTTTTCTTTTCCTGTTTCATCCTCTTGTGCTAAAAGTGCCCCCAATGAATTCTCCATTGCTAAAATGTATAGGATCAAGGGCTTTCCTCTGATAGGTGGCATCAAGATTGGTGGGTTCATGAGATATTTCTTCAATATATTAGAGGCTTCTTCACATTTTTCATCCCATTTAAAAATTGTATCTTTATGCAAAAGTTGGGTGAAATTATGACATTTTTTAGCTAATTGGGAGATAAATCTCCTGATGGATTGTATCCTTGTAACGACCTCATCTAACTAATGTTTTTAGGTGCTTACATTTCCATTATAGCCTTTACTAATTCTATTCCCTTTGCAGATACAATGTAGCCTAGTAGTTTGTCGGATTGGACTCCAAATGCACATTTCTTTGGATTAAGTCTCACTTTGAATTCTTCTAGCCTTTCAAAAAAATTTGCCAAACTTGATAGGTGCTCTTTTCTTGAGTGTGATTTTGCTAATATATCATCCACCTAATCTTCCATGAACTTATGCATCATATCATGAAATATTGTGGTCATCACTCTTTGATAGGTCACTCTGGCATTCTTTAACCCAAAAGGCATGACATTCCACGAAAAAGTACCCCATGCACATGTAAAAGTGGTCTTATCTTGGTCTTATAGTTCTATCTTTATTTGATTATATCTATTGAATCCATCCATGAGTGAGAACATAGAATGTCCTATTGTTAGGTCCAGAATGGCGTCAATACTTGGAAGTGGGAAGTCATCTTTAGGACATGCCAAGTTTAAGTCTCTAAAATCCATGCAAATTCTGATGGATTTATCTTCTTTTGATACTGGCACTATATTTGAGATCCATTGTGCATAATCAATGGCCCTTATAAATCCCACCTTCAATAATTTTTCTAACTCTACCTTGACAAGTAGTGCTATATGTGGATGCATCTTCCTTAACTTTTGCTTAACAAGTTTGGCTCCTTCCTTGATAATTAGATGGTGCATTATTAGATTTGGATCTAAACCTGACATATCATCATAAGACCATGCAAAGTTAACTTTTCTTTCCTTAAAGAACTTGATGAATTATGTTCTTTCTTCACTAGATAGGGATTACGCTAGGTGAATGATCTTCGGCCCAGTTTCTAATCCAATATTTATCTTTTATGTTGGCTCAATTAAGATTAGACATCTTTCTTCATAATGTTCTAGTAGAACATCCAAACTCCCTTCCTTAGTTGCCTCGGTTGGGTTTTCACCTGTGGAAACATCCTTTATTTCTTTATTTCTTTCTTTTGGATCTAATGTTGCAACAATGTGGTTTTCAACACTTGATTCTTTTCCTTTTTTTATTTTTTTTATTTTTTCATTTTTTCTCGGATTGGAAGTTTGGATGCTCCCCTTGATCAATTCTTCATGATATTCTATGATAGAAGAAGGTTCAACCACGTTAAGGTATTGGGACACCACGTTGTCATTCAAGAAAATTGGAAGGATAGTTGGCTCAATGGAATTCCATTTGATTAAATCCAGGTGTATGAGAGTTAATGGTTCAATACTTGGATTTGTTTCTATGGGATTTAAGAATAACACCTCATTAGATGTCTCATACATTGTATCATGCAAGTCTATGACATGGGCTTCCTCTAAATGTTCTAAAGAAGAAGGATCGAAGTCTTCCTCACTAGAATCCTCTAGGGTTTCCATTGGATAAAATTCATGTGGATTAAACCTAATGTTTGATTCTTCCATAGTAGGTCTCCATGAAGGAACATATGGTTCACCTACCCATTTATTTATCTCTATTTCTATGCTTGGCACATCATTTAGGATCACTTGGCTAGAACTAGATGCTTGATTTGAACTTGATTCTACTATTGGTCCTTTATCTTTGGTAGAAGCATAGGTATGAATAACATCAATACCCTTATCATGGCATGACTCATCTGATAAGGTATCCCATTCCCATTCATTATAATCCTCATCACTATGAGATTCTAATTGTAATATTTGAGCATGAAGTTTGGGATAATGTTTTTGAGTGTATGCTTCCTCAAGATACCCTAATCCTATGTTCTCCTTGGAATCTCACCATGTACTTTCTATTGGTTCAACAAGTCCTTCATTCCTTATGCCCAAAGGTCCTTGACCTTTGTACCCCATATTTTGCATGATTGAAAACCCTTTCCCATATTGATGTGTGGGAATGGATATATTTTGAATATGTTTAACATGTGCACTTGATTCTTCATCTCTATATAACCAATTTAGGATCTCGTTGTCTTCTTCATCCATGGTGGATGATCTACTTTCCCTCACAAATTTATCATTATATCTATGAGGTAGATTTGAGGGTCTTCCAAAGGATTTGGGTGATAAAGGTAGGTCCATCATAGATAAGGAGTATTCACCTACGCCTTTTTTCTTGATCTTGCATTGCTTATCAAAATTCTTCATCATTTGGTCCATTTTTTTATAATGGGCCTCTTTAGTGTACACTTGGATAGCTTTGGTATGGTCTTCTTTTGGTTCTTCAATAATGTTATCCTCATTAACCTTCTCTTTTCCTTTAGTTGATGTAGTTAGGTTAATGAGTTTTGGTGTATCTTTAATAACAACCACTTCTTCCATCTTTTATTTTCCTTTCAACAAGGGGATGTCCTTAGAACTTTGACCTTGCTCCATTTGATTGGGTATAGACCCTTCTACATTGTGTGGAACTAAGGAGTCATTGATAGGCTTGATATTGTTACAATATTGGAATGGGTTTAGATCCCCACTTACCATTATCTCTTGCCTTGGATATGGAAATTTTAGGCATTGATGATAAGTAGAAGGAATGATTTGTATTTCATGGATCCGTGGCCTTCCTAGAAACATATTGTAAGTCAACTTTAAGTCCAAAACTTGGCATATGGTCTCTTTCTACATGGGACCAACTCTTATGGGTAGCCCTATGACTCCTTTTGAAGTTCTTTCTTCATCATCATAGGCTTTTATGGTTATCTTTTTCTTAGGGTTGATAGACTCCTCAAAAAATCCTAGGGCTTTCACTAAGATAAGGGTACAAATGTTTAGGCCGGCTCCTCCATCTATAAGGACTCTTTTCACCCTATGCTTATGAATCAACACTTGTATGTGTAAAGGCAGATTTTGAGGATGATTAAGGGACATGTCATCTTGCTTGGAAAATGATAGGCAATGGGGTGCAATTAGGTGTCCTACCATATTTTGGAATTTTTCTACCTCCAAATTTAGAGGCACATTAGTTTCCAATAAGGCTTTCTCCAAGATATCTTTATGAGTTGGTGATAGTTTGAGCAACTCAAGAATAGAGATTTGTGCGGGATTTCTTTGTAATTGATCAACCAAGTTGTATTTTTTTGATGATGAGGTTGAAGCTTGATTTGATACCACCATTTTAGGAGCATTATTAGGTAGGATAATTTTTTATGCTTTCCCCCTAGTGACAACATTTGATGATGCTTCTCTTGAATTGTTCTTTACTATGACAACATTTATAGTATTATCCTCTTCTCTTAAAGTTTTGATCGTGTTATCATAAGTATGAGAAAAGTTCACTTTCTCATTTCTCTTTTTTTTACTTTGATTAGCATTAGATGACTCACCTTTTCATGGCTAAAAAAGGGATTCTTGAAGGCCATGTGATCCACGTTGTTTTGAGGTCCTTCAATTTTGATAGTTCCATTATCTATTAAATCTTGCACCAAGTGTTTTAATCTCATGCACTCATTGGTTAGATGACCTCTATTTCGATGATATTCACAATGATGTGAGTCATTCCACCAATTATGTTTGACTTGAGGTTCATAATCTCTCACATCAGGTAATGTGATGATTTTTTTGGCAACCAAGGTCCTTAATGCATTCTCCAAAGGTTCACCTAGATAGGTGAATTTTCTCTTGTTATAAGTGGAGTAAAAGGATTTGGACTTATTCCCATTAACATTATTACAAGGATTATTGGCATTATTGTTGGAATTGTTAGAATTTTTATTGGAATTATTGGAATTAAATGGAGCTTTGTTCGATTGATTGACATTATTTGAAGAATTAGCTCCATATGGAAAGGTAAAAGGGGTTACATTCAAGTTGTGGGCCTCCACAACTCCATCATTCACAAGGTTTTTGTTGTTATTCTTTATCCATGACTTAGATTTATCATTGTAATTATTGGACCCTTGATTATTGACATATTTAGGCACATAATTATTGTTTTTGTTGTTGGTGGTGTTATTGGATTTGTTATCTTTAAATAATTTTATCTCACCTCTCTTGACCAATACATCTTCAATCTTTTTCCCATTTTCAATGAGTTTTTCAAATGTTGGGGGACATTGGAGTTGTAATCTATAATTCATTTCCATGGTCAAATTATTGGTGAATATTTCCATCTTTTCTTTCTCGGGGATACTTCGTGGATACCTTTGAAAAAATGGTCCTCCACCTTTGTAGGAATCCTAGGAAGGACTCTCCATCTTTCTATTTGGTACCACACAACTTGAGCATTGTAATTTCATGCTCAATGTTATAAGAATAATGGGTTACAAACTTGGAGGCTAACTCCTCGAAGGTCTTTATTCATTGGGGTAGTTTCAAGAACCACTCCATGGTGGGACCTCCTAAACTCTTAGGAAAGAGTCTCATTAGGTATGTGTCATTATGCATGAAGTCAATGCTTAGGGCATAAAACTCCCTTAAATGATCCTATGGGTCTATTTTACCCGTATATTTATCATATTTAGGAAAAATGGTATTAAAAGGAATAGATACCATAACTAAGCTTTTGTCGAATGGAAAAGGACACAAAGCTTCAATAGAAAAGGCCTTAGGTTCAGCTGCCTTTTTCATGGTATCTATTTGTTCTTGAAAGGCCTTTATTTTCCTAGTCATAGCATTCATGGGATTATCTTTCTCTTGATCTATCTTAAGTTGTTCTATATCAAAATCATGGGGAAGCTTTACTCCCACTTGAGCTAGATTTAGGAAAAACTTCTCCCTATCCTTATCTATTAATTTTTCCATGACCTCTAGGAATTCTTGATCTTGGGCTGCTCTCTCAACTTTTTCTTCAAGTGTTTCTTTGGGATTATGATTGGCATTGTTGATTTTATGATTATTTCCTCCTGGTTGGTAATTATGATATGCGGAGTCCCTATCCATTTCTCCAAGCCTTTTGTCAAACAAGTTTGGAAATATTTCTTCTTGATTAGGACCTTTGAATAGACTTTGGTATTCTTGTCCTTCATTTGCAACAAGAGTGTTATATCCTTGTAAAGATACCCTATATGTGTGGGACCACGTGGAAACTGGCATCCAACTAGGGTTTGATTTGGAGTGATCTTTGATTTGAAAATTGTTGATTTTAAATTGAAGAGATTAAAAATGTAAGATGAACTTTCAATGGATATATCTCTCACTTTTTTATGTATTTCAAACACAACAATCATGGATTCACTTGTCTCTTTTTACCCACTTAACACAAAATGTTTGATTTGGAAGAACGTTGTCATAGATTTTGCACAAAAAGAAACTTCAAGCACCTACCTAGCACAAGATTTGGTTCGTAAAAATGGCTCTAAAAGGTGGTCTTTCTATTTTATCAAGGATTTAATGTAGATTTAATTCAAAATGGACTTTAAACTTTCATCCCCCAAGTATGTTAAGGGGATTCCCACCACCGGTATATCAAAGTTTTGCACAATCCATGAGGACTACTCGAGGAAGTTCACAAATTTAAAATCCTTTTGTCACACACCCCATTAAGGATGTATGCATTTCATTTTATAGTGGGTTGGATTCTCACAGAAAAAGCAATCATATCCCACTTTGGGTTGTCCCTCACACCGGCCTCGTTAAGGCAAATTATTGGGAGGTGATCCCACTAATGTTCTAGCATGTTCATGTAAAGCAATGGAATGGAGTTAAAGTCATGTTTTTGGGAATTTGGTTCATCAAAAGGTGAAGAGTATATCCCTAACTTTTCCTTAATTTCCCAAACACAATAAGAAATGTTCAATTTCTTTCACCCACTAGCTATAGGGATTTGAGTATTTCTACTCTCTTCCGCAAACAAGGGGCTTTGATCTTATGTGCTTGATTCCTCAACCTGTCTTCTTAATCAAAAATTTCAACACCTTTGGCATTTTGATTCACTAGAAGAAGTGAAGAGCATAGGCCTAAGTGCTAAACTTTTCAAACAAAGATAGGCTATTTTGTAATTACTAGATTTTTAAATGCTCTAATGCCACAATTTAAGGGAAAATATTCACTAGTTTAAGGCTTTCCTTTCCTTGAAGCTAGCATAGGCTAGGGGCATTTTTAAGTGATTTTTGTCATTTTTAACATTACCTTGGCTATAGTTCCTTTCCAATGTGCTTTTCCTCCAACAAAGTTAGTCAACAAAAATAGCAACAATGAGAGAAACCAAATTGAATTTGAAGAAGCAAAGTTTGAATTGAATCTTAAGGCCTTATTTGCAAATTTTAAGAAAAACTTGAACTAAGGAGAGAAAATCCAATTAAGTGATGCAAACTTAGTTTTGTAAGCTTCTACAATTTTGAGATAGTTCTCATATACCTAATTTTGTTCTTATTGTGACTCCTCAAGAACCGATTTGATGTGAGCAAAGTTTTCCTTCTTGATTTTCCTAGTCAAAGCCTTCCCTTCTTGGTTGAACTTGCTCTCTAGCTTTTTTTCTTTTCGGTAATCAGACATCTTGTAGGTTTATACAAATCATTTTGCCACAGTCAGATAATGAAAATAAGAAATTTATGCAAAAGCGCTCATGTAATTCTTGAAAGCACTATTTTACTGCTTAAAAGCATTGTTAATCAGATTAAAAGCACTGCTTTAACTCTATCAAAAAATTTAAAAGCGCACAAATAACTAGCAGAAGCGCTACAGAATTGATTAAATGTGGTAAAAATGTAGTAAAAGCGCTTAGTAAAATTTCAAAAGCACTCAGTAGGGAAAATGTGTTGTTCATCCGTGAAAAAGCATTGTGAGAATGATAGATAGATAATAGAAAGATCAAAAGTGTCATGGATCGATGCAAAGGCGCACAACTTTATCACAGAAATGCTAAAACAGTGCTTGAAAATGTTGTTTGATCATGTAAAAGCATTGTTTAACCTATCAAAAGTGCTCTTTCTTGAAAAATCTGAGAGTTAAACACATGCAAATTTGATAAAAATGATATAAATCTGAGCATTTAGTAAAGTGAAGCATTTAGCCCCATGGTGGGTGCCATTTTGTATACAAGAAATAGTATCTTCATAGAATTAGTATTGACAATAAATGAAATAGTAACTAAATAAACCACAATAGAGCAACTATTTAGCAATTAATGACCAATTGAGCATCCTATGGCTCTCTATCTAAGAATGTTAATAGAAGCTCTCAACAAGCTACCATTAATGACAATCCTAGAATGAGAATTGATAAGATAAACAAGATAAAGCTAACAATTAGATCAAAGTTAATGCTAATTAATCTCTCAAAATGTCTTTCTAGCTATAAAATGCAAGAGTTTTGATGCAATTCTCAGATGTGTGGTTATGAATTATGAGGATTTTGGTCTTCCTTTTATAGATTTTCCCAATGGTAGGGGGTGTAGTGTAGTTGATCTTGATTAAGCATTGGTTGAGTCTTTGGTTCCACCCTTTGAATACAATGCAAAGTTTGTGTCCTCAAAGCTTGGGACAAGTAGACAAGATCAATGGACAAGATTCTCTTTCACTTTGAGTGATTGAGATTTAATTTGGCTTGATCCATATGAATGCCTTTCCTCAAATCATATTGGTTGGTTGAATTTCCTCCCTTTGTGGCTGTTGAGAGAAATTAAGATTTATTAATTGATTTAAATTGATTTGTTTAGCCATGTACCCCTTGAATGGGTTGAATTTGATTTTAATCCAAGACTATACAATTAATTGATTGAATTGCACTTTGATTTGATTGCACTTGATTAAAATGCTCTCAATTTTGATTTATCTCAAATTAAGCCTTGATTTTACTTTTAATTGGCTAATTATGCATTGTGATTCAATTGATTCAATTTTGTCCTGAAATTGCTTTGATTTGACTTGATTTATCATCGAATTGTCTTTGTCCATTTTTACGTGATTGCACTACTATATATAGAAACCATCCTAGGATCCTTGAGAAAAGGATGCAACAAGCTTCAAATGTTTCTGATAGTGACTAGCACTAAACTATAAAAGACTTAAATTTGTTAACAGAAAAAGAGGGCAAATGGCACTAGAAGTTGTTTCTTCTCATGTTGAATTTCTATTTGAGTTGCACCTTTGTCTACCAGTATTCAGAGCAACTACCAAAGTTGTTATGTGAATGATGACCACCAACCAACTAACTTACATCATTCTCTTCATGATCAGTTGTTCTCCCTATGCTCATAGGTTAGGTGCATTGTTGGAGCACACTCATCTTCTATATCCTTAATGTCATCTATTGTAGGCTTACTCCTTTTGGGCTTTGTCAGATTGTCCCATGTAGTCACCTGTTCCTTTGTAGGCCACTAGAATTCCTAAATGCTCTAGAGCTATTTTTTCTATCTCTCCCACCTAGCATCAGTTCCTTGCTTGACATCTGTAGTGAAATTTGTGAAGTCCATCTCAACCTTTAAAGCTTCATCCAAAACTGTATTGAATCTATCAATGTCTAATTCATTGTTTTCATTTACAAATGCCTCTTTCTTAGGCAGCAAGGAATCAAAAGCTAACTTCCATTGATCTAACCCCTTTATTGATCCATCCTCATTCTTGATTGGAGGAACAAATCTATTGAAATATGGGCCAAACATTATTATTCTTGTCTCTATTTGATTTTCTTTTCCTTTGAAGAAGGATGAAACAACACTTATCTTCTGAATCTCATCCCCTACTTGCAAAACTACCTCTGGGATATCATTCCTAAGAGATTGCATAGTTGCCAATCTCTCAAATAGTGATCCTCTTACTGACCAAGATGTATGATAAGTACTTAAAATGGAAACAAAATTGTTTACCTCATTTTGCAAACCAGGTAATTTATTATAAGCAATATAAACTACATCTACTTTTTCCTTTAACATTTCAAGTCTATGTTGCAAAATTTTCAACAAGGCATCTAATGCCACTTTATTTTGATCTACACTTACCTTTTCCTCGGAAACCTCTTTCTCTTATGTGCCTTGGTTTTCTAACTATGGGGGTTGTTTAGGTGGTTGAGGGGTAACCATAGGCATCTTGATATTCTATTGATGTAGATCTTCCACATATTTTTCCAATTTTTTTTCCTTCATAATGTGCACTCTCTCTCTAACAAGTGCACTATAATATTTAAATAGGTCATTATACCTATCTAAGAGTTGCTTATTTTTATCTTCATTTAGCCTTGCAAAATGAGTGAGCATTTGTGAGATCTCTAAGTCTCCTATATTATGGACAGACCATATGATCTTATCCCCATCCATTTTCTCTTGAATATTCAAAAGAGAGGGCTTCTAATCCTTAGGATATAAGCTCCACATGGCCAATGCATGATTCTTAGGGCTATATCCAAACCCTTTTATTAAATCCCCTACTTGGGTCTCTGAAGATGAGTTTATATTTTCCTGCTTCCTTATTTGATCTATAATAAAAGATGAAGCTAGATCCCACCCAGGTACAAGCAACATGTTGCTAGCCTTCACTAATTTCCTAGCCTCTTCTAGAGTGATCTTTTCAGTCTCAGGATCATAATCCTTCAATTCTTGAAGGGTCTCATCAGGTACCTGACCCTCCTCTATAATCTGCATAGTTGATGCAACCTATTGTTGTCGGTGCCATAATAAGAAATTCTTGAATTCATCTAATTTGATAAAATTATCATCCTTCAAGAAGGCATCCTATTCTAACATTCTCTCATCTCGACCTAAAGCCAAGGGAAACTCAACTTCTTCAACTATTTCCTTATGTTTCCTCTTGTCTTCCCTAATCTTCTTTCTTAATTGATGATCATAAGCTCTAGTTCTAGTAAGAAAAGCTCCTACTCTATCCTTCTTCTTCTCAAGAACCTTTTCTTGAGAAGGCTCTCCTATCTGCAATTTGTGCCTCTTAAGAGGAGGCTCATTTGTATCTTGAGAGCTAGGAAGCTCTGTTAAATCCATGAATGCATTCTCTTCTCCTTCTTGCTCAGTAGAAGGTAGCTATTCTAGGGTAGGAGGGCTATATATTAGGTATCCCCCATCACTATCTTCCTCACACTCTAATTCAGAGTACTTCTCCTTCTCCCTTTCTTTATCATCTAGCTGGTCCTCAAGTGAATTGACCAATGTGTTGAAACTTTCCATCATCTTATCTAATCTCTTTAAATATGGCAATGTGGGGTAGAAGACTCCAAAGGGAACTCCCTTTTTCTTTATTCTTTTCTCCAATGAGAAAAACTCATTTAGTTGTTGGGCCCTCTTTTCTACCTCTTCATCCTCTACAATATTTCTAATACAATCCTCCTCAGGAAACTGCTCATGTCTATTGTTTATAGGAATGGTAGGAGTATAATGCTTTCTAGCCATAACAATAAAGTCCTTTGTATCTACATACCTATATACTGCAACATTCATCTTGTATTGGCCCAACCAATCATTTAAATTTTTGAATGCATTCTTCCCAATTGTGAAGTTGTATACACAGAAGTGTCTAGGGGTAAATGTGCCCTTTCTATGGGGGGCTAAATGCTCTTTGTTAGTTAGCATTAGCTGCCAAATAATCTCTAGAAATGCAATTCTTGGTGGAACAAAAAATGGTAGAACATGGGGTGACTAGGGACATCCATATAATCTTGTTGGTACCCTGAAAAATCTATAAATTTTTTAGTCAATTATCATAAGGTTCTCCAATGCCAAAGTTTGTGACCTTCAAAGAACAGTTTAAAGACTTTGAGTTCAAATAAGCATGAAGAAATAGACCTAATGAATTTCATGTGATACAGCTTGGGGAATGGGTTCAACACCTTTCATTTCACATATGCATTGGGTTCCAGCTCCTAAATGAAGAATTTGAATTCTTTGGGGAGTAGCCATTTTGAGGTGTTCACCTAAATCTGCATTTTTCCCTAACTGTCAAATCACTGTAGTAGGCCCTATTTGTATCTGAATATCTCATGTCCTGTTAGGTTTCATGGCCCACCACTTTGGGAATGTTTATAATGTATATCTAACAGCTTATGTTCCAAAGCTCAAGCCATTTCGAGTCCGTTTGATTAGTTTTTGGATCCCTCAAAGTTGGCTTCCCAGATTTGTCCTATTTTTCTAATCTGCCCGGTTTTCTGAGTGGCCCTATTTGACTGGTTATAATTTTTGACCTTGTAACCCAATTGAGAAATTTCCTTTTTCCATTTATTCCAGTGGTCAAATACTTCATGTGTTTCAATTTTTAGGCCATAATGAATCTATTTGCTCAGTTTTCCAATCTGATTCTGTTTGTAGTTTCTAACATTTTAATGGGGATCAATTGCATAGTTTGGTCAGAGGCCCTGTTTGAATGAGTGCATCAAGTACCCTATGATTGATCAAGATGTGCAGGTTGTTGCATCCTATTTTAGGCATAAGAAATAATGTTCATGCCAATTTTTAGCCTCCCATGTTCCCGTTTGACATGATTGCCAGGGCCTTTCCATTTGCAGATTTCTAGGTTTCTCCAGCAGTGCACGATTCAGTTTCCTAAGTAGCTCACTTTGGGATCTTTCCATTTGCACTCGGATAAAGGTCAAGCATAATTGATGGTTGATCCATAATGTAGACATGAAATTTATTCTTCATGATAAGTTTCAGATCATGACAAATCCGATTGATCACTTTGCTCTATCAATTCCAAATACAATTTCTACGAATTTGATAGTTTTCAGTTCAGGATGTTTAAGTAGTCAACTTTGAAGATTAATAATTGATAATTGGATGATCATTTGATGAATCTAATCATATATTTGTTTTCTATATGTGAGATAGAATCTTCTTCTAGAGTTTCAGACTGTGAGGTTTCCATTTGATCCGTTTTCAAGGCCAGTAAAAAGGTGTTCAAGATTAATAAAAAGTGCGGATGGAATAATTTTGTAAAGTAGTCATTTTCAAAAATTCATAGCTTTTGAATGAATGATCATCTCCAATTAAAGATTACTTCATTTCGATCCTTTCATATGAAATTTCTTTCTGATTCAGTCATTCTCCCTCAGCTCATTGTTTGGTATTTTTCATTCAGTTCCTTCCAGGGCAATCAGGAGTGATTTTCAGTTTGTGTTTGTCGACGATTTTGAGCAGGTGTTTTCAAGTTTTAAAATCTCTCACCTCATTCATTTCAAGGTGAATCCATCTAACAGGGTTGTTTTCTATGGTACAAAGTTCGTACTCGCCAACTTTCAGCTTCCAGTATTTAGTTTTGCTCAGTGTTTTTAAAAGGCGACTGGGGGCATTTTATTCAAAATTGCCGACTGGCAAAATGATAGAAATTGAAGTTTTTTAATATCCGGTTGCAGACATCGATCGTTCTGGATGTTTCTCGGGGCTGGTTGTTTGAGTTCAAAAAAATTTTAGGTCGGACCCGCTTGGGGTCCAACCTACCTCATTATTTTTAAAGATAATTTTATCGATTGTGCCAGGCAGGCCATCTATATCTTGCACCATCAACTGCTCCCAAAATGGATATGCCAAGTCTTGGGGGAAATAGTTGTGAAATGATTAAATGTTAAAATTGTTGATTTTAATAGTTATGAAGTCTAGGTATGCAAAGGTGAAAGGTGTATTATTCCATCATGCTTAGATATGGTTAAGTTAGTTTGCTGAGATCCCAAAATAGAAGTTTTGAAAGGGATTACTACTTTCCATTGATGAAACAAATGCCGAGCTATAGCATATACCTTGGGTGTTTATGCAATTAATGAGGACAGCTATCCTGAAGTGTTTTTGGAAAATGGAAGCATGAGATTGACCGAATCAACAGGTTGTGCACATTTACTTTGGTGCTGAAGACCTCCATTATGTGCAGATGTGAGCTCCCAGCACATTTTGCACAGCTCATTAGAGGATTCATGTGAGCCTCTAATACATGCCAAGAGCCTCACTTTTGAGGCTGTGCCTGTGTTTGAAAGACAAATACATAAGTGCCCAAGGAAAATGAAAAGGTGAGGGTTGCAGGTCAAATCAGAAGTAGTACACACTAGCAAAGAGAAGAGGAGTGCTTGTAGGCTTCCAAACACACACTAAATGAGGTTTGGGTACATCTTTCAATTTATTCACCAATGTTGCATGCGTATCAAACTGCTTTTCCCCCGTCACCCACGTGCCTTCCATACTAGTTCATTGTTTGCAAGGTTTTAAGTGAAATTGTCATGAGTTTTGAAGGTGATGCATCCAACATGGATGCTTGCGCAAGACACCATTGTGGGGGATGTTTGCAAAAAGAAGAGAAATGGAGAGGAGGCAGCCAAGGGTGTGTACAACACTTATAAATAGAGAAAGATGAGTAATGTGCGCAATATGGAGCACTAGCCTGCGAATTAGAATGAGGTAATGGAATGTTGCATGTTGATTAATGCATATGCTACGTGTATATTAAAATTTTGTGAGTTTCCCTTTGGGTTGCATGTGTTTTCCATGCGTGATCACAGCCCCGAAATGAATAGATTGTGACCTCCTTCAAATGTCTAGCCTCCATTTTGGTGTGTTGTTTGCAAACTGCAGGGAGGCATGATCAAAGCTACAGGGAGATATGAGTTTTTGTGAAGTGGGATGGCTGTTGGAGTTTTATGAACCATGTGTTTGGGGATTAATTCCACATACACCAAGTTTTTGTATTAAAAAGTATTTAAAAGAAGCAAAGCTCAGACACTTAGTAAAGTGAAGTAGGAAGAAGGAAAGTGGAGGCCTTCTGGTGGGGCCAGTTGGGCATGTGTCTCAAGGCCATATTTTTGAAAGGAAATTGTTATATTTGAAAAAGACTTAGTCCCACATTCATGGTGGGTATAAGAAATAGATTGTTTAAAATGAAAAGCACACACTAAACTAGTGTCCAAGTGAGGATGCCCTCTTGGAACGCTTTCTCATACACGCGTGGATCAAGGTGCTTGGTTGGTAGGTGACAAGGACAGTGACTTGCCATGCGGGCCCAGACAGAAGGTAACAAATTTTTGATAGCATGCAGATCCGAGCACCTCGAGATGCATGCCCAAATCAACAACCATCATTGATCTGTTGAGATAGAGTTTCAAGGAAGATACCTTGGTGGTATAGCGACAGAGTGACAAGTGTCACCCGATGACATAGCCAAAGAGGTACAGTAGAACACCCAGGTGGATCTGCAAGCCAATCATAGAGTGACACGTGTCATAGGTGATGATGCAAAGGTCCAACTAGGCAATGAGGTCATTCAAAGAGCCAATCGAATGATGCCACATGGAAAAATGGGGCCCACCTCAAATTTTGAAATTGTAGGAAAATAATTAAAATAAAATAATAAAGTTTCAACTATGCAGAGAAATTCAAAATTTAATTAATACAAGCTGTTCACGGAAAATAAGGTTTGAGGGCTTTATTTTTATCAGAATATATTAGTATAATATGTTTTCAGAAATGCTAGAACATGAGGAATGTAATGGTGATATTTAAAATCAGTTTTGACTAGTTTGGTAAGAGAAGTAATGGACTGTGTTTTTTGGGTTCAGATTTGGGTAAAGATGCAGATATTTTGTAAAGATGTTTCTAGAATGTAAATTGTATCATATTTGTTTTGAGATATTTTTGGGAGTCTTAGGGTTGACTGTGTTGCCCTAAAATTGCCTTGAATGATATTTTCTTATTGTATCATTGTTCATATAAAAGGAATTTTGTGATCATTTAGAAGGGGCTGGCTAGAAATTCTTGACACAAGAAGCTGAAAAGCTAAGTGTGTATCCTCAGTCTAGATTGTAACATTTCTTGCTAGTTGTATCAATACTAGGGAGAAACATTCTGTATCTTTTGCATATTGTCTGTGATATTACTAAATCAATTTGTAATACAAGGATTTGAGTCCACATACTCAATATAGTTTCTCATTCTTGAATCTCTCCTTTCGTTGTTCTTTATGAATTCTGAGTTTTCCAACTCATTGCATTAGGTTACTGGTGTATATATTTTATCTCTCAGCCTTGATCTAGGATCAGGTTAAAAATCTCTAAGTGAAGCATAAATTCATTTGGTTCAATCAGGAAGGATATTTGTAAGTAGTGTAAGAGATGTTTAACTATGTTTATGGCTTGGATTCTCAGATGAATTTAGTAGTTGTTCATATATTTCATGTATGCTTTAGGTGTGATGCCCAATGGATAAGGCACTGATCATAAGCTAGTATCCCCTTTATTGTTACATGTGTTGCATGGTTGTTTACATTCTGTAAGAAGTCATAAATCATTGCCAATCATTTTATTTACTTATTCAGTTGTTCTACCCAGTGATGGAGAGTCAATGAATAATAGGTTGTTATTTAGTACTTTCTCACTGTTATCTATTATAAGATCCAGTATTAGGTAAAGAATAGAGTTATATCTATTGGATCAGGTGTACCCACCTTGGTTTTGCAGAGCCAAAAGTGAAGAGGGCAGTCTTGTCCCTATAGTTGGTCTAGTTGCTTATAGATTTCCCATATTTGGAATTAACCTCTCCTTAACATCAATCATAAGCATACTGGTATCTCATGGAGTGTAAAATCCTATCCAGGAACCAATAAAATGGTGACTCTGCTTGGGAGTGGAGATTGTAATCAAGAGTAAATAGTCCAGGTTACAAGTTGAGCTAGACTCCCGACCTACCTATTTCAATCAGTGATATCTCTAAGTGTTATAAATTAGTTATAAATAATGCGGGTACAATTAGAGCTTTGACTCCTAGTCGGTTTATTTGTTATCCAATGGTTTCCATTAAAGTGTATAAGAGTCAGATTTAAAATTTTTGAAATCATCTCACCAAGTTGTGAGTGGCAACTCTGAGATCATGTGTTTGATCAGTGCAAGTTTCAAAATGAAGAAATGGTGTATTCTGCTCTGATAAACAATTTTTGAAATTCTGGTGAAGTTTGTGTTGGCTGGAAGAAGTATATAGAAACGGAGATAAAGTGCTTTTTCCTTTTCCAGGAAATGGTGGCTCTATGAGAAAAGAACCCGATGGAGCTATGAAGTGAGGTCTGAAACTTGCCCTCATTTCCAGCCAAACAAAAAATTGCAGCATCATGAACTTACCAGGTATTTCTCATTAGATGTTTTGTATTTATATAATCATATTCGGTGAAAGGTCACCATATAAAAGGATTTTAGAATTAAGGGTATGCATATTTCTCTGGATTTGTAAATAAAAATCTAGGTTGTATCATTGGAGGAATGTTTGTGATTTATAATCCTTACAACTGCATAAGTTATTTGTAATAAAAATCTGAAAAATCATTAAAAGAGGTGCAGTCCATAATGGATTCAAGTAGAAGTATTTCTAGGCAAAGGTATGCGCCATTATGTTTTGATGGCATACATGGTTTCCTGAATGATATTCCTACCAAGATTAGGAAGCATTTGAAAGATTTTAAGGGGAAACAATCAGATTCAGCATGTGATCATCTACAGGGGTTTGCTGATCTGATGGGAGACTTCAAAATTTGCCATGAAGATGTCATCATGAAGTTGCTGGTTCAGACTCTAAAGGATGATGCTAGGGTCTAGTTTTATTCACTACCAGAAAATTCCATCTCTTCATGGGAGGACTTCAATTCAGCTTTCATGGAACAGTTCACTAAAAGAATAGATGTGAGCATTTTGTTAAGCAACTTTATGGAGATTCAAATTGAAGAAAATGAATTGGTTCCACCATTCAACATCAGGTTTTCCAAAACATTAAGTGATATTCTGAAAGACTACAAACCCAATGACCATGTTTGTTTAGTGATTTATTTGGGTGCATTCAGTAAAAAGATGAATTTCCTATTAAGAAATAAAGAGCCAAATAATTTACATCAGGCTTTTCTGACAGCAATGGACATTGAAAATAACTTGAGATATAAAATTGCTAAGGGGTTTTTATCCTCTGGAGTCCATTGTCATGATGTTCAAATTCAAGAAGAAAGGTGTAAATCAACAAATGAAACTCAATGTCAAAAGATTTCCATCTTTGCCAATCTTACTGATCATGTTTCAAGTTATACTTCTGAACAGAATGTGAATGAAGAAAATTTGCAGCAAACAATGACTATCCCTGATATAGAAGTTAACATGGTTGGTGAAGAATTACAACATTTTCTAGATGCAGAGATAGATATTTACAAGGTTTATACTCCAAGTAGATTTGCAATTAATTCTTCCACTTATGAGGCTGCAGTGACTTATTGTTTGCAGTCAAGTATTGAAAATGAAGAGGGGGTAGATCTTTCATCAAATGATGATAAAGCCCCAAGTGATGAAGCTATATCAGAATTTAGCAAGACTGAAAATGAAGAAGAAGATTCAAGGAGTCAAAATGATCCCAAACTTCTTGAAGACAAGGAAATGGTTTATGGACAGCCTTGTCAAGAAAATGAATAGTTGCCATGTGCTGGAAATGATTGTGAAAAGGTTGATGTGAATAGAATAGTAATGCATTCTTTTATTTCAGATAACAATGGTGATGAAACTAATTTTTCAGTTTGTATGTTTTCAACTTTTGATTTACCATGTGAAGTTATTAATCTAATAGTGGATGAAGGTTTTGATGAGCCCGAATATGAAACCATGGTAGCTCAATTTTCCCTTGAACCAAAAATGGAAGTCAGTTGGTTTGATGTAGGTACTGAAGATTTTGATATTGTCAAAAATATGGAATCAGTGTCTTATCAAGAAAATGTTAACAGTGCTAACAATCTGCCCTACAACAATGAATTATGTCAAGGTGACATATACGCAAGGGAAGACATGTGCGAAAGGCTATCTACTGATTTGTTTGAACCAAAATTTGAAACATCTGATGAAAAGTTGAATGAGGTTTCAAAACTTATACTAGATTGTTTGTTTCAGTCAGAGGTGTGTTCTTTCTTCCGAGATTTGGATGTAAAGAGTGCTGATATTTTATTTTTTGAAGAGGTTGAAATAGGTCAGCAAGGACATGTTAGTCACCAATTAGAAAATGAATCTTTTGGTTTTTCAATTCAGCATGATAATGTTTCCCGAAATGGATTCAATTTGAAGTCACAAGTTATATTTCAAAATGATCTTCTTGAGCACTTGTGATATGCACATGGTTGAACTTCAGAGCTTCCCTTTTGATGTTCAAACATACTATAAAGGTGTTGATTGCCTTCCGTATATAGATCTAAAAAATTAGGACAGCATGTCTGATGGTTCTAAATTTTACATTGGTTGTGATGTTGTGTGGGATACAAAAGCATGCTCTTCTAGTGATCAAAAATCAGGTTATCGAGATATGAAAGAGGGGTTATCTTGTGAGAAGCCTTGTGCAGATAAAGATTATGATGTTGATAATGAATTTAGTGAATATGAAGATGATGAATATGAGTCTACAGTCAACAATATTTTTATTAAGTTTGTAGACCTCTCTTTCTATCAGCATAAGAGAATAGTCCTGTTGTCCCAGCATAGGAGATATTTGTGCAAACAACAAAAGGACAAATATGATGCAGATCAAAGTTGTTGTAGTGATGGATTTGTACAAGATGATATGAGCCAAGAGTTTACAACCCCTATTCTAAACAAGGAGGAAGTTTTCAGCATCAAACAAGAAACCAAAGAGAATGAAAATGGAATCCCATATACACTAAGCAATGAGGAAATCTCAGACCTCTTAGAAGCTGATTTTCAGAGGTTGAACATTTTGCAAGATTATAATGCATATGAATGTAAGGAATACAAGAATGTCATGTATGATGAGTATGAAGATTCATATGATGGTATGAATTCAGATTTTGATGAGCTTAGTGTCAGAGATTCTTGTATAAGTTAGAGTACTGAGGAAAGTGACAAATCTGAATATGACTTCTTAGCCATACAAGTTTTAGAAGAAACATTATTTGATGATCCAGGTTGTGAACATATCCTAGAGAAGCTAAGTCACTCAATGGTTGAGTCATCTCACAAAGATAGGTTTGGGGATTCAGTTCATTTTCAGCCGGGTGAGTTTTTAGTAATGCATGATGGTCATTATAGTTTACATTTTGAGGCATTATTGGATAAGTTTTGTACTTTTAGTCAACACCAAGAAGAGATAAAGGATTTTCCATTTTTTGGGGAATATGAGAAGGTTGGTTGTGACCGGAAGAGTTTGGGTTGTGGCAAGAGAAGAACTACTTTCCAGCTAATTTTCATTCATATATGTTGGCAGCATGTTTGTCAAAAGTCTTTTAAGCGGCTGGTCTTATATATAGATCAGAATCATATGTTTGACAAAGGTAAGAAGTGGTTCCATTTTTTAGGCTTTGAGCCTTTGCAAGTGATGTATATTTTGCATAGTTGCTTTCTTTCAGTTGCGTGGTGTGTTTCTTTCAGCAAGGTTCCCAATTTTTGAGAGAGAGAAAGAAGTCGATTTTCATTTTTTGAGTGGTCTACTATACCAAAGATCCTGAATTCTCTACATGCCCACAAGGGGCACGCGTCCCCAATTAGAGCCACTATTGGTACCCTAAAAAATCTATAAAGTTTTGAGTCAATTATCATAAGGTTCTCCAATGCCGAAGTGTGTGACCTTCAAAGAACAGTTTAAAGACTTGAGTTCAAATAAGCATGAAGAAATAGACCTGATGAATTTCATGTGATACAGCTTGGGGAATGGGTTCAAAACCTTTTGTTTCACATATGCAGTGGGTTCCAACTCCTAAATGAAGAATTTGAAGTCTTTGGGGAGTAGCCATTTTGAGGTGTTCACCTAAATTTGCATTTTTGCCCAAGTGTCAAATCACTGTAGTAGGCCCTGTTTGTATTTGAATATCTTGTGTCCCGTTAGGTTTCATGGCCCACCACTTTGGGAATGTTTATAATGTATATCTAACATCTTATGTTACAAATCTCAAGCCATTTCGAGTCTGTTTGATTAGTTTTTGGATCCCCCAAAGTTGGCTTCCCATATTTGTCCTATTTTTCTAATCTGCCCAGTTTTCTAAGTCGCCCTGTTTGACTAGTTATAACTTTTGACCTTGTAACCCAATTGAGAAATTTCCTTTTTCCATGTATTCCAGTGGTCAAATACTTCTTTTTTTTCAATTTTTAGGCCATGATGAATCCGTTTGCTCAGTTTTCCAATCTGATTCCGTTTGCAGTTTCTAACATTTTAATGTGGATCAGTTGCACAGTTCGGTCAGAGGCCCTGTTTGAATGAGTGCATCAAGTGCCCTATGATTCATCAAGATGTGCAGGTTGTTGCATCATGTTGTATGCATAATAAATAATGTTCATGCCAATTTTTATCCTCCCATGTGCCCGTTTGACATGATTGCCAGGGCCTTTAAATTTGCAGATTTCTAGGTTTCTCCAGCAATGCATGATTCAGTTTCCTGAGTAGCTCACTTTGGGATATTTCCATTTGTACTCAAATCAAGGTCAAGCATAATTGATGGTTGATCCATAATGTAGACATGAAATTTATTCTTCATGATAAGTTTTGGATCATGACGAATCTGATTGATCACTCTGCTCGATCAATTTTAAATGCAATTTCTACGAATTTGATGGTTTTCAGTTCAGGATGTTTAAGTAGTCAACTTTGAAGATTAATAATTGATAATCGGTTGATCGTTTGATGAATTTGATCATATATTTTTTTTCTATATGTGAGAGAAAATCTTCTTCCAAAGTTTCAGACTGTGAGGTTTCCATTTGATCCGTTTTCAAGGCCAGTAAAAAGGTGTTCAAGATTGATAAAGAGTGCGGATGGAATAATTCTGTAAAGTAGTCATTTTCAAAAATTCCTATCTTTTGAATGAATGATCATCTCCAATTAAAGGTTTCTTTGTTTTGATCCTTTCATATGAAATTTCTTCCAGATTCAATCATTCTCCCTCAGCTCATCGTTTGATATTTTTCATTCAATTCCTTCCAGGGCAGTCGGCAGTGATTTTCAATGTGTTTGTCGGTGGTTTTAAGCAGGCATTTTCAAGTTTTAAAATCTCTCGCCTTGTTCATTTCTAGGTGAAGCCGTCTGATAGGGTTGTTTTCTATGGTACAAAGTTCGTACTCACCAACTTTCAGCTTCCAGTATTTAATTTTGCTCAATATTTTTAAAAGGCGACTGGAGGCGTTTTATTCAAAATTATCGACTGGCAAAATGATGGAAATTGAAGTTTTTTAATATCTGGTTGCAGATGCCGGTCATTCTGGATGTTTCTCGGGGCCGGTTGTTTGAGTTCAAAAAATTATTAGGTCGGACCTGCCTGGGGTCCAGCCTACCTCATTATTTTTAAAGATAATTTTATCAATTGTGCCAGGCAAGCCATCTATATCTTGCACCATCAACTGCTCCCAAAATGGATATGTCAAGTCTTGGGGGAAATAGTTGTGAAATGATTAAATGTTAAAATTGTTGATTTTAATAGTTATGAAGTCTAGGTATGCAAAGGTGAAAGGTGTATTATTCCATCATGCTTAGATATGGTTAAGTTAGTTTGTTGAGATCCCAAAATAAAAATTTTGAAAGGGGTTACTATTTTCCATTGATGAAACAAATGCTGAGTTGTAGCATATACTTTGGGTGTTTATGCAATTAATGAGGACAGCCATCCTGAAGCATTTTTGGAAAATGGAAGCATTAGATTGACCGAATCAACAGGTTGTGCACATTTTCTTTGGTGCTGAAGACCTCCATTTTGTGCAGATGTGAGCTCCCAGAACATTTTGCACAGCTCATTAGAGGATTCATGTGAGCCTCTAATACATGCTGAGAGCCTCCCTTTTGAGATTGTGCCTATGTTTGAAAGACAAATACATAAGTGCCCAAGGAAAATGAAAAGGTGAGGGTTGCAGGTCAAATGGGAACTAGTATGCACCAACAAAGAGAAGAGGAGTGCTTGCAGGCTTCCAGACACACACTAAATGAGGTTTGGGTACATATTTCAATTTGATCACCAATGATGCATGTGTATCAAACTAATTTTCCTCCTTCACCCACGTGCCTTCCATACTAGTTCATTATTTGCAAGGTTTTAAGAGAAATTACCATGAGTTTTGAAGGTGCTGCATCCAACATGGATGCTTGCGCAAGACACCATTGTGGGGGATGTTTGCAAAAAGAAGAGAAATGCAAAGGAGGCAGCCAAGGGTGCATACAAGACTTATAAATAGAGAAAGTTGAGTAATGTGCACAATATGGAGCACTGGCCTACGAATTAGAATGACGTAATGGAAAGTTGCATGTTGATTAATGCACATGCTGTGTGTATATTAAAATTGCGTGAGTTTCCCTTTGGGTTGCATGTGTTTTCCATGCATGATCATAGCCCTGAAATGAATAGATTGTGGCCTCCTTCAAATGTCTAGCCTCCATTTTGGTGTGTTGTTTGCAAACTGCAGGGAGGCGTGATCAAAGCTACAGGGAGATATGAGTTTTTGTGAAGTGGGATGGCTATTGGAGTTTTATGAACCGTGTGTTTGCAGATTAATCCCACATACACTGAGTTTTTGAATTAGAAAGTATTTAAAAGAAGCATAGCTCGGACACTTAGTAAAGTGAAGTAGGAAGAAGGAAAGTGGAGGCCTTCTAGTGCGGCCAGTTGGGTGTGTGTCTCAAGGCCATATTTTTGAAAGGAAATTGTTATATTTGAAAAAGACTTAGTCCCACATTCACGGTGGGTATAAGAAATAGAATGTTTAAAATGAAAAGCACACACTAAACTAGTGTCCAAGTGAGGACGCCCTGTTGGAACGCTTTCTTATACATGCATGGATCAAGGTGCTTGGTTGGTAGGTGACGAGGACAATGACTTGGCATGTGGGCCCAAACAGAAGGTAACAAATTTTTGACAACATGCAGCTTTGAGCACCTCAAGATGTGCACCCAGATCGATGACCATCGCTGATCCACTGAGATAGAGTTGCAAGGAAGATACCTTGGCAGTATAGCAACAGGGTGACAATTGTCACCTGATGACATAGCCAAAGAGGTACAGCATGTTGGTAAATAGATTATTCTTCTTCTGATTCTCCTTTTATTTTTTCCAATTTGTGATGAAGAAAAACTGTACACAATAGTTGGGAAACTGTTTCTGAGAATAGCTAGTTTCCCTTTGTATTAAGGTACAGCTTTCTATGTGAATAATATTCCATGAATTTTGTTTAATTCCTAATTCCTACTTTGGGGTATGTTCTTGACTAGAGAATAATAGAGGAAACTAAGTTTCACCCAGGCAAGTGAAATCTTAGGCAAGGGTCTAAATACAAGGGTGTTATGTTTATGGTCTTCACAATCTTATGATTCCCACAACATAACAGTATGAAATGCAGCTTATGAAAATATGACTATGCAAATGAAGTATGATGATGAAATCTCATAACCAGTTATAACTCTCTGATTATTCTACTGATTGATCAAACTGAAAACAATGAAATAAAACTCTGTTCATTCACTCTTCTCAATTCAATGCTAATGAAATAACATCACATATAGACAATGAAAGTGGATAGTAAAATAATGGCACAAAACTTAATTGTCTCTACAACCAGCTTCACACCAAAATTTTTTGACCTTTCTATTCCCTTTCTCCATAGTACATATAGGATTCATAATGTACAATGCTCATAGGAATTGAAAACGTTTCAACTTCCAGAATACAAAAAGATAGGAGACAAGTCGTCACACTATCGGTTAAAAAATTACAATAAAGAGGAATTATTTTTATTTCATTTCTTTATCTAATTTTTCTCTATGAGTAAAGGCGGCCACTAGAATAGGAACCAATTCTTCATATCGGGGAATTTTCATGTGACTGTTCTGGATGAGTCACTTGGCATGTGCTTGGGTTAACTCTTTAACTGCTACATTTATCTCCAACATCTTGTAACGTTCTCTCTATTCAGTAGCATGTGAAAATAAGTTGTCTCATCCGAACTGCTATCAAAAACTACATCAAATTCCTCCTCTGTGTCCATTTTGTGAGAAGCCAACCTAGCCATGACCACAACAGTAGTCTCCTGGTCGAATCCCGCCACCAGTTCCTCTGTACTTGCACTTTCATCCACCCGAGCTTCCAATGTCACATGATCACATAACACTTTTTTAACTCTTGCGATCATGCGACTGCTCTAAATGAACTAATATAATATTTAATAACTAGACTTTCACCTGCCCAGCTTACTTTGTCGCATCTGTGTTGTTAGCATACATGGGTCCCAGCAAAGCACACTTTATCTAGTCTTTCCATTGTCACATGATCGCATAGCATTTTTTTATTCCTTGCGATCATGCGACCGCTCTATCATTGGTCAAGTTCACACATCTTTCAAGAGGTTGTATTTCCCTAGCTAATTACAGCCTCTACACTATTGGTGTACATGGACCCCAGCAGAACACCTTTTGTTTAGTCTTTCCTGTCATTCCATTGGCTTCTCTCTCCTACTCAGGCTTCATTGTCGCATGATCGCATGACATTTTTTAACCTCTTGCGATCATGCGACCACTTTAAATAAACTTATATAATATTTTATAGTCACTCCATCTCATTGTCGCATGATCGCATGGCTCTTTTTTAATTCTTGCGATCATGTGACTACTCTATCCTTGTCGTGTGATATAATATTAAATAATTAAAACTTTACTTGCCTAGTTCACATTGTCGCATCTGTGCTGCTGGCATACGTGGGTCCCAGCTGAGCACATTCACCTACCCGAGCTTACATTATCGCATGAGCACATGGTATTATTTTATTCCTTGTGATCATGTGACCGCTCTACCATTGCCACACGTGGATTCTAGCAAAGCACCATCCATTTAGTCTTTCCTGTCATTGACTTTTCTTACATGCCTAGGCTTCCATTTCACATGATCGCATAGCTGTTATTTTATTCATGCAATCATGTGACTGAACACAATTAGAGCATCTTCCTTGTTAGGTTAGGATCTATAACTTACTCCAATGTAACTAAGATTTAAATTACCCACCCGGCTTACAGAAAAGAAGGCAATGGAGGGGAAACCCGACAAGAACTTCCTATCTTAAGAAAGACTTAGACCTAGACTCGATTAACACTAACACACATCTATACCAGGAATTTACACATGATCTAAAGTTCAAATATATACTCAGGGATATATGCAACAAAAGTGTGGAAACAACTACCTCCGTCTAGGGACTTAGGCATTTCATGTCTAAGCAATGAATCCCAAATCTTTGGTTTCACAAAAGGATAAACAAAGAGGGTGGTAGCACAACAAAACAAATGAATGAAGGAAAGGAACAAGAAAAGAAACTAACTGAGGAAAGTAGGAAAACTAAACTAAGAAACAAAAATGGGAACTAAACGTAACTATGTACAATGCAGGGGTTACCTACTTTCAGTCAACCACTTGATAGACCTTCAGATCTTGACCATTGTAGGTCAAGGGTAATACTTCTCCATCTAGATACGCTAACTTGAAAGAATTCTTCTCGAATGCCTAGTGAATAGTATAAGGGCCTTTCCACAAAGTTTCAAACTTTCCAGGCATTCCTTTAGGAGCTCTCCTCTTATCCCACAATAATACCAGATCTCCAATCATAAACTTGCGTGGTCTAGCCTTTTTATCAAACAAGTTTTTCACTTTTATTTGATGTTGAGTTATGTGGTCAACCATTCTTTCTCTCTCTTCCTCTAGTTTTCTTAGGTACAAGATTCTCTTTTCAAGACCATCTTTATAAATGTCATCTTCAATAATAGTCCACAGCTTACTTGTAGCTAATTCCAGTGGGAGTGGGAGGCTTGCTTCAACTCCATATACCAGTTCAAAAGGAGATATTCCAATTTCCCTTTTTGGGGTCACTCTGTCAGCCCAGAGCGCTTCATGTATTTTCTTATGCCAAGTTTTGTGTTTGTCTGACACAAGCTTCTTGATTATATTAATCAATTTTTTATTACTCAATTTAGCCTGACCATTCCCTTGTGGAAAATAATTAGATGAATGGCTGACTGAGATACCGAATTCAAAGTAGAAATTGGTAATTTCAATGGATGAAAAATAAGAAGCATTGTCCATTACCAATTTATTAGTAACTTCGAACCTTACCATGATGTTCTCCTTTATAAACTCACATACTACTTTGGAGGTGGTCTTCTTTGTTGCTTTAGCTTCAACCCACTTCATGAAGTAATCTGTGGCCGTGATTATGTAAGAATGCCCTGCGCTGGATGCTAGGTTTATTAGACCTATGAAATCAAGGCCCCATTGCTGAAACAGACCATCTATAATAACTAGTTTTAGTGGAAGTGCTGCTAGCTGTGGTTTATCGAAGAACATCTTGCACTTTTCACATTTAGCCACCCAATGATATGCATCTCTAAACATGCTAGGCCAATAATAACATTGTCTTAATATTTTAAAAGTTGTGACTGAAGAAGAAAAATGTCCTCCACAAGCCTCATCATGAAAAATTTTCAGCAACCGCTCCTATTGTTGTTTGTCAACACACCTCATAAATGTGCCATCTATAGATCTCTTATAAAGCCTATCATCCCAAATCACATATTTGGCAGCCTTCAATTTCAAATCCCTTCTTTATTTTTCTGTCAAATCCTCTGGGCATTCTCCATAGGTTAGGAAATACACAATATTTTCAAACCATGGGTCTTGAAGACTTACTGCTAAAACTAACTGGTTTGCTTCAGGTTCTTCTTTTGTATTTTCTGCTATTGCCTTACACAAAGTGTTTCCCCTGACCAATTTAGTAGGCTTTATCTCTATATCATACTCCTATGTTTTGACAATCCATGCACCTCTATTGTTACAGCCTATGTCCTATTGTGTCAAAATA
Source organism: Chamaecyparis obtusa (assembly GCA_027943335.1). Lineage (NCBI taxonomy): Eukaryota > Viridiplantae > Streptophyta > Pinopsida > Cupressales > Cupressaceae > Chamaecyparis > Chamaecyparis obtusa. The sequence goes on along the minus strand of BSBK01006944.1, from coordinate 104,372 downwards.
CTTTTCACAGTAATATCGGGTATGAAAATCAGAGAATGGGAATGCAATATATAAAAATAGAAATTTTTCAAAGCTTTAACTACAGCATATGCATGTTTCTTTGATTGAGAGTATTTTAATTCATGCTCTTTCAAAGGTATACTCATAAATGCTATTGGTGCCTGAATTCCTTCTTTATTCTCCTGCATTAAAATTGCGGACAGAGTATGCTCTGAAGCATAATAGTATATAATAAAATCTTTTTTGTAATCCGGATGACTCAAGACTGGCACATTAGCAATTGCTTCTTTAATCTCATTGATGGCTTGTTTTCCCTTCTCATTCCATTTAAACACAGCACTGCCTTTCATCATATCCACAATGCATTTGGTAATCTCTGAGAAATTAGGAACAAATCTCCTAAGAAAGTTAACTTGACCAAAGAAGGACTTAACAACTATCTTGTTTGAAGGCAAACTCAGTCTCTGAATAGATTTCACGTGTTCTAGATCAATCTTGATTCCCTCCTGTGACACAATATGGCCCAACAATTTTCCTTCTGTCACACAGAATACTGATTTCTTTGGGTTAAGAGATATACCGTGTTCCCTACATCACTGTAGTACTTTCTTCAAATCATCTATATGATCTTTCCTTTTCTTTGAAAACACCGTTAGATCATCGAGGTAAATTACAATTATCTTGTTTTGCATGTTAGCAAATGAAGTATCCATACCTCTCTAAAAAGTAGCACCAGCGTTAATTAAACCAAATGGCATCCTGTGATACACGAAGGTACCCCAAGGAGTTGTGAAGACCATTTTATGTTGGTCTTTCTTTTCTACTTCAATTTGATTGTATCTAGAAAAGCCATCCAGCATGGACATCATCTCAGCTCCAGCCACTATCTGTAATAGGTGATCCATGTTTGGCAATGCATAATTATCTTTTAAAGAAGCCTGATTTAAATTCCAGAAATCAACACATATTCTTATCTCACCATTTTTCTTTCTTACAGGTACGATGTTTGCAATCCAAGTGGAATGATGTATTGGATAGATAATTCTAGCTTTCAACATCTTATCCATCTCTCTGTAAATGGCGTCTGCTACCTTTGGATTGTAACTTCTCTATTTTTGCCAGAAAGGCATAGCATCATGCTTTAAAGGAATCATGTGTTTGAAATTTCCGCTCATAAAGCTCTTCAAATCTTTGTAACTCCAAGCAAAGACATCTTGGTATTCCTGAAACAATTTCTTTTCTTCTTCCTTTTCTTCAAGCGTACAACATTTACCAAGATTTATGATTTTGGGATTGGTTTCGGTTCCAATATTTATACCTTCAAATTCTCTTGTAGTTGGCCCCTTCTCTACTCTTTTCTTCTTCACATATGTATCATGTCGATTAAAGAGCTTTTCTAGAGACACAAAATAAGGTGGAATAATATTGCTTTTTAATTGTATGACTTCTGAATCTTCCTATTTTTCTTTTCCTGTAGAGTCATTCTGATAGTCACTTCTATCTTCTTCATTAAGACCTTCAACATTTTCCAAAAACATCTGCAAACTTTTATCATCAGTAAAAACCTGCCAATCTTTGATGTTATCTGGTATTGACAGTCTGTAAATTACTTCAATCTAATATTTTTTGTCTTTAAAATCTGCATGTGGTAATAACAAGGATGCTGATACCACCAAAGATTCTGCTCTCATATTCATTTCTCTAGGAACAGATTCTATAGAGAAAGTGTCTAGTCCCTCAATTTCATCCCAGACTCCATTTCGATAATTTTTCAATTTATGATTCTTTACTGAATACTGCCTTTAACTTGCTGTACAATTAGTTCCACGTCACCTCTAGCCTTCAATACTTTTACTCCTCTTTCTTTCACCGCAATGATACCAAGGAGCAATGCCTCATACTCAGCAGAATTGTTAGTATTACTAAATTCCAATTTGAAAGCTAAAGGCTCTGGTTCACCATCAGGAGGAATTAAAACTATACCTATGCCAGAACTAGATGATGAGCAACTGTCGCCAAACTCCAATGTCCAAATTTGCATCCCTTTCTCAAAGCTTTCAGATTCCAATTTTTCCAATTCATTCTCTACAGCATCATTTTCTGTATATAGCAAGTAATTTCCAAACTCCAACTCCTGATATAAAATTTGAGCCTTTGGGTCATCTGATTTCTGAACTGTAAATTTAGCTTTCTCCTCAGGTTCCAATTTTACTCTTTTGTTACCAATGGGAATCATTGCTTGAGAACAATCCAATTTGATCTCTCTGCCTAAATCCCTGCAAAAACTTCTGCTCAACAGCAAACCATAGCTAACAGGAATGTCTGCAACTAGAATGGTTAGAAGTAGTCTCTTCTATGGATATGTCACCAATGCAACCTATATGTCCTTGATTTAGCCTACCAAACTCACTTATTTGGCATCCATGGTGTAACATCTGCCACTGGCTTTGGTAAGTGTTAAGCCTAGAGCTTTAGCCACTGTATATGGCATTACATTATCAGAAGCTCCAGAATTGATAATGCAATTGCTCAGTTTCCACCCATTGATGTATAAAGAAACATAGAATGGTTTTGGTTTTTGTCCTAGGGAAGTGGCTAGAACAGAATTTTCAACTTCATTGAAAAGATTTGAAGTCAATGTTTCATCTTCCGATTTAGAGGTTGTAGCATGATTCAATTCAATGTTTTCACCCTTACAATGCTCAATAAATCTTTTTAATTCATTGGGATGGGACTTTAGATAATCAATGGAAAAAATTTGAATTTTTGAATCTTTACAAAACTGAATAAAATCAAAAGGGCCGCACTCCTTACCAGATTGGAAAATCTTCATTCCTTGGTCAATTTCTTGCATTTTGGATGCTGGCTATCCTTGTTTTAATGGAGGAACTTTCACATCAGTGGCTACTTTTTCCTTTTGTCCTTTGTTAAGTACATTATACTTGTGTCCATTAATGGTGGCATAGCATTCTCCTTGTCTCTCTAAGTCTGATTCATACTCTAAAAATAAATTTTCGGAGTCACCATTTGAGCATGACTTAGTCTCATCAGTGGACAAGGAAGAATTGTGTTCATTGGTAGTCAAAAATTGTATCCTACTGATCACATCCGGACAACTTTCACTATCATGATTAGTGGTCAAATGAAGCACGCACCCATTCACTCTTTTAGGTGGGGCTTCGATTGCCAATCTTTGTTGTAATCCAAGCAACTGCAAAGGTTTATTACTACATTTGCCAGCCTGCTCTGAAAAATTCCTTTGATATGGGTTATTAAATTTTGGGAGCTATCTTTTCAAAGTAATAATCTTATTGGATAACTTCTAAATCATCTCTTCCAATGAAGTAGTCCCACTGGTGCTAGTCTTATTCTGGACTTCGTGTTTCCACCTTCCTGCAGAGATCATATCATCCTCCAACTCTACAGCAGTCCTTTGAGCTGCCTCCAAATCTGCAGGACGAGACCTCCTCAATTCAAAATTTATCTTAGGAGGCATAGTGCTGATGAAGAATGTTTTTAAATTTCCTACTATAGGTCTACTTGCTACTGGAATTCTATTAGTAATTTTGTTGAAACTGGCAACAAAATCTCTCATGCTCATAGAAGGTAGTTTCTTCACTGATGTCAGTTGAGCCAACAGAGCATGCTCATCTTCAGCAGTTTTAAAATGGTCTTCAAAAACTATTCTCATGGTATTCTAACTTGTGATAGCTCCATCAGTCAGGTGATAAAACCAATCTACAGCCACTTCAGTAAGAGTCTCCATAAATAATCGGACTGCAACATCTTCATGATTAACTCCTAAAATATTTATAGCTATGAAGAATGCTTTTATATGTTCATCCGTAGTAACTTTCCCATCTCCTATGAACTTAGGTAAATTCTTCTGGGAACTAGAAGGAAGAGGATGATAGACTGCAAAATTAAGTGGCCCAGTAGCAGCTACCCAAGGTGCAGCCATATTCGGTTGATTTTGTAGAGGATACTGTGGAAAATTGATAACTTGTGGAGGAACAACCCTGTGCAAAGTTAATACTTGGAAAGTTGTGGAAAATGTACTTACTGCCTTTGGTGGTGATGAAGGCCTGCTTCTAGCTTGACATCCACCTTTTCGATGAGGTACTTCTAACAAGGGAAATTCAAGTGCTTCTAAATTCTGGAAAGTTGGGTCCTTTTCACCTTATTCCTTATTACTCCTAAGATATCTTGATTGCTCTAGAGTGACTAGTTATTAGTGCTATTGAGCTTCATGCTCTGATCTTCTTTAAGCTTTGTGTAATTCTCTCTCAAGTGCTTCAGTTTAGTTGAAGTACTCGAATTATATTTTCATGAGGTAGCACCATCTCCTCATGACATGCTTTATGATCATGTGACTATTTCCTTCCCCAACGGAGTCACCAAAAATCTATTTGTAAACAGATTGTTCTTCTTCTGATTCTCCTTTTATTTTGGCCAATTTGTGATGAAGAACAACCGTACACAACAGTTGGGAAACTATTTCTGAGAATAACTAGTTTCCCTCTGTATTAAGGTACAACTTTCTATGTGAATAATATTCCATGAATTATGTTTAATTCCTAATTCCTACTTCGGGGTATGTTCTTGACTAGAGAACAGCAGAGGAAACTAAGTTTCACCCAGGCAAGTGAAATCTTAGGCAAGGGTCTAAATGCAAGGGTGTTATGTTTATGGTCTTCACAATCTTATGATTCCCACAACATAATAGTATGAAATGCAGCTTATGAAAATATGACTATGCAAATGAAGTATGATGATGAAATCTCATAACCAGTTATAACTCTCTGATTATTCTACTGATTGATCAAACTAAAAACAATGAAATAAAACTCTGTTCATTCACTCTTCTCAATTCAATGCTAATGAAATAACATCACATACAGACAATGAAAGTGGATAGTAAAATAATGGCACAAAACTTTAATTGTCTCTACAACCAGCTTCACACCAAAATTTTCTGACCTTTCTATTCCCTTTCTCATTAGTACATGTAGGATTCATAATGTACAATGCTCATAGGAATTGAAAATGTTTCAACTTCCAGAATACAAAAAGACAGGAGACAAGTCCTCACACTGTCGGTTACAAAATTACAACAAAGAGGAATTATTTTTTATTTCATCTCTTTATCTAATTTTTCTCTATGAGCAGAGGCGGCCACTAGAGTAGGAACCAATTCTTCATATCGGGGAATTTGCACATGACTGTGCCAGATGAGCCACTTGGCATGTGCTCAGGTTAACTCTTTAACTACTGCATTTATCTCCAGCATCTTGTAACATTCTCTCTATTCAGTAGCATGCAGAAATAAGCTATCTTATCCAGACTGCTATCAAAAACTGCATCAAATTCCTCCTCTGTGTCCATTTTGTGAGAAGCCAACCTAGCCATGACCACAATAGCAGTCTCCTAGTTGAATCCCACCACCAGTTCCTCTGTACTTGCACTTTCATCCACCCGAGCTTCCAATGTTGCATGATCACATAACACTTTTTTAACTCTTGCGATCATGCGACCACTCTAAATGAATTGATATAATATTTAATAACTAGACTTTCACCTGCTTGGCTTACTTTGTCACATCTGCACTGTTGGCGTACGTGGGTCCCAATAGAGCACACTTTATTTAGTCTTTCCATTATCGCACGATCGCATAGCATTTTTTTATTCCTTGCGATCATGCGACCACTCTATCATTGGTCAACTTCACACATCTTTCAAGAGGTTGTATTTCCCTGGCTAATTACAGTGTCTGCACTGTTGGCATACATGGACCCCAGCAAAACACCTTTTGTTTAGTCTTTCCTATCATTCCATTGGCTTCTCTCTCCTACTCGGGCTTCATTGTCGCATGATCACATGACATTTTTTAACCTCTTGCAATCATGCGACTGCTTTAAATAAACTTATATAATATTTTATAGTCACTCCATCTCATTGTCGCATGATCGCATGGCTCTTTTTTAATTCTTGTGATCATGCAACTGCTCTATCCTTCTCGTGTGATATAATATTAAATAATTAAAACTTTACTTGCCCAGTTCACGTTGTTGCATCTACGCTGCTGGTGTACGTGGTCCCAGCTAAGCACATTCACCTGCCTGAGCTTACATTGTCACATGATCGCATGTTATTATTTTATTCCTTGCGATCATGCGACCGCTCTACCATTGGCACACATGGATTCTAGCAAAGCACCATCCATTTAGTCTTTCCTTTCATTGACTTTTCTTACATGCTCGGGTTTCCATTTCGCATGATCACATAGCTATTATTTTATTCATGTGATCATGCGACTGAACACAATTAGAGCATCTTCCTTGTCAGGTTAGGATCTATAACCTACCCCAATGTAACTAAGATTTAAATTACCTGCCCAGCTTGCAGAAAAGAAGGCAATGGAGGGGAAACCTGACAAGGACTTCCTATCTTAAGAAAGACTTAGACCTAGACTCGATTAACACTATCAAACATCTATACCAAGAATTTACACATGATCTAAAGTTCAAATATATACTCAGGGATATATGCAACAAAAGTGTGGCTACACAGCAGAAAACCCAAGTGGATCTGTGAGCCAATCATAGAGTGACACATGTCATAGGTGATGATGCAAAGGTCCAACTGGGCAATGAGGTCATTCAAAGAGCCAATCGGATGATGCCACATGGAAAAATGGGGCCCACCTCAAATTTTGAAATTGTAGGAAAATAATTAAAATAAAATAATAAAGTTTCAACTATGCAGAGAAATTCAAAATTTAATTAATACAAGCTGTTCACAGAAAATAAGGTTTGAGGGCTTTATTTTTATCAGAATATATCAGTATAATATGTTTTTGAAAACAACAGAAGATTAGAAATGTAATGGTGACATTTAAAATGAGTTTTGACCAGTTTGGTAAGAGTAGTAATGGACTGTGTTTTCCAGGTTCAGATTTGGGTAAAGATGCAGATATTCTGTAAAGATGTTTCTAGAAAGTAAATTGTATCAGATTTGTTTTGAGATATTTTTGGGAGTCTTAGGGTTGACTGTGTTGCCCTAAAATTGCCCTAAATGATATTTTCTTATTGTATCCTTGTTCATATAAAAGGAATTTTGTGATCATTTAGAAGGGGCTGGCTAGAAATTCTTGACACAAGAAGCTGAAAAGCTAAGTGTGTATCCTCGGTCCATATTGTAACATTTATTTCTAGTTTTATCAATACTAGGGAGAAACCTTCTGTATCTTTTGCATATTGTCTGTGATATTACTAAATCAATTTGTAATACAAGGATTTGAGTCCACATACTCAATATAGTTTCTCATTCTTGAATCTCTCCTTTAGTTGTTCTTTATGAATTCTGATTTTTTGAACTCATTGCATTAGGTTACTAGTGTATATGTTTTATCTCTCAACCTTGATCTAAGATCAGGTTAAAAATCTCTGAGTGAAGCATAGATTCATTTGGTTCAATCAGGAAGGATATTTGTAAGTAGTGTAAGAGATGTTTAACTATGTTTATGGCTTGGATTCTCAAATGAATTTAGTAGTTGTTCTTGTATTTCATGTCTGCTTTAGGTGTGATGCCCAATGGATAAGGCACTGATCATAAGCTAGTATCCCCTTTATTGTTACATGTGTTGCATGGTTGTTTACATTCTGAAAGAAATCATAAATCATTACCAGTCATTTTATTTACTTATTCAGTTGTTCTACCCAGTGATGGAGAGTCAATGAATAATAGGTTGTTATTTAGTACTTTCTCATTGTTATCTATTATAAGATCCAGTATTAGGTAAAGAACAAAGTTATATCTATTGGATCAGGTGTACCCACCTTGGTTTCGTAGAGCTAGAAGTGAGGAGGGCAGTCTTCTCCCTATAGTTGGTCCAATTGCTTATAGATTTCCCATATTTGGAATTAACCTCTCCTTAACATCAGTCATAAGCATACTGGTATCTCATGGAGTTCAAAATCCTATCCAAGAACCAACAACTCTAATTATTGTAAAGGTTTTCTCATAATAAAAGTCTCCCCAGTTATGATATTAGTCCACTTGTCAACAAACTAACAAGGCATCAGTAACTACAGAGCCTTAACTCACAGCCTAGAAAGATTTAGTCCTAGGCTGAGCAAAATGGGTTGTACCATCCAATTTTGAAAGGCACAGAAATCACAATTGGTGGAAATAGGGCTCTAGACCCCTATCCAAAATTGCAATGAATTGGGTTGACCTCTCCACATCATTTGAGGCTATAAGTTCTCCAAGTCCATAATGTTGTAATTGTAGAATAGAATGAGATGCAGTAATAGAGAGAAATACAAAAACCTAGGAGAAGCTTCCCTCTTCCTAAGAGCTTCAATCCCTTCATGCATCTTATTTATTACATAACCTATGTAGTCATATCCTTTACTTGTATGCATGCCCTATTAGTCTAGTACCATCATCAAGATATCAGATGAAATCCTCTCTTCACCACCATCCATCCCTAGGACCCTACATAATCCATATACAATGTATTTGATGTAGAAACACAAGTCCTTGTAGAAATATGGGGCTGCCCCATCCATTGCTGCAATATAGTTTATGTTGGCTCGGGGGACATGACTCTGGATTTCCTTAGCCACTAGGGCTAATTCCCTAATGTATCTATTGGCTTGGGCCTGTAGATTGATCTCTATGGCCATGGGAATACGGATACCAAAAGCTCTCATAAATGAATTTTTATTTAGTGTGACCAGAGCTGAGCCATCCCCTTTCCTTATTATTTTTTATAAAGGGTCATATTTGTCAACCAAAGCTATGAGCAAGTCTACATCATTAAAAACATTAGGCACTATCAACTCAGCTAACTCAGAGGTCCAAGGGTTTGAAACGGGCATTGGACTATCGGCATTCTTATAAAAATATCTAAACAGACACATGCTAGACACATCTCTAGTTTTTACATCTCTATAGTAACTTAGATTATCAGTGAAAACTTCATCACTAACCTTTTTATTCTATGATGACTCAGGCAGCAGAGCGAGAAATTCATTTGAGAAACTTTCCTTCTCTTTTTCCTTGGATCCCTTGCTGGTGGAAGCTCCACTAGTTGATGGCTAACTCACCTTGATTGTAGCTAATATTCTTCTTAAAACTCTGAAACTATGAAATCTTTGATCGCTAGAAAACTCAAGAACTCTCATAATTCTTCAGCTCTAGCTCTCTGGAATGCTTGGTAATTTTAGAATAAGTCATAGTTAATTATATTTATTCCAGAGAATTGAATGCAATTGCCCTTTCAAAACTTCAAGCTTTATAATCATGTCATTTCAGCCATTACTTGGCACATTCTAAACTTAATTCACTAGTCATGAGCCAAGAAAGTTACAAGTAATCAAATTTGATTTCTAGCAACTTAGCGACTACACTTAATCTCCCAATCACTCAAAGACTTGGTGCTTTTTCAATAGTTTCTGAGATCTGGTGACTAAAGTAAAATCCTTAGTTGCTACATGATTTTATTCTATCTAGAGACCTAGTAACTATAGTCAAAATCATAGTTGCTGAATGATTTTTCCTTTTATGGTTTCATCTCATGATCTGGCGACCTTATGAAATTATAATTTTTCATTCAAAGACCCAGTGACTATAGTTTATCTCCCAGTCACTGCAAAATGTATCACTTATTAATCTTATTCTGAGACTTGGTGATAAATGCATTTCCAAAGTCTCAATAGCTCTTCTTCTCATTCAGAGACTTGGCGACTAGCCGTTGAGTCTCTTAATCACTGAAACCTGTTGACTTTTCAAAGTTTTTTTTTGAGACTACCCGACTTCATCCATCTGGAGACCTGGTGACTAAAGAGAAGTCTCTTAATCGCTAAAACTCTGTTCAAATCCCCATTTCTTCTCATGACTTCACGACAACCACAGGATCTTAATCTGATGGTAGTCACTCAATCTCTTAAACTTTACTCTAACTTTGACTTTCTGAAGAGACCTGGAGAGTGAGCCTATTTGGAGATCTAGCAACTGAAGGTAGAACATCTTTGATTTATTGCTTCTGGAGACTCAATGACTATAGTACATCTCATAATCACTGAGAGGTTATTATTTCTTTATTTTACTCTACAGCCAATCAGGAATGAACACGTCATCAAATCCGGCAAACAAATTCATATCTTTTTCATTTTTTGACCTCGGCAAACACTTAACCCTTAGTCATCTGGTGATTGTGTGATTGAAGTTACCTCCTAGTCACTGAATGATTTCCTTAACGTGGGTTTAGTCCAAAGAATGGGTGACAAAGCATTTCTCACGGTCACTGAAACTTTTCTTAACCCATGGTTTGACTTGGAGATAGCGCAAACATCGCCCGATCAAAAATACATCAACAATTCATATTTATGCTGTGAAAACCTTTACCTTAACTTATCACCTTTTGGAGATCATGTGACTGAAGATATCTCACAGTCTCTTAATATTTTCCTTTACCCTAGTTAAATCTAGAGACTGAGCGAAAGCCTTTATTCTCCAAGTCACTAGATATCCCACTTAACCTCAGTTAGACTATGAGATTTAAATACCGACTGTTGATCTTTCCTTCATCTTATAGTTATCACTGAGTTGCTGAACATTTTAAGACTTAACCACTACATCATGAGATGAAGAGATAACTGTGTCACTAGATCACTAAATGTTTACAACATAGCTACTAGGATTCTGAGGATACACGACTATTGCAATCACTAGGTCACTGGATAAAAACACTAACCACCTGAGAACTGGGAGATTTGGTGAATGAAAGAAAACATAAATGTCATCTTTCATTTGGAGACTCAGCAACTATAGGGAGTCTCATAATCATTGAATACTTTATCACTTCATCATTTTATTTAGCGATTTCCTGACTAAAGGTATCTTGCATCTGGAGACCATGCGACTATAGTTGCCTTCAATATATTTATCAATGTAGTCACTAGATCTTAAATAGATCATTTGAAGACTTGGCAACAAAAATCCTCCACTCAGTCTCAAGAAGAAAAGGAATATTCTCTTAACTTAAAGATATTGCATGACAAAGGGTTTCATGGAATCACCAGACTAAAAGGAATATGCTAAAATTATTAGGAGACTTAGCGACTAACAAGTGATTGTAATGCGACATGTTTAAAGGCTTACTTAAGTGATTTGAAAAAGGTAATGGAATAATAGAACTTGGTTAGGCTTTTCTAGGGTTTTTGGATCTTCAGAAGCATCTTCAACCTAGCACTTAGGGTTTTTCACCATTATGAACAATTTGAGAGCTCTAGGAGAGGAGATTGCAGGAGATTTATCACAAAATAGGGAAAACCTTCAAAGGAGCAAAAATTAAAATGCAACCTTGGAACATTGAAAATACTACCAATAGTGGCTCTCTGTGAGGATGCTTGAATGTCAATTTATAGCAAGAAACCAAAATTTTTGGGTAGCATACCAATCAAAACTTAACCTATTATAGGAAAATAACACATGACTAGGAAAGAAAACACACCTATATACTACAAGACTATTGTGCATGGAGAAAAAGTTATTTCAACTGAAGAAAAATTTCAAAAATTGTCCATACACTGGAAATTCTTGTTCTTCACTATCCATATTTTTTAGAAAATATGAATCTTTCCCGTGAGCCTGATGGATAATATAGGGGCCTAACCATAATGACTCAAACTTTTTATGCTTACCCTTATCCTCACTCCTTGCATTCCATTGAAGGACCAAATCTGCAGGCTAGAATTTCCTGATAGTTGCTCTTTTATCAAATAGATATTTCATCTTCTGTTATAGTCTAATGTATTCCTTTTGGTCTTCTCTTCTTGTTTCATCTAGCTCAACAAGCTGGAGCACCCTATCTTCTAGAGGATCAGACATTTCCAGATCTTCCTCTTGTATAAATTTGTAGGTAGGTAGTAAGTTGTTTACAGGGAGCCTTGATTTAGTTCCATAAACCATTTCAAAAGGAGACTTTCTTGTAGCTCTCTTTTCTGTGATCATATCTACCCATAAAGCTAATTTCAGCTTTGAATGCTAGGTTCTCTTGTTCTTTTCTAAGGTCTTCTTTAGAATTTGCAAAATACTTTTATTGCTTGATTCTGCTTGTCCATTAGCTTATGGGTGATATAGGGATGAATATGACATTATTATGCCCATTTTTTAATAGAAATCCTTGAACTCTTGTGACCTAAAACTCATGGCATTATCCATCACTAACTTGATAGGAACACCAAACTTTGTAACAATATTATCCATCAAAAATTCAATAACTACTATGCTTGTAGCCTTTTTTTTTGGGATTTCTTCAATCCACTTGGTAAAGTAATCATTGGCTATAATTATCCAATTGTGTCCTCCACTGGACTTCTCAGTAAATTCCCCAATAAAATAAATACCCTACATAGAAAAAGGAGCTTCTGCCACTACAGGGTTCAACATCAATGCTCCTAAAAACTTCAACTTATTTGAGAACCTTTGGCATGGTTCACACTTTCTAATAAATGCATGGGTATTTTTTGAACAACACGGGCTAGTAGTATCTAACCCTCAAAATTTTATGAACAGTTGCTCTGGCTGAATGGTGTCCTCCACACATTATAGAATGCTTCTCTTTTAAAATCCTTTCAGATTGTCCTTTATCCAGACATAAGAGCAAGATCCCATCATTATCCTTCCAATATAAGTCAACCTGTAGTAGTATATAACTTTGGGCTTGCAATTTCAAACTTCTTCTTTGATTTTCATTAAGGCCCTTTGGGCAAATAGCATTCTTGATTAAAAAAATACTATGTTTTTGTACCAGAGTTGCATTTCAATGCTAGTGACATCTCTTCCATTGATATCAACATTGTTGACCTAAATCAGGTCCATATTTTCTTCAATCATTAACTTTGCTAGTCCTAGACCTCTAACAAGTTTAGTGATGTGAAGTTCCAAATCAAACTCCTGGGTTCTATTAATCCACTTTCATCTTTTGCCAGTGACCTCACTTTGTACTAGAATATCCTTGACTACAGCATGAGGGACATATGCATTTACTTTTTCACAGACAAGATAAGGTTTGAATGCTTTGACAACCTTCACTAAAGTATAGGATTTTTTTTCCATCAGCTCATAGTTCAATTATGTTGACTATAGTGACTTTCTAAAAAAGGAAATGGGGTGTTCAAATCCTTCATCATCCTTTTGTAACAAGACTACTGCAATGGTATGGAATGAGGCAAAAGAGAATAGATAAAAGGGCTTAGAGTAATCAAGGGAAACTAAGACTGGAACCTCTTGGATTGTCTATTTTATTTTCTCAAAAGCTTCCATTGCTTCTTGATTCCAAACAAATTTTACATCCTTTTTCAGCAACTTGACAATAGGTTTGACCAACTCAGCAGAGTTGGCAATAAATCTTCTAACAAAATTGATCTGTCCTAGGAAAGACTAGACACCTTTCAGATTTTTGTGGGCAGGGACCTTCTTAATGGCTTCCACCCTTTCAATATCAATCCTTACTCCCTCTTTGGATACTATATTCCCTAGTAGATTTTCCTCAATAATAGAAAAATGACATTTCTTAGGGTTTAAAGATATGCCATACTTTAGAGCTTTGATCAAAACCTTTTCTAGGTGATTGCAGTGATCCTCAACTCTCTTAGAATAGGTAGTCAAGTCATCTTGGTACACAATCATAAGAACATCAATAAGATCCTTAAAAGCTACATCCATTGCCCTCTGAAAAGTTGCTCCAGCATTTTTTAAACCAAAAGGCATCAGGACATATACATATGTTCCCCAAGGAGTAGTAAATGCTATCTTATACTACTCTAATTCCTTTACCAATACCTAGTTATATCCTAAAAATCCATCCATCATGGATAATAGATCACATCTAGTCACTTTATGAAGCATAGCCTCCATATTGGGCAGTCCATAGTTGTCCTTCAGTGAAGCAAAATTCAAGTTTCTGAAGTCAACACACAATCTTATGTCACTATTCTTCTTTCTAACTGGTACTAAATTTGAGACCCAAGATGAATGTCTTATAGGCTCAATTATACCAACATCCCTTAACTTGGTTAGCTCAGTTTGCATTTTGGTAGCTAGTAAGGGGTTAATGGGTCTTTGCTTTTGCCCGAAAGGTTTGGCATCTTCTTTTAAGGGAATTTCATGCTGAAACAGGTCTACCCTATAGGCTTTGAGATCATCATATGACAAGGAAAAGACATGTTTATACCTTTTTAGCAATCTTGCTAGATTATTCCTTACATCCTTACTGAGACTTTTCCCAATGTAGACAATTTGAGGGGAAGTCTCTAACCCTAGGTTTATTTCTTCTAGGTCATCCACCTTAGCATTGGAGTTCTAGGACATGTGACTGTCATTTATTTTGAACATGCCTTCTAACTCCACTAAACCTTTGGGGATATGGTTAGAGGAAAACTAAACAACCTCATTTCCCATGACACAATCTTTTCCATCAACAATTTCTTAATAGGCATAAAAATCAATTTGCTGACCTTCATACATATCCAAACCTTGAATAAATCTTAAGATGTCACCATCATCCTCAAAAACTTGCTAATTGCAAACATTATCAGGGACAGCTAACCTACTCTTTATTTCCAATTTTGACACCCCAGTAAGGGTTGCAACATTACTCTTTAATGAAAAATTTGCAAGGAAGTCTGCCATAATTTTTTTTGATCTTTCTACCCATAGAATATTGAAAGCATCAAAAAATCCAATTATATTCTAAACAACATATTTATATAACTTAAGTCTATCATCCTTAGCAGCATATTGTGATCTAATCTGAGCAATGATTAATTGGGAATCTCCATAAACTTTTAAACATCTTATACCATGTTTTATTGCAATATCTAATCCCAATATTAGAGCTTCATATTCAATAGTGTTATTTGTGCATTGGAAGTCAATAGAAAAGAGTACTTAAAGGTAATACCTTATAGGGATATTAGTAAAACACTAGCTCCTGAGCCCTCTTTAGAGCATCCACCATCAAAGTATAGTTGCCATAGTCCATCTTGTTGTAAGAGAAACTCATCAACAATTGGATCAGTATTCCTAGGCTAAGGCACAATTTCTTCTATCATGAAGTTATTCATGTCAACATCAACATAGCAATTTAGATCTTCTAGAACTACTATCTCAATCATTATTGATGAATGAGGTTCCCTGTACAACTTTAACTTAGTACCATTTACATGAATTGTAGCATATGATAGATCTAATTGCATCTTTCCTCCTACTGTTGATGCCCACTATCTTGATAGTAGCATACCATAATGAGGTTGGTATCAACTACAACAACATCCATCTTGTAAGTGGCCTCAAGGAATGTAGCAATCTTTACCTCTATTCCAACCAAGGTCCCTACCATAGGAACAACTCTATTATCCATGGCATAACATCTATCATTGGATGTATCAACTTGAAGTCCCAATTCCTTCATTACATGGTAGGGTATCATTGTAGCTGCAGCACCAGAGTCTATCATACAATTTTTTAACAATAAAATATTCACAATCAGAGTGACATAAAATGGATCAATGGAGGATGGCTCTTGAGTTACAATATTTCCAACACAAAATTTGGAGACTCCTTGAGTTATCTTAGGTCCTGCCATTGTTTTCATCTTTTCTATCATAATAGGAATGCCTTCTTGCTCATTAATTAGATCCAAAGTTGCTACCTTATGCTCTTTTATTTTTAGCACTTCCAATAAAGGGATTGATACCTTCATCTGAGATAAAGCATGTCTCATGTCAAAAGTTGGGGCCTCAATAGAAAGACCAGATAAGTCTTTTCTTCCACCAGCCCTTTTATTTCTTTGTTCTATGATACTTTCCCCATTTCTTTTAGCACTCTGAATCATGACAAGTTGTTGCTTGTTGTTGCTATCCTTGCTTGGGGAAATAACTAGTTTAGGAGAAACCTTACTCTGAGGATCATCCTTGACAAAGAGTGATCTAGGGACTCCTTGATCTGCATCAAACCTTCTATTTCTTAAGTTGTAAGAAGATATAGCTTGAGAAATAGCAGCCACAGTTAGATTCTTAATTTCTTCTTTACTACGCTTTCTCCAATGAGTATCTTTTATCTCTAGTCTATTCATATTTGTTTGATCAGTCTCAATATCAGATTCCTCATGATCAGAATGGGAAAATATTTGTTGCTTGTAGACAGGGAGAAGTCTCCTTTTATGGTCAATATCTTCTAATATCTCTTCATCATCTAAAGAGGTAGTTCCATCCACCCTTTGAGTGGTGAACATATTTACTACATGCTTTTCAGAGCCTTCATGGTCTCCTACAGGTAGATCTTCTAGATCATCTTCTAAAGCTTGAGCAACAACACATTAAAAAGGTGAGTGAGGCATGTTGCAGGCCACACACCATGGAATATTCTCCACATTATGGTTTGTATTCCTTTTCAAAGGATCAGGAGTATCCCTACCCTTTAGTGGCTCATGGTTGTCAAAAATAGGCTTCCCATCCTTCTAATTTGTCTTATATGGCTGGTCATGTAATCTAGGGAATCTCTCCTACCTTTGATAAGGTGATCTATATTCTTGGAAACTCTTCCCACCTTTATCAAATCTAGTAGACAAATCCTTAACAGCATTGGCCAATTTGTCAACCTTGTCATCTTCCTTGGCAGGTTTCATAGCATCTAGCCTAGTCTCTTTCCATAGTCTACCTTCATCCCTCTTATACATTTGACTAGATTCTTTCCTATTACTTTCAATATTTATTGCTAATTTGAAAGCATCTCTCAAAGTATGTGGACTTTTGTCTCTTAAGAGGTAAGACATTTTTTCCTCTACAGCATTGAAATAGGTAGTCAAACAAACTTCATCATCCAATCTTAAAACCTGGAATAGCTTGTACATGGTCTTCTGAAACCTACCATTAAATTATGACATACTCTCATTTACATGATTTTTGATATTATTGAACTCATTTAGCATGTAACTAGAATTGACATGTTTGGCATACTATTCTCTAAAACTTCTTATAAATTCATCCCATGAGGTAATACTATTTTTAGGTAAACCTCTGTACCAATCCCTAGCATCTTCTATCAAAGATTGAACAAAAAGTTCCATGACAACATCTTCACTCTCTATTTCATAATCATTTATTTTATCTATGAAAGATTTAAGATATTCTTCACATGTAATAACATTATTACCAGTGAACTTAGGGATCTTGTCTCTTACCTCATTTGGGATGACATTTGGTTTACCAGGAATACCATCAAAGAACAATGGCATGTATCTGTCTAGATGAACTAGCCTTCTTTGAACATTTTGTGAAGCTTGGGCCCAACCTCCTCCAGTATTCTGATGCACAACATTTCCAGCAAGATTACTGGTAAATGGGACTGTATGACTTACACTTTGAAGTGGTCCTTGGGCCATTTAATTAGAGATTGAGGTTTGGGTGTTAGGCACAAGACCAGCTGACTGATTATGTGGTATTGGCCTACTAACAATAGGGACTAAACTAGTAGCATTTGTATTCATGTTAGTATGAAGAAAAGCAATTTTCCTCTTCATCTCATCTACAGTAGCCTCTAATTATAGCTTTTCTAATTGAATGGCCAAATCTTAGCTTTTCTTACCTTTTCTAGATCTAAACTAGCCTAAAATATTGTAGTAGGATTAGCCCCAATCCTTTTGGGATCATTTATGCTAATTCCAACTATCTTTTGTTTTCCTTTGTCAAGTGCATTTATCACTTTACTTTTAAGATCCTCATTTCTTTTGATCTCCGATGGATGCAACTATCTTAGGACATAGCTTTCACCTTCAAACTCATTGTTCTCAAGATCTGGCTTATTATTTTTGACTTGTTGTCTCAAAATTTGGACATCCCCAAACAACTCACTATCTAAATCAGTGACTTTCTATTTTAGACTTTTTGCTTGGATCTCATTATTTTTTATCTTTCTAAGGAGCTCTTGCTTTTCCATGATTAATTCATAGATTTCATGTTCCCGCTCTTTTTTCCTTTTATAAATTTCTAAAAATTATTCCTAGTCCTTTTTTCTCAAAGCAAGAACTTCTTCCCTTAGTTTCTCAAAATCATAAGATTCAATGTCAGCAGTAGAAGCATATTCTATTTTCTCTAGATTTTCTTGTGTGGGAAAGAAACCAATGTCTATAAACTCATCCCTCTAAGGAGGACTAATGGACTCTTGGTCTATTCTTCTAAGGAATTTAGGATTCTTAAAAAAAGATGGGATCTCATTTTGGGCGGGAATGGGAACATATTCTTGAACTGATCTAGGGGAAACATTACTATTTGTTCCTCTCTTGGACCACTTCCTTCTACTAGGTGTATGTAGTTCTTCACCCATTTTTCTTTCTAAGTGATCCCTATAGTAAGACCTAGTATTCCTTGGCCTACTCATAATATTCTGATGAGATAATCTTAAAATTTACAAAAGCCTTTACCAACAACTAGTAACATAGAGCTTAGAGTCGCCACCCACAAATTTATGGGAATAAATTGATAAACTAGTCTTCAAATACAGCAATAAATAGTCAGCAAAACTGTTAGCAAATTTATTGCAAAAATATTTTACAGTCCCTAGTAGAGTCACCAATTTTGTTAGTGCTCAAAATTGCAGATGATCAAAACTTAATCAAAAAACTTTGATATATAACTCTAGCAGTCCCAACAGATGCATCAAAAATAGTAAACACTAAGGTATTAAGGATTTACAATCCTTCTTCTCTTTGAGCTTTAAGCTATAGGTGGGTATTACCTTTCAAATCAAATTCTTCAAATATCACAATAGTAACCTGTATTCCTGATACAGATTTAATCACATAACCCTCTCACAAATTTTAAAGTAAATCATTGTTTAAATTGATTGGTGGTGAGCACAAATGTAAACTAATCAACGACCAGTGCCAAATCATAGGGCATCAAAATCAATAAATGCACATCTACAAAAAATCTCTCAAATCAAACACACCCAAACCCCAGATAAAATGCCTTATAGATTATCTCTCTATGCATATATTATATCATCAAATTCACACATAAATAATGAAATCTCTAAGACCTCACTCAAGATTTACCCCTCCCTTGAAAGGAACTCAAATTTCAACCCCACTATCTACCTTGTAGAAAGATGTATCTAAAATGCCTTGCAAATTTAAACATAGAGAAATCAAAATCATACATGAAGACAATAAAAGATATACATGGAAATTCAGTATATTTTATTGATAAACTTCCTATATCAGTACATTCAAAAAAATTGGATTCCTAAGAATCAAAACTAAATTTGTAAACTCCTATTCCAATAAGTACTTTCACCACCCTTTGGTGTAAGTTAGAAACTACTATATATAGAAACCATCCTGGGATCCTTGAGAAAAGGATGCAACAAGCTTCAGATGTTTCTAATAGTGACTAGCACTAAAATACAAAAGACTTAAATTTGTTAACAAAAAAAGAGAGAAAAGGGCACCAGAAGTTGTTTCTTCTCATGTTGAATTTCCATTTGAGTTGCACCTTTGTATGCTGATATTCAGAACAACTGCCAAATTTGTTATGTGAATGATGACCGCCAACCAGCTAACTTACATCATTCTCTTCATGATCAGTTGTTCTCCCTATGCTCATAGGTCAGGTGCATTGTTGGAGCTCACTCATCTTCTATATCCTTAATGTCATGTTGGAGATTTGCCAGTAGGCCAGTAATGACTATATGTTTGTCATTGATGACAACATATGGAAAGTAGCATGCATGGAAGTCCTATGTAGTAAGCTTTCAGTATATGAAGCATGGACATGATATCAGCATGATATCATGGGCACGGAGGTTAACTGTTAGTACATACAGTTATATAGTAGCTGGTGTTAGTAGTGTTCCTGATAGAGTAATAGATAGTGTTCTATGTATGGTTGTTCGTACAATTATCATGGAGCCTTGCACACTTGGATATATGTTGAAGACATGTTAGTGATGTTTTAGTTATGGACGCATAGTCTGATGATGAACGCAAGTAAAGTTATGCAGTCACTATTCGCTAGCAATAGTTTCCTGTGTTTTTTCAGAAGAGCCGACAAATATTTTATGGTTCTTGAGTTGCACCTATCTTGAGGGTATGCACCCTTGGAGTTACGCTTGGAGAAGTGTTATTGATGTTTGGTTAAGAGCACATAAGTTAATTCAGCCTATAGAGGAAGTTCTAGTTGTTTTGGTAGAGCCGACAGTGTGTAGCATGTGTCTACAATTATTTTATTAAACAGGTCCCATAATGTGTTGTGTGGATAGTAGAGCTGACAAAATGTTTATTAGATTTTGTTATGGTTTCTCTAATATGATTTCAAGGTGGTTCTAATAGGCTGACTTGATTATATCATTTGGAGGAAAGATATTTATAGGTAGTCATTTGTGATTGATGTAGTGTGGTTCATAGTTGATTAAGTAAAGCAGAACAAAGTGTGCGAAGTGTTGAGCCATCAAAAGAAGGTCTATGTGACCAAGTAAAGTACTTGTGCTATTCATTGGAACTGATCTAGATAGTAGGTCAAAGTGTAGTTCACCAAGATCTAGATATAGTGTGTATCTATTATTTAGAAGGTTGTAGCCTTCGCCCATTTGAGCAGTGAGCTCTCAGACAGTGCATCCTCTCCCCTAATAGGGACAATTGTAAAAGACTCCTCATAGGGTCTGACCCTTGACCAGGTCTACTGTACTTAATATATTGTAAAGCTACTCCTAACAGGGTAAAGGATCTTCTAACAAGGATCATTATACACTAGTACAGAATATTAGTGGGTATCAAGTCCCGCCAGGGTTTTTACCTATTTGGGTTTCCCCATAACCAAAATATTGGTGTTGTGTTCATGTGTTCTTTAATTATGTTTATGCTTTATGTTTAAGTATACTTAATTGGATAAATAATTGAATCTTGTAGATAACTTATTCACCCCCCCCCCCCCCCTCTTAGTTATCTCTTGGGACTATTCCTAACAATTGGTATCAAAGCCAAGTGCCTCGGAGAGAAATTTTAATAGCTTGAGGTTGATCAAATGGCATACTTCAAGAAAGAAAGTCTTAACTTTAATGGAGAGAATTATCTTGATTGGAAGAACAAGATGGTGACTCATTTGCAGTGCATTGCTTTTGAAGTTTTTAATGTAACTATCAAAATAGCCAAGATTCCTACCTAAGAAGACCTTGCAAAATATGACGCTACTGACACATAGAAGGAATTTTTTCATCATAATGCTATTGCTAAAGAAGCCCTTATCAGCACCCTATCTGATGGTGAATTTTTAAAAATAAAAAAGATAGATACAGCCCACAAAATATGGAAGCACCTAGAAGACATATTTGAAGGAGACAAACAAGCAAAGGATGCACATAGAAAGACTTGGAAGAAAAGATATAATGCATTAGAGATGCTTCCTGAAGAAAATATCAGAGCTTACAATCAGAGGATTAATGAAAGAGTTGCTGGAATCAAGAACAATGGTGGAGAGATTTCAGAGGAGGACATTATGGATAAATTGATTTCTACTCTTACTCTAGAATATGAAAGCAAGATCAACATCCTTGATGAGACCATGTAGCTTACACCAAATTTCAAGAGAGGGACCTTGATCAGAAAAATATCAGCTTTTGATATTTCAAGATTGAAGACAATGTTAGAAAGTAAAGTCCACCAAGATAACTAAGAGGGGGGGGGGTGAATCAGTTATCAGATAATTATAACCTTTATCAACTTCAACATAATTTAACCATGTAAGCAATGTAATTACCAACCATAGAAAGATATTCATACACAATGACACAATAACACAAGATATGTTTACTAGGGAACCTCTTGATCAAAGAGTAAACCCCGATGGGAATGATGCCCACAAAAGATGCACTAATATAAATATTCCTTGTGAAAGGATGGACTTTGTTAGGAGTCTTATGAAATACATTTAGTACATATGAATCCCTGTTAGGAGATTTTGAATCCCTGTTAAAAGATTCTAACCCTGTTAGGAGTTATGGAAGACAAAAGGACCCACTGCCCAAACAGCTTCAGGGTAAGATCACTGAACACACTATCCAAATGACCTTAATATTATTTAGCAAAATAATATGAAATATGTTACCTCCTCACTATTCCAAACTGCACTCACTACTACACCAGATCTCAATTCCAAATCTTTGTACTTCGCATATCTTCCTTCACAATTTTGCTTTCACAACTTCATTAGCTCTTTTCTTCACTTCATGCTTACATTCACATTAAACCATACCATGCTCACACTTCTTTCACATTACTACCACTACTACTATCTCCAATAAAGAAAAACATTCCTTCCTTTATACCACACTCAAATAATTACAAATGAGTCGGCACACAAATACAAAATAGAATTTTCCACACGCTACATTAAAATTACACAAAACTGTCAGCTTCCAGATATAATAACTCTTCACTCATGCAACCTTGAAGTTTTCACTATGAACCACATCACTATCAATGTGTCTCAATCTTCCCTTTAACTGTGCAAAACTAGATTCCATCCCAATTAGGAGATATCATCCGATTTCCACAAACCGCTACTGAGGAACACTACCTGAATACTGCTTCCACCAAAATGCTCATAACTTCTATGAATAAATGAATTACTATATGTGCTCTTAACCATAGACAAATAACATATAAAATAATATAACCTCAACATCACATAG
Source organism: Chamaecyparis obtusa (assembly GCA_027943335.1). Classification (NCBI taxonomy): domain Eukaryota; kingdom Viridiplantae; phylum Streptophyta; class Pinopsida; order Cupressales; family Cupressaceae; genus Chamaecyparis; species Chamaecyparis obtusa. Next base: position 81,614 of record BSBK01006944.1, on the reverse strand, counting down.
CTCCAACTACAATATCCCATGTGCACTAATCAAAACACTATCTACTTCTCTGCTAGTCTCCAGAAGATCACTGTGTTGACATCAATGACAATCATAGTCATGAATGCAATGACAACTGCTACAGAATGGCTGCCAACATCTAGCATTCATTCCTAACAATCTCCCCCATTGGCATTGATGGCAACATAGATGAAAAACATCCAATGTTCCAAAAATCTAATACTGCTGCTCTGACAAATATTTCAAATCTTGCTTCGTTATCCTATTTAGTTCTCTCCAACAAATAGTACAAGTAGTTTTTCATGTACACTTCTCCCCCATTGACATCAATGATAGAAATTCCATCACTAAGTCAACAACAACTCAATGTCAAAAGACACTATTCATAAAATACATTCACAAGAGTCCTCATGACTCAGCTCACATACTCCCCCATAGAGGAAGTATCAACATCCAATCTAGAAGAAAGATAGGGATCATATACCACTGGATGGATGCAACCAACTGCATCATTACTCAAAAGTAGGCTGGGGTATAACCCCAAGCATACCTCTTAGATACTCAAATGTATCCTTAGGCAAAGGCTTTGTAAATATGTTTGCTATATGTTCCTTTGTGCTTATGTATTCCAGTCTAACTTCTTTTTTAAAAACTTTCTCTCTTACAACATGATACTTGATCCCTATATGCTTAGTCTTAGAATGTAAAATAGGATTCTTAGACATACTAACTATACTGGTGTTGTTGCAATGTATGACAACAGGCTCAACAAACTTAATTCCAATATCCTTCAGCATCTGCTTCATCCAAATTATCTGGTTACAATTGTTTGTTGTTGCTACATACTCTGCTTTTACTATGCTCTGTGAAATACAATTCTACTTCTTACTTAGCCAAGAAACTAATCTTCCTCCAAAAAAAAAGGCTCCACTACTGGTGCTTTTCTTGTCATCAACACTACCTCCCCAATCAGCATCTGTATATGTACATCAGGTAAAATCATCAGATTTTTCATACTACAATCCATAGTCCATTGTGCCTCTTAAATATCTCAGTATCCTCTTTACTATTGCATAATGTGACTCTCTAGGTTCAGCTTGAAATCTTACTACCAATCCAACTGAATGTTGCATATCTGGTCTAGTATGTGTTAAGTACTACAATCCTCCAATCATGGATATGTATTTCTTCTGCTCAACTGTCAGTGTTTCATCTTTGCTAGATATTTTATGTCCTGTAATCATAGGTGTTCCAACTGGTTTATAGTTCTCCATTCCAAATCTTTTCAGCAAATCATTCAAGTACTTTGTCTAACATACAAAGATACCATCACTATTCTATGTTATCTATAGTCCCAAAAAGTATTTCATCTCACCAATCGTACTCATTTCAAATTTAGTCTTCATTTCATCAGCAAATTTGTCACTAGCTTCATCTTCTCCTCGAAAGATAATGGTATCAAAAAAAATAACTATAATCAACAAACCATTTTCAATTTCGTTTGTGTACAGGTTGCTATCAGCTATTCCTTTAGTAAATCCCAATTTCAAAAAATACTTATCCAGTCTAGCATACCAAGTTCTAGGTGCTTGCTTTAGTCCATATAATTCTTTTTTCAGTTTACATACCATCTCCTTCTTGAGTCAAAGGAAAACCTTTAGGCTGCTCAATTTAGACTTCTTCTTCCAATTCTCCATTCAAAAATGCTAACTTCACATCCATCTGATACACTTTGAATTTCTTAAAAGATGCATAGGCCAAGAACATTCTTACTACTTCAATTCTTGCCACAGGTGCAAAAGTTTTTTCATAGTCAATTCCTTCTTGCTGCAAGTATCCTTTACATACTAATATTGCTTTGTTTCTTACTACTTCTCCTTGTTCATTCATCTTGTTTCTAAATACCCATTTAGTTCCAATCACATTCTTGTCTTTAGGTATAGGGACCAATTCCCATGCCTTGTTCTTTTCAATTTGATCTAGTTCTTCTTTCATAGCATTAATCCAATGTTCATCTTCACAAGCTTCACTAGTAGATTTTGGTTCAATTTGAGAAATCAAACATAAATGTACCTTATTCTGAGTCAAAACTCCTCTGTCCAAACTTCCAATAACTTGTTCAATAGGATGATGTCTTGATATATACCTATTCGGTGTCATAGTTACAAATCTTGCTTCAACTATAGATTCTTCTCTAGATTCCTCTTTGGTTTCTTCTACAGGACTCTCATTCAATAATTCACTATCAGTCTCATAGAATAATTCAGTAGTTTCAATGTTAGGCTAAGGATGAGCTTCTTCATTAGATTCATAGTCAAGCAATCTTTCCTAAATTTTAAACTTCTCATCAACTTTAACATTTGCGCTTTCAACAATAGTTTTAGTTCTCTTATTGTAACATCTATATGCTTTTCTCTTCAAAGAATATCCAAGAAAAATACCTTCATCACTTCTAGGATCAAACTTTCCAATATCATCATCTCTCTTTATATAACATTTGCTTCCAAAAATTTCTAAAATACTTAATTGAGGGTGCATGTCCAAACCATAATTCATAAGGTGTCTTGTCTGTGTCTGCTCTGATTTGTACTCTGTTCATTGTATATACTATTGTATTCACTACTTCTCTCCAAAATGTCTTTGCCAAATCATTCTCAAATAATATAGCTCTTGCTGCTTCAGTCACTAACCTATTTCTTCTTTCTACAATACCATTTTGTTCAGGTGTTCTAGGAGCTAAAAACTATCTCTTAATACCATTCACTTCACAAAAGGTGTTAAACTCTCTAGAAGTAAATTCTCCACCTCTATCAGATCTCAAACATTTAATCTTCATTCCAGATTCATTCTCAACTTTATTCTTAATGATCTTAAACTTATCAAATGCTTCAAATTTTTCTTTTAAAAATGCAATCCACATCATTCTTGTAAAATCATCAACAAGAATCATAAAATACCTTTCTCCATAGAATCCTCTAGTTCTAGTAGGACCTCTCAAGTCTGTATGAACAATCTCCAACTTCTCTATCGATGTGAACTTCTTACTAGGAAATGAACTTCTCTTTTGCTTAGCCATCACACATTCTTTGCAAATCATGTTAGTAGGCTTCATAATTTTAGGCAAATCCCTTACTGCAAGTGTAGTACTCACTTCCACAATGCTATCAAAGTTTATATGACAAAACGTTCTATTCCATAACCAACTATCATCAATTTTAGTAATCAAACATTTCATCTCAATAGGATTTAACTAAAATACATTACCTCTAGTTCTAGATCCACTTCCAATTAGATTTCCATCTTTATTCTTTATCACACAAGTTTTCTCAATAAACCAAACTTGATATCCCTTATCCACTAACTGTCCAACACTCAAAAGATTATGTTTCAATCTGTCAACAAAGTAAACATCATCAATATTAGTCTTTCCATCAAGAGTAATAGATCCTATACCTTTAATCAAACAAGGTGCATTGTTACCAACTCTAACAATTCCTCCATCATAATTGTTAAACTTTATGAACTTCTTCATGTCACCAGTCATATGGTGTGAACAACCACTGTCTATAATCCAATCAGCCTTCTTTTCAACTTGGGAAACTAATGCTTTTTCTTCCTTAACATCAGATTCAGAATTCTCTTCTTTAATTGCTACAAATCCTATTTCATCATTAATCTCAGTATCACTTTCACTCAAAGTTCTTTCTATACTAGCTTCAAGATCTTCATCATTAGCATAATAACATTCCTTAGATCTTCTAGGATTGAAATTATTTCTATACTTCTTAACTCTCTTAGGACATTTAGAAGCAAAATGACCATATTCTTGACAAGTCCAACATTTAATAATTTTCTTATCATCTGGTTCTCTTTTCACAAGCAAGGCAATACCTTCTTCAATCTTTTTATCTTCTTCATTTCTAGATCTGCTATTGTTGGCATAATCTCCACTCACACTAGTACTTCTTGACAAAGTGAGATGAATACTAAGAGCACTGAATGTTGTCTCCATTCTAGGTAAGTCTCTTGATACCCTCAAGTTCATTTCTATTGCTTCCAATCTTCCAAGAAGAGTCTCTCTTGTAAATTTTGTAGTACAAGGTATAACTTGTTCAATCATTTGTGTTTTTTGTTTAAATATAGGATTCAATGTCCTTAGAATTTTCCATATCACTTCATTCTCTATCTTTGTTCCTCCATAAGCTTTTATTCCTGCAGCAATTTCTGACATTCTACCAATATAGCTTCTAACAGATTCATCTTCCATCATTTTTATATCTTCAAATGCACATATCCAATTATGTAATCTAGCTCTCTTTGCATGTTCATCACCTTCAAAAGTAGAGTGTAAAGCTTTCCAAATTTCATGGGCTTTTGTTAAACATTTTACCTGACTATATTCATTCTCCAAAAGTGTTGTCAAAAGTGCTTCTCTTGCAAGTATGTTACACATGAATAGATCTAGCTCATCTTTAGATCCTATCTCAAGATTATCTTCTCCAATGATAGTCTTCTCATTCTTTGTAATCAACCAATAACCTAGTCCTAAATATAGTAGATGTGTCTTCATCTTCTCTTTCTAGCTGTCAAAATTTACTCCATCAAACTTAGGGCTTTCTTTCTTGAAATTCACCATGGATCTTCTTAAGCTGTTAAACTTTTCTTTCAAGGACCTGCTCCTCTGATACCAATTGTTAGAAAGTAAAGTCCACCAAGATAACTGAGAGGGGGGGGTGAATCAATTATCAGATAATTATAACCTTTATCAACTTCAACAGTAGTTAACCATGTAAGCAATGTAATTACCAACCATAGAAAGATATTCATACACAATGACACAATAACACAAGATATGTTTACTAGGGAACCTCTTAATCAAAGAGTAAACTCCGGTGGGAATGATTCCCATAAAAGATGCACTAATATAAATATTCCTTATGAAAGGATGGACTCTGTTAGGAGTCTTATGAAATACATTCAGTACATATGAATCCCTATTAGGAGATTTTGAATCCTTGCTAAAATATTCTAACCCTATTAGGAGTTATGGAAGACAGAAGGACCCACTGCCCAAATAGCTTCACAATAAGATCACTAAACACACTATCCAAATGACCTTAATATTATTCAACAAAATAATATGAAATATGTTACCTCCTCACTATGCCAAACCGCACTCACTACTACACCAGATCTCAATTCCAGATCTTTGTACTTCACATGTCTTCCTTCACAATTTCTCTTTCACAACTTCATTAGCTCTTTTCTTCACTTCATGCTTACATTTGCATTCAACCATACCATACTCACACTTCTTTCACATTACTACCACTACTACTTTCTCCAATAAATAAAAACATTCCTTCCTTTATACCACACTCAAATAATTACAAATGAGTTGGCACACAAATACAAAATAAAATTTTCCACACGCTACGTCAAAATTACACAAAACTGTCGACTTCCAGATATAATAACTCTTCACTCATGTGACCTCAAAGTTTGTTCTATGAACCATGTCACTATAAATGTGTCTCAATCTTCCCTTTAACTGTGCAAAACCAGATTCCATCCCAATTAGCAGATATCATCCAATTTCCACAAACCGCTACTTAGGAACACTACCTAAATACTGCTTCCACCAAAATGCTCATAACTTCTATGAATAAATGAATTACTCTCTACACTCTTAACCATAGACAAATAACATATCAAATAATATAACCTCAACAACTCATAGCTCCAACTACGATATCCCATGTGCGCTAATCAAAACATTGTCTACTTCTTTGCTAGTCTCCAGAGGATCACTGTGTTGACATCAATGACAATCATTATCATGAATGCAACAACTACTACTATAGAATGGCTGCCAACATCCAACATTCATTCCTAATATATAGAACCAAAGAGGGAGATAACTTTCAAAGCAACAGTTCATGGTAAGAAATCTACAAACACTTTTGGTAATTTTGATGATGATGATGAAGAGAAAAAAATAGATGATTTTATTGCTATGATTGCCAAAAGAGAAAAGAAAGGAAAAGGCAAATATGAAGGTCAATTACCATTTAAGTGCTTTTCATGTAATAAGATCGGTCATTTTGCATCTAAGTGTCCCACTAGAGCTAGAAAGTTCAAGAAGGATTACAAGCCTAAGTATTCTAAGGAATGCTACTATGCTGAAGATGGAGTTTCAAATGAAGAATCTAGTGAAGAAGAAATTAGATTCATTTCTATTATAGACAAAATTAATAACAAGACAATTCATGAAGATAAGAAAGAGAATCAAGAGCTTGCATTGATTTCACAAGCTGACATAAGGATAGACTGGATTATAGACAGGGGTTGTTCACATCACATGACAGGTGATAAAGGTAGGTTTGTTCATTTGGACAAATACAATGGTGGTATGGTCAGATTTGGAGACAACACTCCTAAACCTATAGTTAGTAGAGGAGCCATCACTTTGGATGGAAAGAATAGTACTAATGAAGTTCTTTATGTTGATGGTTTGAAACATAACCTTCTCAATGTTGAACAGTTACTTGGAAAAGGATATCAGTTGGAGTTCAAAGATGACAAATGCATCATTAACAACAAGGATGGTGTTATGATTGCATCAGGCTCGAAGACAAGAGGTAATTTTTTTCAACTCAATTCAGAAGCAAGTTGTTTTGTTACTAAAGTTGATGACAGTTGGTTATGGCATAAAAGACTATGTCATATCAATTTTGATAACATAGTAAAGATAAGAAATGTTAAGGTAGTAAGAGATCTACCTAGCATAGCAAAGCTAGTTGATACTATATGCAGGGAATGTGTGATGGGAAAGCATGTGAAAAATTCTTTTAGGAGCAAGCAAAATTCAACAGAGAACAAGTTGGATCTGATTCATACAGACCTATGTGGTCCAACTCAAACAAGATCATACTATGGTGAAAGGTATTTCATTTTGTTTGTTGATGATTATACTAGAATGATGTGGGTTGCATTCTTGAAAGATAAGTCAGAAGCATTTGAGAAATTCAAAATATTCAAAGCTAAGGTTGAGAATGAATCTAGACTAAAGATAAAATGTTTAAGATCAGATAGAGGAGGAGAATTCACCTCTGATAGATTTTATGAATACTATGAAGAACGTGGCATAAAGAGACAATTAAGTGCACCTAGAACCCCTCAGCAAAATGGAATTGTAGAAAGAAGGAATAGAATCATTCTTGATATAGCGCACACCATTATGATAGAAGGAAAAGTTGCACACACCTATTGGAGAGATGCGGTCAATACAATAGTCTATACCATCAATAGAATTCAATTGAGTCCAGACACTGACAAAACACCATATGAGCTATGGTTTGGTAATGTTCCCACAGTAAAATACTTCAGAATCTTTGGAAGCAAGTGCTACATCAAGAGGGATGAAGCAGTAGGCAAGTTTGATGCAAGAAGTGATGAAGGTATTTTTCTTGGTTACTCTACTAAAAGTAAAGCTTATAGATGTTTCAATTTAAGATTTAAAAATATCATTGAAAGTGCTCATGTAAAGATTGATGAAAATTTTATGATTCAAAAAAGATATCATGACTACTCACCCATGATTGAAGAAGAACCTAGACCCTCCACTAGTGAGAGAGTTATTGAAGAAATGTTTGACAGTATTGATGTGTTATTCAATGACCCTAAGACAAGTGAAGAAAATACTCCCAAGGCCAATGAGTCAGCATCACCTAAAGTTCCAAAGTTTACATCAAGAAATAATTCGAAGGCAAACATCATTGGAGATTAGAGCGGCAAAGTCTTAACAAGATCACAAGAAAAGAACTCATCTAGTAGTGAAGCGGTATGGTTACTATCTCAGATTGAACATTTAAGTGTTGAAGATGCTTGTAATGATTCAAATTGGCATGATGCTATGAAAGAAGAACTTGATCATATTATTAAGAATGACACTTTGGAATTGGTCCCAAGACCTAGTGATAAGAATGTGATTGGAAAAAAGTGGATATTCAGAAATAAGATGAATGAAGATGGTACAGTAGTAAGAAATAAAGCAAGATTAGTATGTAAGGGATATGCGCAAAGAGAAGGCATTGATTATTCAGACACATTTTCACCTGTGAGAAGATTAGAAGCTATTCAGTTGTTTTTAGCCAATGCTACAGTCAAAAACTTCAAAGTTTATTAGATGGATGTCAAGTCAGCATTCCTAAATGAAGACTTAAAAGAAGAAGTATACATTGAGTAGCCAGAAGGATTCACCTTATCAGACAGACTTGATATGGTATGCAGATTAAAGAAGGCCCTCTATGGACTTAAGCAATCCCATAGAGTATGGTATGAGAGACTAGATGGATACTTAACAAATATTGGATTCAAGAAAGGAGTAGCAGATTGTAATCTATTCATTAGAGTGACATCTAAAGGTTTACTACTTGTAGCTATATTTGTTGATGACATTATCTTTGGAGGTAATGACAAACTCAGTACTGAATTTTCCAAAGAAATGAAAAATGAGTTTAAGATAAGTATGATTGGTCCTATCAAGTACTTTTTGGGACTAAATGTGTAGTAGACAGAAAAAGGAATTTTCATAAATTAATCAAAGTATGTGAAAGAGATACTGAAGAAATTCTAGATGGATGATTGCAAGCCAGTAGGAAGCCCTATGATCACTGGATGCAAGCTTACAAAAGAAGATGACTCACCAATAGTAAATATAACATAATATAAGTCTATGATTGGTAAACTCATATATCTTACTCAGACTAGACCTGACATTTCCAATGTAGTTGGCATAGTTGGAAGATTTGCAGCAGAGCCTAAAAAAAGTCATCTCATGGTAGTAAAGAGAATATTTAGATACTTGTAGCACACTATAGATTATGGTCTATGGTATCCTAATTCAGAAAATGTTGAGCTTCATGTGTACACTCATGCAGATTGGGTAGGATGTGTTGATGACAGAAAGAGTACTTCAGGTGGAGTAGTGTTTCTTGGTGATAGACTTGTCACTTGGACAATCAAGAAACAAAATTGTATTTCTCAATCAATAGCAGAAGTGGAATATGTTGTAGTAGCCTTGAATTTTTCTACAATTGTTTGGATCAAGCATATGATAAAGGATTTTGGAATTCAGATTGATTATCCTATTTTTATTCACTGTGATAACACTAGCACTATCAATATGTCAAAGAACCCTATGATGCATGAAAAGACAAAGCACGTAGAGATCAAGTATCACTTCCTAAGAGAGAAAGTGGCAGAAAAAGAAGCCAAGTTGGACTATATGAGTACTAAAGATCAGTTGGTAGATATATTCACAAAGCCCTTGCCTAAGGATACTTTTGAGTATCTCAAGGAGAAGTTGGGAGTCATTCCCTTCCCTGATTCTTCTTAGAAGAAAGAAGGAAAGGCATCAGTCCTCTAGGACTGATGGAAGGTTGACTACTCTACCTCGGGAGTAGTACTAGTGCATAAAATGAATGGTGCCCTTTGCCATTGATGTCAAAGGGGGAGTATATATAGAGTCATGAAAAATAGAATCAAAAAGAGGAGTAATATACTAAGGGGGAGCAGCATTCAGTTATGATAGTAGTAAAGTTGAGGAAATGGAGAATATTAGAGAATATTGCAGTAGATGGAGGATTCATCTTTGGGGGAGTTTTGAAGAGGAAATGGAGAATGTTATAAAAGAAATGTTCATTTGGGTTGGTGGTGGTTTTTCATTCCACATGTTTCCATCAATGCCAAAGGGGGAGATTGTTGGAGATTTGTCAATAGGCTAGTACTGACTGTATGTTTGTCATTGATGACAACATATGGAAAGTAGCATGTATGGAAGTCTTATGTAGTAAGATTTAAATATATGAAGAATGGACATGATATCAACATGATATAATGGGCACAAAGGTTAACTGTTAGTATAGATAGTTATATAGCAGCTGGTGTTAGCAGTGTTCTTGACAGAGTAACAGACAGTGTTTTGTGTATGGTTGTCTGTACAATTATCATGGAGCCTTATGTGCTTGGATATATGTTGAAGACATGTTAGTGATGTTTTAGTTATGGATGCATATTCTAATGATGAACACAAGTAAAGTTATGCAGTCTCTATTCGCCAGTAGTAGTTTCCTGTGTTTGTTCAGAAGAGCTAACAGAGATTTTATTGGTTCTTGAGTTGCGCCTATCTTGAGGGTATGCACCCTTGGAGATAAGCTTGGACAAGTGTTATTGATGTTTGGTTAAGAGTGCATAAGTTAATTCAGCCTACAAAGGAAGTTCCAGTTGTTTTGGTAGAGCCGACAATGTGTAGCGTGCATCTACAATTATTTTATTAGACAGGTCCCATAATGTTTTACATGCATAGTAGAGCTGATAGAATGTTTATTGGAGTTTTTTATGGTTTCTCTAATATGATTTCAAGGTGGTTCTAATAGGATGACTTGATTATATCATTTGGAGGAAAGTTATTTATAGGTAGTTATTTGTGATTGTTGTAGTGTGGTTTATAGTTGATTAAGCAAAGCAGGGTAGAGTGTGTGAAGTGTTGAGCCATCAGAAGAAGGTCTATGTGACCAAGTAAAGTACTTGTGCTATTCATTGGAACTGATCTAGATAATAGGTCAAAGTGTAGTTCACCAAGATCCAGATATAGTGTGTATCTATTATTCAAAAGGTTGTAGCCTTCACCCATTTGAGTAGTGAGCTCTTGGATAGTGCATCCTCTCCCTTAATAGGGACAATTGTAAAAGACTCCTAACAAGGTCTGATTGTTGACTAGGTCTACTGTACTTAATCTATTGTAAAGCTACTCCTAACAAGGTAAAGGATCTTCTAACAAGGATCAGTATACAGTAGTATAGAATATTAGTGGGTATCAAGTCCCACCGGGGTTTTTACCTATTTGGGTTTCCCCGTAACCAAAATATTGGTGTTGTGTTCATGTGTTCTTTCATTATGTTTATGCTTTATGTTTAAGTATACTTAATTGGATAAAGAATTGAATCTTGTAGATAACTGATTCACCCCCCCCCCCCCCCTCTTAGTTATCTCTTGGGACTATTCCTAACATGTCATCTGTTGCAAGCTTACTCCTTTTGGGCTTTGTTAGATTGTCCCATGTAGTCACTTGTTCCTCTGTAGGCCACTGGAATTCCTGAATGCTCTAGAGCTATTTTTTCTATCTCTCCCACATAGCATCAATTACTTGCTTGACATCTCTAGTTAACTTTGTGAAGTCCATCTCAGCCTTTAAAGCTTCATCCAAAATTGTACTGAATCTATCAATATCTAATTCATTATTTTCATTTACAAATGCCTCTTTCTTAGGCAGCAAGGAATCAAAATCTGACTTCCATTGATCTAACCCCTCTATTGATCCATCCTCATTCTTGATTGGAGCAAAAAATCTATTGAAATCTGGGCCAAACATTATTATTCTTGTCTCTATTTGATTTTCTTTTCCTTTGAAGAAGGATGAAACAACACTTATCTTCTGAATCTCATCCCCTACTTGCAAAACTACCTCTAGGATATCATTCCTAAGAGATTTCACAGTTGCCAATATATCAAATAGTGATCCTTTTATTGACCAAGATGTATGATAAGTACTTAAAATGGAAACAAAATTGTTTGCCTCATTCTACAAACCAGGTAATTTATTATAAGCAGTATAAACTACATCTGCTTTTTCCTTTTACATTTCAAGTCTATGTTGCAAACTTTTCAACAAGGCATCCAATGCCACTTTATTTTGATCTACACTTGCCTTTTCCTTAGCAACCTCATTCTCTTTTGTGCCCTAGTTTTCTAACTATGGGGGTTGTTCAAGTGGTTGAGGGGTAACCACAAGCATGTTGATGATCTGTTAATGTAGATCTTCCACATATTTTTTGCATTCTTTTTCCTTCATAATGTGCACTTCTCTATCTCTAACAAGTGCACTATAATATTTAAATAGGTCATTATACCTATCTGAGAGTTGCTTAGTTTTATCTACATTTAGCCTTGCAAAATGAGTGAGCACTTATGAGATCTCTATGTCTCTTGTATTGTAGACAGACCATATGATCTTATCCCCATCCATTTTCTCTTGTATATTTAAAAGAGAGGGCTTTTTATCCTTAGGCTATAAGCTCCACATGGCTTCTAATCCTTAGGCTATAGCCAAACCCTTTTATTAAATCCCCTACTTGGGTCTCTGAAGACAATTTTATATTTTCTTTCTTCCTTATTTGATCTATAATGAAAGTTGAAGCTAGGTCCCACCTAGGTACAAGAAACATGTTGCTAGCCTTCACTAATTGTCTAGCCTCCTTTGGAGTGATCTTTTCAGTCTCAGGATCATAATCCTTCAATTCTTGAAGGGCCTAATCAGGTACCTAAACCTCCTCTATAATCTGCACTGTTGATGCAACCTATTGTTGATGTGCCATAATAAGAAATTCTTGAATTCATCTAATTTGATAAAATTATCATCCTTCAAGAAGGCATCTTGTTCTAGCATTCTCTCGTCTTGACCTAAAGCCAAGGGAAACTCAACTCCTTCAACTATTTCCTTATGTTTCCTCTTGTCTTCCCTGATCTTCTTCCTTAATTGATGATCATAAGCTCTAGTTCCAGTCATCAGAGCTCCTTCTCTATCCTTCTTCTTAGGAACATTTTCTTGTGAAAGCTCTCCTATTTTCAATTTATGCCTCTTAAGAGGAGGCTCATTTGTATCCTGAGAGCTAGGAAGCTTTGTTAAATCCATGATTGCATTCTCTTCTCCTTCTTTCTCAGTAGAAGGTGGTTGTTCTAGGGCAGGAGGGCTTATATTGGGTATCCCCCATCACTATCTTCCTCACACTCATATTTAGAGTATTTCTCCTTCTCCCTTTCTTTATCATCTATCTAGTCCTCAAGTGAATTGACCAATGTGTTGAAACTTTCCATCATCTTATCTAATCTCTGTAAATATGGAAATGTGGGGTAGAAGCCTCCAAAGGGAACTCCCTTTTTCTTTATTCATTTCTCTAATGAGAACAACTCATTTAGTTGTTGGGCCCTCTTTTCTACCTCTTCATCCTCTACAATATTTCTAATACAATCCTCCTTAGGACACTACTCATGTCTATTGTTTATATGAATGGTAGGAGTATAATACTTTCTAGCCATAACAATAAATTCCTATGTATCTACATACCTATATACTAAAGCATTCATCTTGTATTGGCCCAACCAATCATTTAACTTGTCAACTGCATTCTTTCCAATTGTGAAGTTGCATATGTAGAAGTGTCTAGGAGTAAATGTGCCCTTTCTATGGGGGGATAAATGCTCTTTGTCAGTTAGCATTAGCTGCCAAATAATCTCTAGAAATGCAATTCTTGGTGGAACAAAAAATGGTAGAACATGGGGTGGCTGGGGACATCCATATACTCTGATTATTGTAAAGGTTTTCTCATAATAAAAATCTCCCTAGTTATGATTCTTACTCCACTTGTCAACAAACTGACAAGGCCTTAGTAACTGCAAAGCCTTAACTGGCAGCCTAGAAAGATTCAGTCCTAGGCTGAGAAAAATGGGTTGTACCATCCAATTTTGAAAGGCACAGAAATCATAATTTGTGGAAGTAGGGCTCTAGACCCCTATCCAAAATTGCAATGGATTGGGTTGACCTCTCCACATCATCTGAGGTTATAAGTGGTCCAAGTCCATAATGTTGTAATTGTAGAATAAAATGAGATGCATTAATAGAGAGAAATGCAAAAACCTAGGAGAAGCTTCCCTCTTCCTAAGAGCTTGAAGCCATTCATGCATCTTATTTATTACATAACCTATGTAGTCATATCCTTTACTTGTATGTATGCCCTATGATTCTAGTACCATCATCAGGATATCAGATGAAATCCTCTCTAAACCACCATCCATTCCTAGTACCCTACATAATCCATATGCAATGTATTTGATGTAGAAACACAAGTCCTTGTAGAAATATGGGGTTGCACCAGCCATTGCTGCAATATAGTTTATGTTGGCTCGGGGGACATGACTCTAGATTTCCTTAGCTAGTATGGTTGATTCCCTAATGCATCTATTGGCTCTGGCCTGCAAATTAATCTTTGTGGCCATGGGAATACGGATACCAAAAGCCTTCATAAACAAATTTATGTCTAATGTGACCAAAGCCGAGCCTTCCCCTTTCCTTATTATTTTTGATAAAGGGTCATATTTATCAGCCAAAGCTATGAGAAAGTCTTCATCATTAAAAACATCAGGAACTATCAACCTAACTAACCTAGAGGTCTGTTAGTGTTTGAACCTGCAGATTAATCAAATACTCAAATAATCCCAATGGCTGTAACCTAGCAAGTTACAAACTACTAAGGTATTAAGGTTAAAACCTTCTTCACTTCGAGTAATACATACTCAGGCGGGTGTACCTCTATCAATTCAACGTTCAACTGAGCTCTGAATTGAGAACTTGCTCCTTCACTGCTTTGTTACTGCCTTCAAAGTCTAACTCAATAAGTTGCTAAAACTCTGAGTATAACCCAAATCATCCTGATACACAACATCATGATATAGATAATAAAAATAGCAACATGGTACAATGGCTTAAGGATATTCATCCTTCTTCCTTTTAGAGTCAAACTCAAGGAAGGGTTAACCTCGTTTATTGCTTCTTCAAAGCACTGAAATACATATTTATGAACTTGTCATAATATGACTCAAGTCTGGAAATTATGCATATAAAGTAAAATGTCAATCAATTATATATTGGATGGTAAACCAATGTAAGTGGATCTAAAACTAGTCCCTTATCCACTGGGCATCAGAGTCAAACTCTACCTTCACATATATCTATTAAAGCGAATACAATGAAACTCCAATAACATGCCTAACATATCATTGTTTCCATTCCTACACCTGTCATCAAATCCACATATAGATATTCAATTCCCAGAGACCTCCCCTAAGATTTTACTCTTTCCTTGAAAGATACTTAAGCTCAACCCCTACATTCACCTTGTGAAAGATGTATTTAAACTGTCTTACAATTTAAATGCATAAAGAAACTAAAACACTCCACATGTAAAGACAATCAAATTGTAGTAACAGAACTCCAGTGTATTTGTATTAATTGATAAAATGCATTCGTACAATTTTCCTTGATTTCACAGAAAATCAGGTTCTATATTTCAGACCTCTCCTTTACAAAATATTTTCCAACCCGTAAGAATGAGCAAGAAATCCTATATATACTGATCAGCCATCCTGGAATCCTTGAAAGGATGCAACAAGCTTCGGATGGATCTCAAAAGATCTTTGTACTAAAAACAAAAATAGTACAAACAGAAAGAAAGAAGACAAAAATAGTAAGGCACACTTTCAATTGTCCTTAACAACTTTCACAGGTGGCCCCTTTGTCTGTAGATACTTTAGAGCAGTTACTAAATTTCTTACGTGAATGATGACCGCCATTACAGGCTAACCTACATCATTCTTTGTGTGGACACGCTCTCCCTCATATTCTGGATCAGGGGCCAACTGCATCTTACTCATCTTCTTTTTCTGAAAGGACAAAATGCTAGAATGGATATTTTCTTGTTAACACTTCCAAACTGTTTGCCCTCTGCCACATGTTACATAAATGCTTGTTTCTTTAAAGAGCTAGAGTGGTGGCATCCGTTGCATCCTCGGATGATGTGTCTTCTTCTCTACTTTCTTCTGACAAAAGTGTTGTTTCCCAAACTGAAAAAATATCCTCAGTAGGCCAATCAAAAGCTAGAATTTCATCCCTTTTTGGTAAGATTTTCTTCCATTTAGTCACTACTGGATGTACTTCAGTCATTACCTTGGTAAAATGTACCCTAGCATCTTGTAGCATTTCCATTGTTTGTACAAAAGGAAGAGTATCCTCAGTGTGTATAGCATCTTCTATTTTGGTCAACATTTTATGTTCAATTTGCTCAAACCATTTTCCCTTCTCTTTTAATGTTCCATCTGATCTAACTAGACCAAGAAATATCTGGAAATCACTTTGAAAATATCTCACCCTTAGAAGAGTTGTCTTCCTTTTTACCTCCTCTCTTTCTACTTCAAAATCCAGGAGGGCCTTAACAATTTTGTAAGTACTAGCTAATTCGGGGTACTTGGAATCATGGTCTTTAATTGATCCAATTAAAGTTTTCAAAACATTCTCCCTAGGTACCCATGTATCCAAAATTTGGCCTACTGTATTCTCCTCTTTATCAAAAGAAAGCAAAATGTCAGACAATTGCTCTGCACACTTGTAAACTTCTTTGGGTCTGACATTTCTAACAAGATGATGAATAGTATCTTGTACTCTTTTCTCAAACTTTTTCTGTCCTTTCATCTCTGCATCATCACCACTTAAGGAAGGGGGAAGAGGAGACATAGGAAACTCAATGATGGGACTTGATGAGGAAGGACCAGCAGTAGAGGAAGAAATTTGCAATTGTTGTTGTATATGGACTGGACTTCCTTCACCCAACCTTTTCCTTAAGTCATCAATTATTTTGTCCTTTTCAAATATTTTTTGTCTCAGCTCTTCATATAACCTCATTATTTCTTCAAATTTTCTTGTTAACTCTTCTTTCTCCTTAGCTTCTCTTTCAACCACCTTCTCCGCAAGATGAGCTGTTGCTACAACCATTTTTTATGCTTCTATTGCTGAAGTATCCATTACTCTTTTGACTATAAGACCACTGGAAACATTATCTTTAATCAATTGCTTTCCTTTATTTTCCTCATCCCTTTTCAGTGACCATATAACCAAGGCTTGATGGTCATTACTGAATGCAACTCCTTTGACAGCCTGCTCTGCCTCTTCCCTGGTTTGGTATGCAGGTGTAACTTGTTTCCTGATTGCATCAAGGACAATTGCATCAGCTATATCCCATTCAGGGAGGACTAATACTCCTGCATTCTTTACCATTATTCTTCCCTGTTCTGGAGTAATCTTTTCAAAATTATCTGTCATTTCTTTCCTGGTTTCATCTTCAATAACCTTAATATCAACATCAAGGTTTTCTTTATGTGTCTTCTCACAGGTTTCTTCAAATTTATTGATATTCATCTTCCATAAAAATTGCAAAAAGGCCCTGGATTTCACAAACGCATCATCAGCCAAAAATTCTTCACATGCTAACTTGATGACGGGATCCAACTCTGTTCCTGCAAGTTGCTCTGCTGTTAAGCCTAATTCAGGCTCTTTTGGTTGCTCAGGAATTCCTTCATTTATTTCATCATAAGTCATGAATATTTGACCCTAAGATCCCATTTGTTGCATTTTCTCTATGACTTCTCGATCATCTTTAATACTTAAAGGCGATTGTGAAGGAGAGTATTGATCCTCTGGATCCTGTGGCCTCTCCTCTATCCTCTGTTTCTTTGTGGGAGGTAAAAATCCAAGATGTCCCCATCTGGCTGATCCTGTGTTAAATCTATAATTTTCTTACCCTGCTTTGATGAAGAAGGGATATCTGCCTTTCCTTTCCTCTGCTCTTTTATTTCAGATTCAGGGACAACTACACCATAACCAGTCTTTTCTTGCACCATGTACTTGCCAGGAGGCAAAATCTTTGTAAATATATTTTTTCCCAACAATGCCTTAGCCCTCTCAGGGTTTTCCTCCATGGCTCTTCTCTTCTTTTCTTCCAGAATTTTAATAATATCTTGGAAACAACCCATTAGAGTGTCTATTCTCTTCCCCATAGGACTTATACTGCCTATAGGGTCATATGTAGGATCGAATTGTTTTACAAAATCAAAAGTTTTCTTATATACTAACCACTTTTCCTTCCTAACTTCTTGATCTTGTAATCCTGGGGTATTCCTGATGATGTCTTCAGGGAAATTGAAAATGTGGTTCACTGCTGAACATCTGACCTTTCTCCTAAACATATCATTGAAAAAACCCTCTGGGTCTATTGTCCTGGCACTTGTAGTAGTCAAATGATAAGGCTCCAAGATCTTGTGCATATTGAGCCATCCACCTTTTGTGATTATAAATTGATGGGCAATTGTGATATTTGGGAACAGAGTTCCTCTACCCTTAGCAATACTATTTTCCTCAATATCCCCCAATTGCTTGAAAAATTCTGCAATACCAATCTTGAGAGGAACTTGGAAAGGCAAAATAAAAGGAGTTCCTTTATAGCCATATAATCTGAAAACAGTTGAATAAGGATAGAAAATAAAATCACCCCAATTATGCACAATGTTGAGGTCCTTTGCAAATTGGAGTGGCCTGACAATTTCAGCTAGGGCAGCAGGGACTCTAGGACTGTCATGCACAAAGAATAATTTTAATCTGGCTGCAAAATACTTGTTAAATTGTATGTAACTGCTATCCTTTCTGTCCCATGTCATGTTTAAATTCCATAACTGTACGGGCATATCTTCTCCATTTCTCTGCTTAGATAGTTCCATTTCCCTTTCAAAATAATCAGAACCTTTAAACAGAAACATGTACATCATAAAAGAGTACCAGCAGAAGGATCTACTAACTTTACCCTTTTGAATCCCTATTAATCCATCATGGATTAAATCAGCAATGATAGGGGCATAATCAAAAGTAACTGACAAATGTGGGTGCAACACCTGGATTACCATATACATCAAGTGTTGGGGCATTTTTTCACTTGCATCTTCCCCAAAAACTTGACACAAAGACCAGTAAGCACCTCTTGCCAAAACATCAAAATACTCTATTTTAAACGGCTCCTGTGCACCTAATCCTGTGACAATCATTCTTCCAATTCGGGTACAAAAATCCTTTACCGGGCCAATTCTGAAGACATGCTTATGTGCCTCATAAACCTCGCCTAATTCTTTGAAATCAATCGGCTCCAAGATAGGTGAAGGGTCTTTCAATTTGAAAACAGTTCTAATTTCATCAGCTAAAATTGTTAACAGTTTTTGCCCTCTAACACCTCTAATCTCTTTTGTGATAGGGTCATAGTTCTTAGCAATTTCAGTCATTAAATCTGCATCCATAAAAACTCCTGGCACTACAAGCTTACCCAAGTCATTTTCCCATATGTTACAAGCGGGAACAGGAGTATTTCTCTAACTAAATCCAACTGTAAATAATGTGAGCCCAGTAAAGTCAGAAACACCACTTGCATTAAGAAAACCGACCGTAGCATCCTTAATGTAATTTCCTGTGTCATACAACTCGTCCGCCACTTTCACCCTAGGCTCTTTTGGTGTTAGTTGTTTTACACTGGTCAAATTTACTTTTGAACTGGGAAACATTTGTAACAAATCTTCATGAAGACCCCTTTTCAAATAATCAGTTTCACCAGAGAGCTCTTTTCTTGGTGGCATTTTGGGATTTGAAACTTTTAACGTACTTCAGCGCAAAAGAAAAATGGTGACAAAACAACTCTTTTTAATCAAACAAGAAAGCCCAGAAGTAACCAACCTTATTTTATCAACCCAAGAACACGAGAATCAATCTCTGCAACTCAATTCGCCGAGCTCTCTACAAATCTCTTGTGTCCTTACAGTTCTCTGAGTGAAACTAGATTCTGAAATATTTGCAATCACTTCACAATTATTTCGGCACTTTACCTCGCATGATTTAGTCATTAATTCTACAAGAGATGAAACTATTGCTAGCCTGGACTTGCCACCCACTTCACCTTCAATTTGAAATCTGGCCGTAGATTTTTCTTGACAGACGATCGTATAATTTAGTCGCATGGTCGCATAGGCTTATTGGAGGCTAACACGACCATGCGACTAGCCTTTAATGTTACATCCCTTCCGGCGGTGATCCCTCAGCGGTTACCCCTTTTCAAATACATGCTGGTCGCATGGTCGCATAGGCTATTGGAGGTTAACACGACCATGCGACTAGCCTCCACACTTTATCCGCTAGCATTCAAAGTTAAGCACGAAGCTCAGTCGCATGGTCGCATAAGCTTGTTGGAGGCTTATGCGATCATGCGACTATGTTTTAAAACACCGCCAACCTTTAAGAAACCGCCATCCGTTTAAGAGACCGCCAGCCGTTTAGATATTATTGGCTGAGCACCTTCACCCATGGTCCCACCACTTTGCCGCTTCATTAATCGCAAGATTAAAACTTAGTCCCATAGTCGCATAAGGCTTTAACAAGCTTATGCGACCATGCGACAAGACTTTAAAACACCGCCATTTTGCCAAATTTCTAAGCACCAAGGACATAGGATAAAATAATTAAATCAAAGGGCTACTTGACTCAAAGAAAAGGATATTTAAAGCACGTACTCTCAACATGAACTTAAGTGGGCTTTCAAAAAGTAACCTTCAAATAGAAAGCTAAGAGGACGGCTTAGGGCTTAAAAAAAAGAAAGGCCAAACTTAGGGTTTTTATACTTTTGAAGAATTTGTGCCTTCTCAAAAACAAGACCTAAGACAAGAAAACCTAACAAGTCTGTGACAAAATTTTGAGAACATTCTGACAGCTATAACCACAAGATTAGAACAAGAAAGCAAGAACCGAAAGTTGGGCAAGAAATTTAGAAAATTAAGAAGATACCCAACAGTGGCTCTATCTGAGGATGCTTGATTGCAAAATCAAAGCAAGAAACCATGAATCTCTGGGAGGCAGACCACAAAACCTGAACCTAAAACAAGAAGTAAACACACCTATACATATAATACAAGCCTACTGTGCATGGAAAAAGAACTTTCAACTGAAGAAAAATTTCAAAAATTGTCCATGCACTGGCAATTCTTGCTCTTCACCATCCATACCTTGCAAAAAATAGGAATCTTTGCCATGAATTTGACAAATAATGAAGGGACCCATCCATAAGGACTCAAATTTTTTATGCTTCCCTTTGTCTTCAAATCTAGCATTCCATTGAAGAACCATGTCACCAGGCTGAAATTTTCTCACAGTAGCCCTTTTATCGAAAAGATATTTCATTTTTTGCTGCAGTTTGATGTTATTTTTCTGCCCTTCCCTTCTTATCTCATCCAACTCAATCAGCTGAACCATCCTATCTTGCAGTGGGTTACTGATTTCAATATCTTCCTCTTGCATAAACCTGTAGATGGGAAGGAAATTATTAATTGGCAATCTTGTCTTTGCACCATATACCATTTCAAAGGGGGATTTCCCTGTGGCCTTTTTCTCAGAAATTCTATCAGCCCATAGTGCTAACTTTAACTTCTCATGCCAACCTCTTTTGTTCTTTTCCAAGGTCTTCTTCAGAATTTGCAAAATGCTCTTATTGCTAGACTCAGCTTGTCCATTGGCCTGTGGGTGATATGGGCTTGAATAAGACAACATAACTCCCATTTCATCACAAAAATTAGTAATTTCCTGAGACCTAAAACTCATTGCGTTGTCTACAACCAATTTGATTGGGACACCAAATCTTGTGATTATGTTGTTCATCAGGAAATCAATCACCACAGCACTTGTTGCTCCTCTAGTGGGAATAGCTTCTATCCACTTGGTGAAGTAATCAGTAGCCACCAAAATGTGACTATGTCTTCCACTGGACTTTTCAGAGAACTCTCCAATAAAATCCATACCCCACATTGCAAAAGGGGCTTCTGCAACAATTGGATTTAATAACAATGCACCTGAAAATTTTAGTTTCTTTGAGAACCTTTGACAAGGTTCACACTTTCTAACATAAGAGTGGGTGTCTTTAAACAATACAGGCCAATAATATCCTGCCCTCAAAATTTTATGAGCTGTTGACCGAGCAGAATAATGCCCTCCACATATTCCAGAATGCATTTCTTTTAGCACCTTCTCTGATTGATGTTCATCCAAACAGAAGAGTAAAATGCCATCATTGTCTTTCCAGTACAAATCACCTTGAATGAGGACATATCTTTGAGCCTGTAATCTCAAGCTTCTTCTCTGATTATCATTCAATTCAGGTGGGCATTTAGCATTTTTAATAAAATAAACAAGATCCTTGTACCAGGGTTGCATCTCAATACTAGTAACTATATCAACATTAGCAGCAACATTATTTATCTGGACAAGGTCCATGTTTTCCTCAGTCATTAACTTGGCAAGTCCCAATCCTCTTACCAATTTGGTAATATGGATCTCAAGGTCAAACTCTTGAATCCTATTTATCCATTTACATCTCTTCCCTGTGACTTCACTCTGTATCAAGATATCCTTTACTGCAGCATGGGGTACATAAGCATTAACCTTTGCACAAACCAAATACGGTCTGAAAGCCTTGACTGCTTTCACAAGTGCATAAGCTTGCTTTTCCATTATTTCATAATTCAATTCAGTAGATTGCAAAGACTTGCTGAAAAAAGCTATAGGATGTTCATATCCTTCTTGATCTTTCTGCAGAAGGACAGCTGCAATAGTATGAAAAGATGCAAAAGAAAACAGAGAAAAAGGTTTCAAATAATTAGGTGATACCAAAACAGGAGCTTCTTGAATTGTTTGTTTAATTTTTTCAAAAGCTTGCTGAGCTTCCAAGTTCCACTCAAATTTCATTCCCTTTTTAAGGAACTTTACTATGGGCTTGACCAACTCTGCAAAGTTGGCAATGAATCTTCTCACAAAATTTATTTTCCCCAAAAATGATTGCACACCCTTTATATTCTTTGGTGGAGGGACCCTTTTGATGGCTTCCACTCTTTCAGGATCAATCCTGACTCCTTCTTTTGATACTATGTGTCCCAATAACTTTCCTTCTGTCACTGCAAATTGACATTTCTTGGGATTCAAGGACACACCAAACTCTAAGGCTTTGAGAAAAATCTTTTCTAAATGAGAACAATGATCATCAGCCCTTTTGGAAAAAGCAGTGAGATCATCTTGATACACTACCATTAAGACATTGATCATTTCTTTGAAAGCAACATCCATGGCTCTCTGAAAAGTTGCCCCAGCATTTTTTAGACCAAAAGGCATGCGAACATATACATAAGTTCCCCAAGGAGTTGTAAAGGCTGTCTTGAATTGCTTTGATTCCTTGACTAGCACTTGGTTATACCCTGAGAAACCATCCATCATTGACAGGAGTTCACATCCAGTCACCCTATGCAGCATGGCCTCCATATTAGGCAATCCATAATTATCCTTGAGTGATGCCACATTTAGGTTCCTAAAATCAACACAAAGCCGAATGTCACCATTCTTCTTCCTCACTGGTACAAGGTTTGAAACCCAAGTTGAGTGCCTAATTGGTTCAATAATACCAGCATCTCTCAGTTTTGTCAACTCAACTTGCATTTTGGTGGCCAGTAAAGGATTAATGGGTCTCTACTTTTGTCTAAAGGGTGTGGTTTCCTCCTTTAGAGGAACTTCATGCTGGAATAAATCAGCCCTATAAGCTTTGAGGTCATCATATGACCAGGCAAACACATGTTTGTACTTTTTCAAAATTCTGATCAAGTTGCCTCTAATCTCCCTACTCAATTTCTTTCCAATGTATACCATTTGTGGGGAATTTTCTGATCCTAGGTTTATCTCCTCTAAGTCTTCCAGTTTCGTATTAGACTTTTGGGACAGACAACCATCATTTATTTTAAACATTCCCTCCAGTTCTACCAATCCTTTGGGTATATGATTAGAAGGCAATTGAACTATTTCATTTCCCATGATGCATTCTTTTCCTTCAATACATTCCTGTACCTCATTGAAATCTATTTGTTGACCATCATATTGATCCAGGCCTTGAAGGAATCTAAGGATATCAAGATCATCCTCAAAAACTTGCCAATTGTACACATTGTCAGGAACTGCAGGCCTAGTTTTAGTTTCCAACATGGAAACACCAGAGAGGGTGATATCATTGTTTTTCAAAGCAACATTAGCAAGAAAGTCTGCCATGATGTTATTTGACCTCTCTACCCAGAGCAGATTAAAAGCTTCAAAAAATTCTAATCTATCCCAGACAGCATGCTTATACAACTTGAGTTTCTCATCCTTAGAAGCATATTGGGATCTTACTTGGGCTACAATCAATTGGGAGTCACCATGAACTTTTAAACATTTAATACCATGCTTTATGGCTACATCTAATCCCAAGATCAGGGCCTCATATTCAGCAGTATTATTTGTACAACTGAAAGTCAACAAGAAGGAATACTTGAAAGTATTACCTGATGGGGAAATGAAAACAACACCAGCTCCTGATCCTTCTTTGGAGCATCCACCATCAAAAAACATTTGCCACAAGCTATCTTGTTGCATCATCAATTCTTCCACCATCGGGTCTGTGTTCTTCAACTGAGGTAACACTTCTTTAATTACAAAATTGTTCATGTCAATATCTACAAAACAATTAAGGGCGTCCGGAGCAACCATCTCCACCATAACTGAGGAACGGGGCTCCCTGTACAACTTTACTTCTGTCCCATTCACTGGAATAGTGGCATAAGATAGATCTAGTTCCAGCTTTCCACCCACTGCTGCAGCCCATTGTCTTGACAATAACATGCCATAGTGAGGCTCTGTATCCACAACAACTACATCCATTTTGTATGTAGCCTCTGGGAATGCAGCAATTTTTACCTCAATTCCAATCAAAGTCCCCACAATAGGCACTACCCTATTATCCATTGCATAACACCTGCCATTAGAAGTGTCAACTTGCAATCCTAATTCTTTCATTACATGATATGGCATCACAGTTGTGGCAGCACCAGAGTCTATCATATAATTTTTTAACAATAAGTCATTCACAATTAAAGTGACATAAAAGGGATTGATGGAAGAAGGTTCTTGTGTTACAATTGTCCCAACACATACATCTGAGATGGGAATAGGCCTTTTTATAGAACTCCCTTCCTCTTGTTTGGTAGGAGCAAATCTTTGCTCATTTATAAGAGCCAAGGCTGCTGTCTTGTGCTCTTCTATTTTCAACATTTCAAGCAGAGGGATGGACACTTTCATCTGAGACAACGCATGTCTCATATCAAATGCAGGGGAATCAGCAAGAGAATCAGATTGATCCTTTGTCCTACCAGTTTTCTTTTTCATCTTGTCAGTACTAACTTCCTCCCCTTTCTTCTTTTCACCCACAAGTTCTTGATCCTTGCCATCTATAACATTGGGCTTTGGGAAACCCTTATCCTGAGGACTACCTTTGATGAATAGTGATCTAGGAATTCCCTGTTCATTATCCACCTTTCTGTTCCTCAAATTGTATGAGGATCTTGCTTGTGTTATGGCAGCCACAGTTAAGTTTTTGATTTCCTCTTCACTGGGCTTCCTCCATTGCTTCTCATCTGATCTAGATCCCACCATATGAGTTTTATAATCATTATTATCAAATTCTTCAGGATCAGATTGAGTAAATATTTGTTGCTCATAATCAGAGAAAATCTTTCTCTTATGATCAACATCTGGGCAGCTTGCTTCATCATCTGAGGACACAAAATCCTCTATTGGATCTGTAGTAAACATGTTAATGGCAGGCTTTTCAGATTCTTCATAATCTCCTGCACATGAGTTATCAGCCTCTTCTCCTAAGGCTTGGGCCACAGCACACTGGAAGGGTGAATGAGGCATATTACAAGCTACACACCAAGGAGTGTTTTCTACATTGTGTGTAGTATTTTTCTTTAAGGGATCTGGGGTATCTCTCCCTTTTTGTACCTCATTACTGTCGAGAACAGGTCTCCCATCCTTCCAATTAGTTTTGTAAGGCATATCTCTCAAATTGGGGGCCTTGTCCTGCCTTTGATAAGGGGGCCTTGCATCTTGAAAGTTTCTACCACCTTTATCAAATCTTGTTGGGAACTCCTTGTTAGCACCCAGTCCTTTATCCTCCTCTTTAAAAGGCCTTGCATGTTGTGGTCTGGTCTCTTTCCACAATTTACCCTCATCCCTCTTGTACATCTGGCCAGATGCCTTTCGGTTACTCTCAATATTTATGGCGAATTTAAATGCATCCCTAAGGGTGCGGGGATTTTTATCTCTTAAGAGATAAGACATTTTACCATCCATGGAATTGAAATAAGTGGTCATGCAAACTGCATCATCCAACCTCAATACCTGGAACAATTTGTACATAGCCTTTTGAAACTGGCTATTGAACTCTGACATGCTCTCATTATAATTTTTCTTGATATTATTGAATTCATTGAGCATGTAACTAGAATTCACATGTTCAGCATACTGCTCCTTAAAACTCCTGACAAATTCATCCCATGAAGCAATACTGTTCTCAGGTAACCCTCTGTACCAATCCCTAGCATCTTCAATCAATGATTGAACAAAAAGTTTCATAATGACATCTTCATGCTCAATCTCATAGTCATTAACTTTATCTGTGAAAAACTTCAAATGCTCTTCACAAGTAATAACATTATTCCCAGTGAATAATGGGATCTTCTTCCTGATTTCATTGGGAATGGCATTAGGTTGGCCAGGAATACCATCAAAAAATAAGGGCCTATATCTATCCAAATGAACTGGTCATCTTTGGATAATTAGCTGATTTGAAGGGGTAATTGCAACATTTTGACAAGGTATAGTTCCCACTGTACCCTGAGAAACCAAGGGGGCTTGACTAGGAAATTGTCCAGATGGATATTGTCCAGAGTGAAAGGCTTGAGTATTTGGAATTGAAATGTTAGGCTGACTGGATGAAGTTGTTCCTATGGTAATAGGGACAGAACTACTAGCAGATGTATTCATGTTAGCATGTAGGAAGGCAATCTTCCTTTTCATTTCATCTGCAGCAGCCTCTAACTCAAGTTTCTCAAGTTGCATAGCCAAATCCTCCTTTGCTTTCCTAGCTCTGTCTAAATTTGCACTAGCTTGAGTAGGCACATCAGGAATGGGCACAACCTTCTTTGGTTCATTTATAGCAACACCCACCACTTTTTGTTTTCCCTTATCAGGGATTTCCCTGGGGGCAATTTTAATCTCCTTGTTTATTTTGATTTCAGAGGGATTCAGTTGTCTTAAAACATGGCCTGTTCCCTCAAATTCACTTTGTTTGGGCCTGGTATCCTGAGCTTGCTTTCTCAAAGCTTGCATATCACCAAACAATTCTTTATCCAAACCTTGTACATCCTAGTTTAGATCACTAACATGGGTCTCATTTCTCCTGGTTCTCTTGAGGAGTTCTTCCCTTTCCAGAAGCAATTCACGAAGCTGTTGTTCCCTTATCTTCGTTCTATTAGCAATTTTTGCTAATTGCTCACGTTCCTTTTCTCTCAAAGCAATCACTTCCTCTCTTAACTTCTCAGAATCATATGAAGCTATTTCAGCAATAGAGGTTTCATCAGGTTGTTCAAGGGTTTCTCTAGCAGGGAAAAAACCTACTTCTGTGACTACTTCTTTCTGCATATAGACCTCTGGTGCGACCCTTTTGACATGCTCAGGATCGCTAGAAGACGAAGAAGTTTCATGAGGAAGTGGAACATGAAATCTTTCTCGAGAATGAGCCTGGGAACTAGCATTATTTTGGCCTCTCCTAGACCATTGCTTTCTGCTTGGTGTGTGGAGTTCATCCGCTATATTATCTTCTGGATGATCCCTATAATACGACCTAGTGTTCCTTGGTCAACTCATTGTAAATGACAACAATTTTTTTACAAAATTTTGCAAAAATAGCAACTGGTAACACAGATTTCTTTAGAGTCACCACCCACTACTCAAGCGGGAATGAAAAATTATTTTTACTGGTCTTACAAACATACAATAGACAAGATTTGCACTAACCTATTGCAGGCTATCAAAATAAATCCCCAGTAGAGTCGCCAATTTTGTTAGTGTTTGAACCTGCAGATTAATCAAATACTCAAATAATCCCAATGGCTGTAACCTAGCAAGTTACAAACTACTAAGGTATTAAGGTTAAAACCTTCTTCACTTCGAGTAATACATACTCAGGCGGGTGTACCTCTATCAATTCAACGTTCAACTGAGCTCTGAATTGAGAACTTGCTCCTTCACTGCTTTGTTACTGCCTTCAAAGTCTAACTCAATAAGTTGCTAAAACTCTGAGTATAACCCAAATCATCCTGATACACAACATCATGATATAGATAATAAAAACAGCAACACGGTACAATGGCTTAAGGATATTCATCCTTCTTCCTTTTAGAGTCAAACTCAGGGAAGGGTTAACCTCGTTTATTGCTTCTTCAAAGCACTGAAATACATATTTATGAACTTGTCATAATATGACTCAAGTCTGGAAATTATGCATATAAAGTAAAATGTCAATCAATTATATATTGGATGGTAAACCAATGTAAGTGGATCTAAAACCAGTCCCTTATCCGTTGGGCATCAGAGTCGAACTCTACCTTCACATATATCTATTAAAGCGAATACAATGAAACTCCAATAACATGCCTAACATATCATTGTTTCCATTCCTACACCTGTCATCAAATCCACATATAGATATTCAATTCCCAGAGACCTCCCCTAAGATTTTACTCTTTCCTTGAAAGATACTTAAGCTCAACCCCTATATTCACCTTGTGAAAGATGTATTTAAACTGTCTTACAATTTAAATGCATAAAGAAACTAAAACACTCCACATGTAAAGACAATCAAATTGTAGTAACAAAACTCCAGTGTATTTGTATTAATTGATAAAATGCATTCGTACAATTTTCCTTGATTTCACAGAAAATCAAGTTCTATATTTCAGACCTCTCCTTTACAAAATATTTTTCAACCCGTAAGAATGAGCAAGAAATCCTATATATACTGATCAGCCATCCTGGAATCCTTGAAAGGATGCAACAAGCTTCGGATGGATCTCAAAAGATCTTTGTACTAAAAACAAAAATAGTACAAATAGAAAGAAAGAAGACAAAAATAGTAAGGCACACTTTCAATTGTCCTTAACAACTTTCACAGGTGGCCCCTTTGTCTGTAGATACTTTAGAGCAGTTACTAAATTTCTTACGTGAATGATGACCGCCATTACAGGCTAACCTACATCATTCTTTGTGTGGACACGCTCTCCCTCATATTCTGGATCAGGGGCCAACTGCATCTTACTCATCTTCTTTTTCTGAAAGGACAAAATGCTAGAATGGATATTTTCTTGTTAACACTTCCAAACTGTTTGCCCTCTGCCACATGTTACATAAATGCTTGTTTCTTTAAAGAGCTAGAGTGGTGGCATCCGTTGCATCCTCGGATGATGTGTCTTCTTCTCTACATTCTTCTGACAAAAGTGTTGTTTCCCAAACTGAAAAAATATCCTCAGTAGGCCAATCAAAAGCTAGAATTTCATCCCTTTTTGGTAAGATTTTCTTCCATTTAGTCACTACTGGATGTACTTCAGTCATTACCTTGGTAAAATGTACCCTAGCATCCTGTAGCATTTCCATTGTTTGTACAAAAGGAAGAGTATCCTCAGTGTGTATAGCATCTTCTATTTTGGTCAACATTTTATGTTCAATTTGCTCAAACCATTTTCCCTTCTCTTTTAATGTTCCATCTGATCTAACTAGACCAGGAAATATCTGGAAATCACTTTGAAAATATCTCACCCTTAGAAGAGTTGTCTTCCTTTTTACCTCCTCTCTTTCTACTTCAAAATCCAGGAGGGCCTTAACAATTTTGTAAGTACTAGCTAATTCGGGGTACTTGGAATCATGGTCTTTAATTGATCCAATTAAAGTTTTCAAAACATTCTCCCTAGGTACCCATGTATCCAAAATTTGGCCTACTGTATTCTCCTCTTTATCAAAAGAAAGAAAAATGTCAGACAATTGCTCTGCACACTTGTAAACTTCTTTGGGTCTGACATTTCTAACAAGATGATGAATAGTATCTTGTACTCTTTTCTCAAACTTTTTTTGTCCTTTCATCTCTGCATCATCACCACTTAAGGAAGGGGGAAGAGGAGACATAGGAAACTCAATGATGGGACTTGATGAGGAAGGACCAGCAGCAGAGGAAGAAATTTGCAATTGTTGTTGTATATGGACTGGACTTCCTTCACCCAACCTTTTCCTTAAGTCATCAATTATTTTGTTCTTTTCAAATATTTTTTGTCTCAGCTCTTCATATGCCCTCATTATTTCTTCAAATTTTCTTGTTAACTCTTCTTTCTCCTTAGCTTCTCTTTCAACCACCTTCTCCGCAAGATGATCTGTTGCTACAACCATTTTTTATGCTTCTATTGCTGAAGTATCCATTACTCTTTTGACTATAAGACCACCGAAAACATTATCTTTAATCAATTGCTTTCCTTTATTTTCCTCATCCCTTTTCAGTGACCATATAACCAAGGCTTGATGGTCATTACTGAATGCAACTCCTTTGACAGCCTGCTCTGCCTCTTCCCTGGTTTGGTATGCAGGTGTAACTTGTTTCCTGATTGCATCAAGGACAATTGCATCAGCTATATCCCATTCAGGGAGGACTAATACTCCTGCATTCTTTACCATTATTATTCCCTGTTCTGGAGTAATCTTTTCAAAATTATCTATCATTTCTTTCCTGGTTTCATCTTCAATAACCTTAATATCAACATCAGGGTTTTCTTTATGTGTCTTCTCACAGGTTTCTTCAAATTTATTGATATTCATCTTCCATAAAAATTGCAAAAAGGCCCTGGATTTCACAAAAGCATCATCAGCCAAAAATTCTTCACATGCTAACTTGATGACGGGATCCAACTCTGTTCTTGCAAGTTGCTCTGCTGTTAAGCCTAATTCAGGCTCTTTTGGTTGCTCAGGAATTCCTTCATTTATTTCATCATAAGTCATGAATATTTGACCCTAAGATCCCATTTGTTGCATTTTCTCTATGACTTCTCGATCATCTTTAATACTTAAAGGCGATTGTGAAGGAGAGTATTGATCCTCTGGATCCTGTGGCCTCTCCTCTATCCTCTGTTTCTTTGTGGGAGGTGAAAAATCCAAGATGTCCTCATCTGGCTGATCCTGTGTTAAATCTATAATTTTCTTACCCTGCTTTGATGAAGAAGGGATATCTGCCTTTCCTTTCCTCTGCTCTTTTATTTTAGATTCAGGGACAACTACACCATAACCAGTCTTTTCTTGCACCATGTACTTGCCAGGAGGCAAAATCTTTGTAAATATATTTTTTCCCAACAATGCCTTAGCCCTCTCAGGGTTTTCCTCCATGGCTCTTCTCTTCTTTTCTTCCAGAGTTTTAATAATATCTTGGAAACAACCCATTAGAGTGTCTATTCTCTTCCCCATAGGACTTATACTGCCTATAGGGTCATATGTAGGATCGAATTGTTTTACAAAATCAAAAGTTTTCTTATATACTAACCACTTTTCCTTCCTAACTTCTTGATCTTGTAATCCTGGGGTATTCCTGATGATGTCTTCAGGGAAATTGAAAATGTGGTTCACTGCTGAACATCTGACCTTTCTCCTAAACATATCATTGAAAAAACCCTCTGGGTCTATTGTCCTGGCACTTGTAGTAGTCAAATGATAAGGCTCCAAGATCTTGTGCATATTGAGCCATCCACCTTTTGTGATTATAAATTGATGGGCAATTGTGATATTTGGGAATAGAGTTCCTCTACCCTTAGCAATACTATTTTCCTCAATATCCCCCAATTGCCTGAGAAATTCTGCAATACCAATCTTGAGAGGAACTTGGAAAGGCAAAATAAAAGGAGTTCCTTTATAGCCATATAATATGAAAACAGTTGAATAAGGATAGAAAATAAAATCACCCCAATTATGCACAATGTTGAGGTCCTTTGCAAATTGGAGTGGCCTGACAATTTCAGCTAGGGCAGCAGGGACTCTAGGACTGTCATGCACAAAGAATAATTTTAATCTGGCTGCAAAATACTTGTTAAATTGTATGTAACTGCTATCCTTTCTGTCCCATGTCATGTTTAAATTCCACAACTGTACGGGCATATCTTCTCCATTTCTCTGCTTAGATAGTTCCATTTCCCTTTCAAAATAATCAGAACCTTTAAACAGAAACATGTACATCATAAAAGAGTACCAGCAGAAGGATCTACTAACTTTACCCTTTTGAATCCCTATTAATCCATCATGGATTAAATAAGCAATGACAGGGGCATAATCAAAAGTAACTGACAAATGTGGGTGCAACACCTGGATTACCATTTACATCAAGTGTTGGGGCATTTTTTCACTTGCATCTTCCCCAAAAACTTGACACAAAGACCAGTAAGCACCTCTTGCCAAAACATCAAAATACTCTGTTTTAAACGGCTCCTGTGCACCTAATCCTGTGACAATCATTCTTCCAATTCGGGTACAAAAATCCTTTACCGGGCCAATTCTGAAGACATGCTTCTGTGCCTCATAAACCTCGCCTAATTCTTTGAAATCAATCGGCTCCAAGATAGGTGAAGGGTCTTTCAATTTGAAAACAGTTCTAATTTCATCAGCTGAAATTGTTAACAGTTTTTGCCCTCTAACACCTCTAATCTCTTTTGTGATAGGGTCATAGTTCTTAGCAATTTCAGTCATTAAATCTGCATCCATAAAAACTCCTGGCACTACAAGCTTACCCAAGTCATTTTCCCATATGTTACAAGCGGGAACAGGAGTATTTCTCTGACTAAATCCAACTCTAAATAATGTGAGCCCAGTAAAGTCGGAAACACCACTTGCATTAAGAAAACCGACCGTAGCATCCTTAATGTAATTTCCTGTGTCATACAACCCGTCCGCCACTTTCACCCTAGGCTCTTTTGGTGTTAGTTGTTTTACACTGGTCAAATTTACTTTTGAACTGGGAAACATTTGTAACAAATCTTCATGAAGACCCCTTTTCAAATAATCAGTTTCACCAGAGAGCTCTTTTCTTGGTGGCATTTTGGGATTTGAAACTTTTAACGTACTTCGGCGCAAAAGAAAAATGGTGACAAAACAACTCTTTTTAATCAAACAAGAAAGCCCAGAAGTAACCAACCTTGTTTTATCAACCCAAGAACACGAGAATCAATCTCTGCAACTCAATTCGCTGAGCTCTCTACAAATCTCTTGTGTCCTTACAGTTCTCTGAGTGAAACTAGATTCTGAAATATTTGCAATCACTTCATAATTATTTCGGCACTTTACCTCGCATGATTTAGTCATTAATTCTGCAGGAGATGAAACTATTGCTAGCCTGGACTTGCCACCCACTTCACCTTCAATTTGAAATCTGGCCGTAGATTTTTCTTGACAGACGATCGTATAATTTAGTCGCATGGTCGCATAGGCTTATTGGAGGCTAACACGACCATGCGACTAGCCTTCAATGTTACATCCCTTCTGGCGGTGATCCCTCAGCGGTTACCCCTTTTCAAATACATGCTGGTCGCATGGTCGCATAGGCTATTGGAGGTTAACACGACCATGCGACTAGCCTCCACACTTTATCCGCTAGCATTCAAAGTTAAGCACGAAGCTCAGTCGCATGGTCGTATAAGCTTGTTGGAGGCTTATGCGATCATGCGACTATGTTTTAAAACACCGCCAGCCTTTAAGAAATCGCCATCCATTTAAGAGACCGCCAGCCGTTTAGATATTATTGGCTGAGCACCTTCACCCATGGTCCCACCACTTTTCCGCTTCATTAATCGCAAGATTAAAACTTAGTCGCATAGTCACATAAGGCTTTAACAAGCTTATGCGACCATGCGACAAGACTTTAAAACACCGCCATTTTGCCAAATTTCTAAGCACCAAGGACATAGGATAAAATAATTAAATCAGAGGGCTACTTGACTCAAAGAAAAGGATATTTAAAGCACGTGCTCTCAACATGAACTTAAGTGGGCTTTCAAAAAGTAACCTTCAAATAGAAAGCTAAGAGGACGGCTTAGGGCTTAAAAAAAAGAAAGGCCAAACTTATGGTTTTTATACTTTTGAAGAATTTGTGCCTTCTCAAAAACAAGACCTAAGACAAGAAAACCTAACAAGTATGTGACAAAATTTTGAGAACATTCTGACAGCTATAACCACAAGATTAGAACAAGAAAGCAAGAACCGAAAGTTGGACAAGAAATTTAGAAAATTAAGAAGATACCCAACAAGGTCCAAGGGTTTGAAACGGGCACTAGACTATCAGCATTCTTATAAAAATATCTGAACAGACACATGCCAGACACATCTGTAGTTTTTGCATCTCTACAGTAACTTAGATTATCAGTGAAAACTTTGTTACTAACCTTTTTATTCTATGATGACCCAGACAACAGAGCAATAAATTCATCTGAGAAACTTTCCTTCACTTTTTTCTTGGATCCCTTGCTGGTGGAAGCTCCGCTGGTTGATGGCTAACTCATCTTGATTGTAGCTAATATTCTTCTGAAAACTCTAAAACTATGAAATCTCTGATCACTAGAAAAGTCAAGAACTCTTGTAATTCTTCAGCTCTAGCTCTCTGAAATGCTTGGTAATTTTAGAATAAGTGATAGTTAACTGTATTTATTTGGGAGAATTCAATACAATTACCCTTTCAAAACTTCAAGCTTTGTAATCATGTCACTTCTGCCATTACTTGGCATGTTCTAAGCTTAATTCACTAGCTATGAGCCAAGAAAGTGATAGGTAATCAAATTTAATTTCTAGTGACTTAGCGACTACACTTAATCTCCTAGTCACTCAAAGACTTGGTGCTTTTTCAATTGTTTCTGAGATCTGGCGACTAAAGGAAAATCCTCAGTCGCTACATGATTTTATTCTATCTAGAGACCTAGCAACTATAGTCAAAATAATAGTCGCTAAATTATTTTCCCTTTTATCATTTCATCTTGCGATCTGGTGACCTTATGAAACTATAATTTTTCATTCAAAGACCTAGCGAATATAGTTTATCTCCCAATTGCTGCAAAAGGTATCACTTATTAATCTTATTTTGAGACCTGGTGATAAATGCCTTTCCAATGTCTTAATAGCTCTTCTTCTCATTCAGAGACTTGGTGACTAGCCAATGAGTCTCTTAATCATTGAAACCTGTTGAATTTTCAAAGTTTTTCTGGAGACTACCTAAATTTTCCCATTTGGAGACCTTGCAACTAAATAGAAGTATCTTAATCACTAAAAATCTTGTCAAATCCTCATTTCTTCTCATGACTTCATGATATCCATAGGATCTTAATCTAATGGTAGTCGCTCAATCTCTTAAACTTCACTCTGACTTTGACTTTCTGAAGAGACCTGGTGACTGAGCCTATCTAGAGATCTAGTGATTGAAGGTAGAACATCTTTGATTTATTGATTTTGGAGACTCAGTGACTATAGTCCATCTTGTAATCATTGAGAGGTTATTATTTCTTTATTTTACTCTATGACCAATTAGGAACGAACACGTCATCAAATCTAGCAAATAGATTCATATCTTTTTTTAATTTTTTGACCTCAGCAAACACTTAACCCTTGGTCATCTGGTGATTGTGCGACTGAAGTTACCTCCTAGTCCCTAAATGATTTCCTTAACCTAGGTTTAGTCCAAAGACTGGGTGACAAAGCATTTCTCATAGTCACTAAAACTTTTCTTAACCCATGGTTTGACTTGGAGATAACGCGACCACCACCCGATCAAAAATACATCAATTGTTCATATTTATTCTATGAAAACCTTTACCTTAAATCATCACCTTCTGGTGATCACGCACCTGAAGATATCTCACAATCTCTTAATATTTTCCTTTACCCTGGTTAAATTCAGAGACTACATGAAAGCCTTTATTCACCAAGTCGCTAGATATCCCACTTAACCTTAGTTAGACTATGAGATTTAAATGTCAATTTTTTATCTTTCCTTCATCTTATGGTTATCACTGAGTCACTAAATATTTTAAGACTTAACTGCTACATCATGAGATTAAGAGATAACCACATCGCTAGATCACTGAATGTTTACAACATAACCACTAGGATTCTAAGGATACGTGACTACTGCAATCGTTGGGTCACTGGATAAAAACACTAACCACCTAAGAACTGGGAGACTTGGTGATTGAAAGAAAACATAACCACCATCTTTCATTTGGAGACTCAGTGACTATAGGGAGTCTCATAATCATTGCATACTTTATCACTTCATCATTTTATTTAGCGATTTCCTGACTAAAGGTATCTTGCATCTGGAGAATGGGTGACTATAGTTGTCTTCAATATATTTATCAATGTAGTCACTAGATCTCAAATAGATCAATCAGAGATTTGGCAACAAAAAGCATCCACTGAGTCTCATGAAGAAAAGGAATATTCTCTTAACTTAAAGAGATTGCGTGACAAAGGGTTTTTGTGGATTGCTAGACTAAAAGGAATATCCTAAAATTATCAAGAGACTTAGCAACTAACTAGTGATTGTAATGTGCACATGTTTAAAGTCTTACTTAAGTGATTTGAAAAAGGTAAAGGTAAAATAGAACTCGGTTAGGCTTTTCTAGGGTTTTTTGGATCTTCAGAAGCATCTTTGACCTAGCACTTAGGGTTTTTCACCATTATGAACAATTTGAGAGCTCTGGGAGAGGAGATTGCAGGAGATTTATCACAAAATAGGGAAAACCTTAAAAGGAGCAAAAATTAAAATTCAACCTTGGAACATTGAAAATACTACCAACAGAGCTGACAAGAAGTTTTTGATTAGCGTGTATTATTCTATTTTGTAAAGGCTATGTGCCTATTGTAATAGTGTTGTAAACATGTTATTATCATCATATATAAACACACTTGAGCCAATTAGTTTGGAAGCATTGCGTGTGTTGGGCTTTAGGCTGACACAGTATTTAGTTTTCGTTGCATCTATTCGGCATGTATATATATGACATGCGCTTTTGTATTTGTACAAGAAATGAAGACAAAAGAATAGAGATATATAGAAGAGAAGTATGCGAAGTATATAATTTAGTCAATATGAGATAAAGCTCTACTAGAGGTTAAAGAAACAACACACAAAAGGAATTGATCAGATAGAAGTGTCATAGCAACAGTTCACCCTTCCAGATATGGTGTGTATTTGATTATTAGGAGGTTGTAGCCTTATTCATTGAGTAGTGTGCTTCGACAGTGTGTCATCCACCCCTAATAGGGTTTGTTCTTTTAGACTCCTAACAGATTCATTGTACTTAGCATTGTAATGACTTCTCCTAATAGGGCAAAGGAACTTTAACAAGTTCATAAGACTAGTGCAATTATTTGTAGGTACTAATTCCCACCGAGGTTTTTCTCTGGCCAAGGTTTCCTCATAAACATATCTTATGTTATGTGTTATGGTTGATTGTTTTATATACTTTACTATTCATTTCAGTATTTAAGTAATTGGGCTAAGTTTCAAGAAGCAGAAAAACATTAATTATAGAACACTGATTCACCCCCCCCCCCCCCTCTTAGTGTTCCCATTCTTAACAAATAATATGATATAAAATAATTTGATTTTGAAACTAAATGAATATGAGAAAATGATAAATGATGAAAATGGAATGTATGGAATGCATAATGCAACATTAAGCTTATTGTGAAATTCATAACATGTTTTTTATATCAAATGTCCTTAATTAAAATAACAATATGTGTGACACTAGAAGAATGGACAAAATGAACCAAATAACCTAATAAGTGAGAAATCCTACAAAATCATATAAAAGGATCACTTTATGAAAAGGGTCCTAATGAATGCAAAAGGAAATTCTAAATTAATATCTCCACAACTTCGTAAAACATCTTAGATCCTGGTAACAAAGATTTGTTTATCATCATTGAGCTCGTTATGTTGTAAAAAAATGCAAGCATCATGGTATAATTAAACTAGGATGACCTGAGCACTTCTTACATAGAGTTTAATATAGCAATCTTGACAAGCATCTAAGTATAATTAAACCGAGATGACCTTAGTTTCATTTGCATGATCAACAGACAAGGAATATTCTCCCCTCCATCGAGGAAAAATTATTTGGATTCAAGGTATGTGTGGCACATCACTATTGTATCATCTTAAAATGGAAGCACTTCCATGTTAAGAGTGTTTATCCCTCCTTAGGGGGTTTTTTGGTCCTTCATCATGTTGTCCCCTATTTTCTACCCCCTTCCCATCTTCTGTGCCTATTTAGGGCTCTATCTGGGCCTCCCCGGGCACTATTTTCCTCTCCAAGCTCATTTTCCAGGGGTCTTGAACCCATGGGTCAAGGTCAACCTTGACCTTGACCTAGGTCAAATTCTACCTTGCCTTGACCCAAGTTCCCCTTTTCATCAGAAAGTTTGTCGAATGCGGGGAGAAGTTCAAAAGTTTGTTTTCCTGCTTCCGGGTTGGCTATTTTGGGCTTAGGAATGGTAAACCTTCAAATTATATTTAATATGGGTCCATTTCTAGGGGTTTTCACTTAATTGGAATTTATTTCCTATATTTCAACCTCTCTAGAAGTTTGTGCCCTAGATTGGTATAAAAGGAAGCCTTCCTCTCTCATTTTCACATCCATTATTCATGAGCATCCACGATCATCCGATTTTGCAATCCATAAAATATGCAATCAAGTGATCCATTATTCATGAGAATTATCAATCAAGAAAGCATCCAAGCATTCAATCAATCATACATTCAAGCATTAAAGTTCTACATTGAAGATCAAGGATTCAAGCATTCAAGCCTTTTGAAGGGATTTGGTTCAAGCATTCAAGATTCATCATTCAAACCCTAGATCTATCCATCATGGTGGTGTGATCTTCCTTCAAGATCCTTTGTTAATCTTCAAGATCCATTCATTCTCCATTCAAGATGGATTCCAAGCATGCAATCATGGAGATTTTGATTTACATTTGAGTCCAAGCTTTCATATCAATATACTTGTTTACATTTCAAATACAATTGCATATCTATTGAGTATCATAGCTTCATTATTAGATCTACTTCTACTACTTGCTAGCATTCTCCATTTCAATTCCATTTTAAAGGTTGATTCCAAACTAGGGTTTGACCAAGGAAAACCCCTCATCCAAACAACAGACCCTTTTTCTTGTAGATACAGGTGCAGAACAGCAAATATCAGTGCAGATCTGAGTACCCTTTTTGGAAAACTTTCAGGATCCATGAACAGAATTTCCATTAGAGCAGTATAGGTCAAGGTCAACTTTTTGGGGTAAGATTATACCCTGAGGTAAGATCTTACCCCAGCTCTGGGTCAAGGTCAACCTTCATCAGAAAGACAAGATTTATGGGTTTTCTTTGTTTCAGTGTTTCCAGGTCGGAGTAGGTTGCAGAATTTCCTGAAACTATACACAGACATCAGAAAACAACATTTTCCAGATTTGCCCTATTTTGAGGTTAGTGTTTTTCTTTAATTCAATCAAAATTTCAATACATACTTTCCATAACAAAAATATAAGTTCTTCACCTTTATTCATATTCTCCATAGATTGATTCTTTTGTGCATTAACCTCTTTGGTTGATCAATTTAGATCTCTCCTTTGAGAATTTGGATTTAGGGTCGATCTTGTATTTCCATACACCCACTCATTCACATATAAAAATATATTTATATCATATATATATATTTATATTACATTTTGGTGAACCCATGATAGACAACTCCTTTTTGGTGTTAGATCTTTTATTTTCTTGCATCGAGATTAGATATCTTTTATGCTCTTGCATTTAACATTCAAAACACAAAAAAATCTATATATTCTACAAAATCCAAAAATATTTCTTTCATTTCATTTACTATGAATATTTTTAAGATGCTTTGGTGTGTGGTTATTTTCTTTATTATCCTCATTTTAGCATCTCTTTATCATACTTATGATGTTTATGAGAGTATCATAAACTTCACTATGTTGGTTACTCTTCATTTTTCACTTGCTTATGCTATTATGAGATTAACCCATACTAGTATTCCTACTTTCAAGGCTTTCATTAAAGATTTATGTGGAGGACTTATCACTCTTTTGGATTATGTGAAGAATTTGGTAGATGATACACCATCTCCTAATCTTCCTAATCCTATACTTCCTAATCTAGTTCATAATATTCCTAATCCTAATCCTATAATTCCTATACTTCCTAATATGGTTCCTAATCCTTATCCGATTACCAACATTCCTAATTCTCCATCTACTATCCCTAGTTCTTCCCATACTTTTGATGAGGCTCAAACTATGGTTCATGATGTAGATGTGCAAAAATTCTTGGATTTACCTTCCCCTTCTTATCCAATCAGCAATGATATTAAAGGGAAGAGAAAATAAACTTCTTCTAAACCTACTATTCCACCTTATACAACTTTTACTCATGAACATAAGAAACAATCACCTCCTATAGAAGCTTTACATGATATGTACACTACATGATATAATATGATGACTAAATAAGGATATAGAGGTCTAGGGCTTGGTGTTAATGAGCATGGTATTAAGTATTAGGTTCATATACCCCCTAAATAGGATATGCATGGTGTTGGTTGTTCACAGTCTCAATCTAAGGTGGCTGATGTTAATTATCATCCTCCTCTTCATGTTTTACTCCCTACACCTACCTTAGATAACCCCAATATCCATCAAGAGGTGTCTAAGAAGGTATATGTTAAGCTAATGAATTCCAATAAATAAATCTTTAGACCTATGCTGATAGATGCTCTATACAAATAGAAATGTCCTTTTCA
Organism: Chamaecyparis obtusa; assembly: GCA_027943335.1. Taxonomy (NCBI): domain Eukaryota; kingdom Viridiplantae; phylum Streptophyta; class Pinopsida; order Cupressales; family Cupressaceae; genus Chamaecyparis; species Chamaecyparis obtusa. Next base: position 41,069 of record BSBK01006944.1, on the reverse strand, counting down.
TCATCGTAATACACATTTACTTGCTTATTGTGTGCATTTCAAGTTATATGCTAGAGAAAGAGCTTCTTTAGGAATTATACCTTATTCTTGAGCAATTTTACAATTTCTTCATAATTTTGATATAGGGGATACCCCTCATTTTGATATAATATAGATCTCTTCTCCTCTTGTCTCTGGAGTGGGGGGCAAGAGGTATCTTTTCATCTAGTCTCTTAGGATCCATTAGGCTTTTAACATATATTGTGCCTTGATCTTAATCAGTATTCTGTCTACCCTATCTCTCTAAGGTTTTGTATTATGTTTATAATCATCCATGGATTTTATTTTATACTCAAGATATCTTTCCTAATACATTTTTTTTGCAAAGGTATCCCTTTCCTTCATCCCTGGGGGGCAAGGTCCTTCCTTCCTTCTCTTTGTCTAAGGATTTTCTTTCCTTAGCTTAGTGGTAGTTGTTTATATTGCAATATTATTTCACTATACTGACTGAGGTTTTGACTATGGATATCCTTTTTTTGGGAGAGGTTGTGTCCTAGGTCATTACCTCTTCTTTATTTTGAAAATTATGTTCTTTATAAACTCTTTCCCTTGCTTTGGTGTTAGAGTTGTTTCCCTCATTCCAAAGATTCCTCTTTCTCTTCGTTGCAGGGGGCTTGATGATTGAATCTTTGTTCCCATTGGGTATATCTTTGAAAGATGATATTTTATCTAAAAAGAACTCCTCTATGGTGGGGGTCTTTTTGATAAGATATCTTTCTTTGAGGATCCTTCTTCCATAAGTGACATATCCTTTTCATGATTATCTATGCTCTTGGATGTAGGGGTCAATACCCTTCGCTAAGAACATATTGTACATTGTTGTTAAATAGGATATCTCCTTACATTGTGAAGTAGGTATCCTCTTTCTCTTCCTTATCCTATCTAGTAGACAACCACGATAAGTGTTAGAGTAATTAGTTAGTTTTATTACTCTTTTTTACTTAAGTTATCTCTTAGGTACATTATAATTAATATCTTTATTAATTATAATGTGCAACCTAGCTTTTCTAGTTTTAGGATTTTGTTCACCTTTATAGGTTGAACCTTGTAATTCTTTTTTCATTATCTTGGAATACAATTTGCTCTCACTCCGCTGAGATTTTCCAAGCATTGCTTTTGTCTCTTTGGTTTCCTTTCAGCAATAGGTTATTTGCATGCAGGTGTTCTTGGTGATCTATGAAGTTGGATTTCTCAACTTCTACAATAAGGAGGGGGGAATATATAGGGTCTCCCTTGTACTATATTTTTTTCATTTATATGCTAAATCCTCTAAAGGTAACACACATAAGTTGCTAAATCCTGAAGAGACATGCATTTTTCAATTTTCAATATGCTAAATCCTCTGAGGATAACACACATAAGTTGCTAAATCTTGAAGAGACACACATTTTTCAATTTTCAATATGCTAAATCCTCTGAGGGTAATGCACATAAGTTGCTAAATCCTGAAGAGACATGCATTTCAATATGCTAAATCCATGAAAGGTAACATACATAAGTTGCTAAATCCTGAAGGGACACACATTTTATATTCATCGTGATACCAGAAGGTGGATCTATGAGTATTCTAGAAGCTATCAGAAGATGCATTACAATTGTAAAGCATAGTTTTTGGATGAACTATCGGGTCTTGTTACCTATTGGGCTCTCCCTCCTAGGTGATTCATGATAAGGTGGGCATCTTACTAGGTGAGGTAATCACTCTCTCTTTTCTCTCTTTTTGCTTTCATGCTAGTAGGATTGGATCATGAAGATATGTTATTTATAGTGTTTCTCTTATCTTTCTTATGTAATCATTTACGCTTTTATGATAGCTTTCCAAATATGATATTAGTATAGGAAACATTTTCTTAGCAAGGTTTCCTTTGCTAGTTGATTTGTGTTTATTTTAGTACTAACCCCTTTGTTTGTTTGTTTTCACACCCTCGTGCATGTATGTTGAGTTAGGATCCTTAGCTTGGGGGCTTGTTTCCTTAACTAAGTGTTATTCTACCTTGTTGTGAATCCACTTGAATCTTTCTTCTCCTTTACCGCGAGCATGTTCAATTTCCATACTCCCGCTAAAGTGGGGGCTTAATGTATTGTCTTAAAATGGAAGCACTTCCATGTTAAGAGTGTTTAGCCCTCCTTAGGAGGTTTTTTGGGCCTTCATCATGTTGTCCCCTATTTTCTTCCCCCTTCCCATCTTCTATGCCTATTTAGGGCTCTATTTGGGCCTCCCTGGGCACTATTTTCCTCTCCTAGCTCATTTTCCAAGGGTCCTAAACCCTTGGGTCAAGGTTGACCTTGACCTTGACCTAGGTCAAAGTCAACCCCAACCTTGACCTAGGTCAAAGTTGACCTCAACCTTGACCCAGGTTCCCCTTTTCATCAAAAAGTTTGTCGGATGCGGGGAGAAGTTCAAAAGTTTGTTTTTCCGCTTTTAGGTCAGCTGTATCGGGCTTTAGAATGGTAAACCCTCAAATTATATTTAATATGGGTCCATTTCTAGGGTTTTTCACTTAATGTGAATTTATTTCATATATGTTGGCCTCTCTAGAAGTTTGTGCCCTAGATTGGTATAAAAGGAAGCCTTCCTCTCTCATTTTCACATCCATTATTCATGAGCATCCATGATCATCTAATTTTTCTATCCACAAGTTATGCAATCAAGTGATCCATTATTCATGAGCATTATCAATAAATGAAGCATCCAAGCATTCAAGCAATCATACATTCAAGCATTAAAGTTCTCCATTGAAGATCAAGGATTCAAGCATTCAAGCCTTTTGAAGGGATTTGGTTCAAGCATTTAAGATTCATCATTCAAACCCTAGATCTATCCATCATGGTGGTGTGATCTTCCTTCAAGATCCTTTGTTAATCTTCAAGATCCATTCATTCTCCATTCAAGGTGGATTCCAAGCATGCAATCATGGAGGTTTTGATTTACATTTGAGTCCAAGCTTTCATATCAATATACTTGTTTACATTTCAAATACAATTGCATATCTATTGAGTATCATAGCTTCATTATTAGATCTACTTCTACTACTTGCTAGCATTCTCCATTTCAATTCCATTTTAAAGGTTGATTCCAAACCGAGGTTTGACCAAGGAAAACCCCTTATCCAAACAACAAACCCTTTTTCTTGCAGATACAGGTATGGAACAATGAATATCAGCGCAGATCTAAGTACCCTTTTCAGCAAACTTTTAGGATCCGCGAACTGCATTTCTGTTAGAGCAGTACAAGTCAAGGTTGACTTTTTGGGGTAAGACTATACCCTAGGGTAAGATCTTACCCAGGATCCAGGTCAAGGTTGACCTTCATCAAAAAGATAAATGATTTATGGTTTTTCTCTATTTCAGTGTTTCCAGGCCAAAGTAAATTACAGAATTTCCTAAAACTGTACACAGACATCAGAAAACAACATTTTCCATATTTTCCCTATTTTGAGGTTAGTATTTGTCTTCAATTCAATCAAAATTTTAATACATACTTTCCATAACAAAAATATAAGGTCTTCTCCTTTGTTCATATTCTCCATCGATTGATTCTTTTGTGCATTAACTTCTTTGGTTGATCAATTTGGATCTCTCCTTTGAGAATTTGGATTTAGGGTAGATCTTGTATTTCCACACACCCAATCATTCACATATAAAAATACATTTATATCATATACACCCCCAATTACTTGTTCCTTTGACTTCATCTGAAAATACCCCACAAACAATAATTAAAGAAAAATATCATGCCCCATCCTGTCTATTCTAGTCAGTGGCTTATGGGAGTGATAGACTAATGCCAAGGTCATCCTAGAATAATATAGGAAACATAATAACAATGAAATCAAAATATTAATGCATAACCTATAACAATCATTCTAACATGCTTGTCATGAATACACATTTCTTGCCAAAAGATGTTGATAAGATTTTGATTTGATAGGATGATGTTTAAACAAGTCAAATGCATAGGTAAGAAACTATGTTTGAAATATAGATCACATGTTAAGATTCATAATCAAGATATCATTGTGTAATAGCATTTGATTGTGTTTATTTTTTGGTGAATACAATCCATTTTGTCCTCTGTGAGTCATGACTATCATAGATCCACTTCCAAAACTAGGTCAAGGACATGCCCCTAGTTAGGTGATGGGTTGACTTTGTATGGATGAAGAAAGACACATGAAATAGGATGAAAACCTAAACATGAGACCAAGCTATGCTGGGGTTTTATTATGGGTTTATACATTGAATGAGACGCTATGGGCTAGCAATTTTATTATGGATATATACATTAGAGGAGATGATCTAGACTAGAAGTTTTATTATGGATATATACATTAGATGAGATGCTAGAAGAATCCTAATAGAGAGAGGAGATAACTTGTCACAAATGGGGCCTATTTCCAAGTTTTCACCACTTATTTTTATTGCATTTTTCATTTGATTTTGTTTTTTATTCTTTTGTATTTTTATGATTTTTTTATTTTTTATTTTTTTTATTTTGTATCCCTTACATTGGGACTTTAAGCATAGAACTTCTTGAGGTGCATACTATTGAGAGGCTCATCCAATATATTACCCTTAGATGTAGACAACTGATAAGCCCTTGAGCCATAGACTATCATAATTACAAAAGGTCCCAACCAATTAGGTTCAAACTTCCCCTTCTTCTCATGATGCTGTTGATTTTTAGGATTTTCATGGGGACTAAATCACCCACCTAAAAGTCTCTAGGATTTACTTTACTATTATATTGTCAATACATTCTTTTTTGATAAACCTTTAAATGATCAAAGGCTCTTTGTCATCACTCATCCAACAATTCCAGTTCATGTAACCATGATACTCTATACTCTTCATCTAGAACTAAATCTCTTAAGGACACTAGCAAAGAGAGTAACTCAACCTCGAGGGGTAGGAAAACTTCTAAACCATAGACTAGGTAATACAGTGTGGCTCTAGTGGGAGTATGGATGGATGTATGATAAGCCCATAAGGAAAGATTCAATTGGATATTGTAGTCACAAACATTATCATTGACAATCTTTTTAATTATTTTAATAATGGTCTTATTAGATGCCTCAACTTGGCCATTTTCCTAGGGGTAGTAAATGGTGGAATAATGATGGGTGATGTGAAATTTTTCACATAATTCATCCATGTCCTAATTTTTGAATTGCTTCCCATGATCAATGATAAGATGAGTAGGGATACCATACCTTCAAATGATATAATTAAGGATAAACATGGATATCTATTTGCCAGTGGGAGTGATAAATGGAATATCTTCAATCCATTTAGTAAAATACTTGGTTATGGTGATAATATACTTATGGCCATTGGAAGATGGGGGGTTAATTGCACCCACAAGGTCAAGTCTCCACTAACTAAATGGAAATGTAGTGGTAAAAGGATGGAGCTCCTATGCTAGTGCATGAATGAGATTCCCATGAATCTGACATTTCTTACATTTTCTAGCAAAGTGAAAGGAATCTATCTCCATAGTAGGCCAGTAGTAACCCATATGCATGAGCTTCTTAGCCAATGAAGGACCACTTGAATGTGTCCCAAAAATATCCTCATGTACATCTTGTAAGGTAGTTTGAGCTTCATCATTTTCAAGACATTATAAGAGAGTACTGTCAAAACCTCGTTGATACATGGTGTCAAATATTAAGATATAATAGGAGGCTTGGAAAATAAAGGTACATTTTTTAGTTTCTAGATAGTTCAGGAGGAATGGTATTATGTTTAAGGTAGGTATATATCTTTCCATAAGTTTGAGATTATTTTCCAATGAGATGACATATTACACTTGTATCAGGATCATCATATGCGGGGTAAGTCAAAGATTTGACCAAGAACTCAAAACGGGCCTTTGCATCTTCTACATCAAATAGAAAAGCAATTGTTTCCATGGCATCTACAACATCATTATCTTTTCTTAGAATTTTCTCAAAGGTGATTATAGAAAAGTATTGCTTAAAGTCATCCACCATACATTTATATGGCAATAACTTGTCATCCTTGGTTTGATAGTCATCATTTACTTGATTAATAATCAACTGAGAGTCTCCATAGACATTCAATTTTGTAACCTTTTATTATAAATCCATCTTTAGTCCTTTCAACAATACCTCATATTTAGCCATATTATTTGTACAAGGAAAAAGCAACTTGTAAGACTTTGGTATTGTGTATCCTTGTGGTGTAAAAAATAACACTTCGGCTCCTGAACCATGTTGAGTGTATGACCCATCAAAATGTAATTTCCATGTTTGTGTATATAATGTCAAAATGTGTACATCTAGAAATTTTGTATGTATAGGATGATCATCCATAGGAAGCATAGATTAAGTAATATTGCAAAAAAGATGGATAGATTCCTTCTTAGAGGCAATTGGGTTGGGTTTCCTTATCACCTTTTGATAGAAATTTTACTGTACTAAGGCTCTGATCATTTTCCTATCCAATTGGGTATCTTAGAAGAAACCAAACCTAAAAGATGTCCCTTCAAATTTCAGCAGATGTGGCTCAAGGTTGAGAGTATATTAAAATTAATAGAATAGTGGTGGGTGGAAACAGAAGTAAAAGACTCAAATTTTCTATCTAGTATAAAACATGAAAATATAAAAGAAAAATTATCATTATGGAACAAAAATAACTTTGGTTACATCTTTGAAACAAAGACTAAACTAGAAGGAGAATTAGAAACTCTAAACAAAAGTGTTATTAAAAAAGGTATGAATAAGGAACTTTATTTAGAACAAAAAAAAAAAGTTGAAATCAAAATATAAGGTTATACTAGCAAAGGAAGAGATATTGTGGAGGCAGAAGTCAAGAGAAACTTGGCTTGGGGTAGGAGATAGAAACACAAAATTCTTCCATAATAGCATCGAACTCCATAGAAATATTAACTTAATAACAAGAATAAAAGATTGTAGTGGTTCTATTATAGAGGATCCACAACAAATTGCTCAAACCATGGTGGAGTACTTTAAAAAAATCTTTAATAGCAGGGAAGGGTCCAATATGATTAATCAAAAGAAACTACTTATTAATATACCAAAGATAATATTTAATGAGAAAAATAAAATTCTAACATCTAAATTCTATAAAGAAAAAATTGAAATGGCAGTAAAATAGATGCATCCCAATAAATCCCCAAGTCCAAATGGTTTCCTAGCTCTCTTCTTTTAGAAATATTGCCATTTCATTGGGGATGAAGTGGTAAGCTCTCTTAATGGGGTTAGAAAGTCTAGTAACATCCTAAAAGAAGTAAATAATACCTTCCTTAGAGTTATCCCTATAAAGGATAAAGAAAAAATGTTTGAGGACTTTAGACCTATAGTGTAATATAGTATATAAAATATTAACCAAGACAATGACAAATAGGATTAAGAAAGTCTTACTAGATATCATTAGTGAGGAACAAACTTGATTTGTTCCTGGTAGATCTATCTATGATGGGGTGATTATAGCACATGAGGCTATTCATTCTATCAAGAAAAAATAAGAAACCTAGAATATTGATTAAATTGGACATTAGTAAGGCCTATGACAAGGTAGATTTGTGTTTTCTATGTAAAGTATTGGAATCTTTTGGATTTGTAAAATAATGGGTCAACTTAATCTATGAGTGCATATCAAGTCTTAAATTATTTTTCCTAGTTAATGGATCTCTAGAAGGTTTCTTTAATGTCTCAAGAGGACTGAGATAAGGAGACCCTATCTCTCATTTCCTCTTCATAATTATGGTTGAGGCCCTGGGTAGGTTGATATACAAGGTCAAGGAAGAAGAACAGATTTAAGGTATTAAAATTACTAGTGACCTTAACTCCACAACTCACCAATAGTTTGTAGATGATATAATGCTTTATGGTGAAGGTACCATTGTTGAAGCTAATTCATTAAAGAAAATTCTAGACTCTTACACTAAATCTCCAAGTTAAGATATTAATGTTGCAAAATAAAAAAATCTACTTTTTTAATACTAATCCTAATTTAGAAAAAGAGATATGCAAGATCCTTAACTTTAAAGAAGGGGAGCTACCTTGTAAATACTTATATTTGCCCCTAGATAAAGGAAATAGATCCAAGGATCTATGGAACCACATAATAAAAAAAATCAAAAGAAAAACTAAGTCATGGAAAGGATAATGGTTATCCTCAATAGAAAAGGTACTATTTTAAAGAAAATTCTTTTGACAATCCCCATCTATCAATTATCCTACATAAACCTCCTGGTTGAGAAACAATATGAGATTAATATATGCCTTAGGACTTTCTTTTTGAAAGGATCTAGGGACAAGAAAAGGATGGCATTAATTTCCTAGGACAAAGTCTACAAATCAAAAGAGGAAAGGGGTCTAGGGTTAAAAAACATCAAAGAACAAAGCAAAGCTTTAGGGACCAAATTGATATGGAGAATGTATGATAATCCCAATATTAAATGGGTAAAAATCCTAAGGTATAAATACTCAGGAGGAGTAGACTCTGGAAAACTATTTAGAATGGCCAATCCTCCTAGACGATCCTATATTTGGAATTTTATGTTAGATTGCATAAAACTTATTATGGATAGCTTAACTTGGAACCTAGGTACATTTGGTAGAAGACCTCTATTATGGGATGACACATGGGGAGTATTTTAGGAAAATCAGTGGGGAAAGCATATTAAGGATTACATAGAAGTCCCCAACGCGGATGTGATTCGAGGCTAGAAATGGAAATCATTTGAGAACATAGATATTCCTAAAAGGGAAAAACAAAAGCTAACTAAGATTCTTCATACTATGAACACACCCTTTAAAAATGAGGAGGATAGTTTGGTTTGTAATGGAGAAAAAATAGGAAATTATAACACCAAAGATAGCTACAATTTGTTGATCAAGCAACAACTAAGACCAAAAATTGATCTCCCTCTTAATCTTTGTTGGGATAAAAATTGCCTTCTGAAAGATGGATTATTTTCTTGGATAGCCTTACAAAAGAAAATTATAACTATAGATAGGTACAAAAAAATGGGATATGAGGGGCCTAGTAGGTGCCCTCTATGCGAGAATGAGCAGGAATCAACTAGTCACATTTTTCTTAGTTACAATTTTTCTAGTAAATGTTGGTAGTGGATATGTGGAAAAATGGGATGGACAACTGCCATTCCTAACAACATACTTAGAATCTTTCAATGTTGGCCCAACACTCATAAATGAAGCATATTCCACATGCTATGGACAATAATCCCACCAATTATGATATAGGAATTATGGAAGGAAATGAACATACACATATTTAAAGATGAGAAGATGACATGGGAACAATAACTAACCAAATAGAAGCAATTATCATTGAAAAAGTGAATAGAAGAATAGAAAATCAATCCAATGTAGGAGCACATATGGAATATTGGATTGAAAAGATGAGGGCAATATGGATTGGGTTAAAAATTCTATCCTTTATAGGTCCAAGTAACATTAACAATGTTAAGAAAAGGCAAGATTGTATCTAGTTACCCGCCAAAGAAGGGTGGTTCAAACTAAACTTTGATGGGGCCTTGAGGAGAAACCTTGGAAAAGGTGGAATTGGATGTACTGTCATAACCACAATGGTCAAGAGATAACTACAATTTCTAAACCATTGGGATATGCATCAAATTATGAAGCAAAAATCTTTGCTTTGATAGAAGGTCTTAAAATCTGTAGAAATTTGCAAATTGACAAATTAGAAATCAAAGGGGACTCAATAATGTTAGGAATGAATGCAGAGTATTTTGGAAGTCATTCTGTAGCAATTGTTGTTGCATTCATGACTTGGATTGTCATTGATGTCAACACAGTGATATTCTGAATATCAGCAGGAAAGCAAGTATAGTTTTGTTTTGCGCACATGTTGTATTGCAGATTGGATTTTGTGTAGTTGATGGTGTGTTCTTTGGTGTGTTATTAAATTATGGTTAACAGCACAAAAATAAATTCATTCATTCATGAGAGTTATGAGCATTTTGGTGAAAGCAGTGTTTAGACAGTGTTTCTGTGAAGCGATTTTCAAAAATCAGAGGATATCTCTTAGCTAGGATGGAATCTGATTTTGTGCAATTAAAGGAATGTTGGAGACTCATTAATGATGATGTGGTTCATAGCGCAAACTTCAAAGATATGTTTGGAGAAAGTTACAGTATCTGGCAGCCAATAGTTTTATGTGAATTTTGTGTGTAGCGTGTAGAAATTATTATTTTGTAATTGAGGACCGACTCATTTGTAATTATTTGAGTTTGGTATATAAGAAGGAATGTTTTTCTTGTTGCAATATGTATTGTGAAGGTTGAAATGTGAATATATGCATGAAGTGAAGAAAAGAGCTAATTCAGTGATGAAGGAAGACTTGTGAGTATAGAGATCTGGAATTGTGATCTTGTCTAGCAGAGAGTGCAATTTTGGCACAGTGTGAAGGAGGTAATATATTTCATATTATTCTATTGAATAATTCTAAGATCTTTTGGACAATGGGTTTAGAGATCTTGCCTTGAAGCTGTTTGGGCAGTGGGTCCTTCTGTCTTCCATAAACTCTTAACTGGGTTAGAATCTTTTAACAGGGATTCAAAATCTCCTAACAGGGATTTATATGTACTGAATGTATTTCATAAGACTCCTAACAAGGTCCATCCTCTAACAAGGAACTTTCATATTAGTGCATCATTTTGTGGGCATCATTCCCACCAGGGTTTACTCTTTTCAAGAGGTTCTCTAGTCAACATATCTTGTGTTATTGTGCAATTGTGTATGGTTATCTTTCTATGGTTGTTTAGTACATTAATTATATTATTTAAAGTAGTTGAATGGTTAAATTATCAGATAACTAATTCACCCCCCCCCCCCCCCCCTCTCATTTATCTTGGGGATCTTTACTTTCTAACAATTGGTATCAGAGCAGCAGGTCCTTGAAAGAAAAGTTTAACAACGTAAGGAGATCCATGGTGAATTTCAGGAAAGAAAGCCCTAAGTTTGATGGAGTAAATTTTGACAGCTAGAAAGAAAAGATGAAGACACATCTATTGTGTTTAGGACCAAGTTATTGGTTGATTACAAAGAATGAGAAGACTATCATTGAGGAAGACAATCTAGAGGCAGGAACTAAAGATGAACTAGATCTATTCATATGTAACATACTTGCAAGAGAAGCACTTTTGTTAGCACTACCGGAGAATGAATATAGTTAGGTAAGATGTTTGAAAATATCTCATGCAATTTGGAAAGCTTTACATTCTACTTTTGAAGGTGATGAACATGCAAAGAAGGCTAGATTACATAATTGGATTTGTGCATTTGAAGATATCAGAATGATGGAAGATGAATCTATTAGAAGCTATATTGGTAGGATGTCTGAGATTGTAACAGGAATAAAGTCTTGTGGAGGTGATAAGATAGAGAATGAAGTGATATGGAAAATTCTAAGAACTTTGACACCAGTATTCAAGCAGACAACACAGATGATTGAACAAGTGATACCTTGTACATTGAAATTTTCAAGAGAGACTCTTCTTGGAAGATTAGAAATAGTAGAGATGAATTTGAGATTATCAGGAGAGCTAGCTAGAATGGAGACAGCATTCAGTGCTCTTAACATTAGACCTACAAGAAGTACTAGTGTGAATGGAGATTATGCCAGTAGTAGCAGATCTAAATCTGAGGAAGATAAGAAGATTGAAGAAGGTATTGCATTACTTGTAAAAAGAGAACCAGATGGTAAGAAAATCTTTAAATGTTGGACTTGTCAAGAATATGGTCATTTTGCATCTAAATGTCCTAAAAGAGTTAAGAAGTATAGAAGCAACTTTAAACCTAGGAGATCTAAAGAATGTTATTATGCAAATGATGAAGATCTTGAAGTAGGAATTGAAAGACATTTAAGTGACAATGATAATGATAACTTTGAGGAAATAGGATTTGTAGCAATTAAAGAAGAAAGTTTTGAATCTAATGAAAGGGAAGAAAAAGCATTAGTTTCTCAATTTGAAAAGAAATCTGATTAGATTATAGACAATGGTTGTTCACATCATATGACTGGAGATAAAAGAAAGTTTGTTAAGTTAGATAATTATGATGGAGGAATTGTTAGGGTTGGTAATAATGCACCTTGTTTGATTAAGGGTATAGGATTTATTACTCTTGATGGAAAGACTAACACTGATGATGTTTACTTTGTTGATGGATTGAGACATAATCTACTAAGTGTTGGACAATTGGTTGATAAGGGTTATCAAGTTTGGTTTGCTGAGAAAACTTGTGTGATAAAAGATAGAGATGGAAACCTAATTGGAAAAGGATCTAGAACCAGAGGTAATGTATTTCAGTTGAATCCTACTAAGGTGACATGTTTGATAACTAAGATTGATGAAAGTTGGTTATGGCATAAAAGGTTTTGTCATATAAACTTTGATAATATTGTCAAGGTGAGCACTATACTTGCGGTAAGAGATTTACCTAGAATTATGAAATCTACTAACATGATTTGCAAAGAATGTATGATGGCAAAGCAGAAAAGGAGTTCATTTCCCAGCAAGAAGTTCACATCGACAGAGAAGCTGGAGATTGTTCATACAGACTTGAGTGGTCCTACTAGGACTAGAGGATTCTATGGAGAAAGGTATTTTATGATTCTTGTTGATGATTTTACAAGGATGATGTGGATTGCATTTTTGAAAGAAAAATCTGAAGCATTTGATAAATTTAAGATCATGAAAAGCAAAGTTGAGAATGAATCTAGAATGAAGATTAAGTGTCTAAGATCTGATAGAGGTGGTGAATTTACATCTAGAGAGTTTAATACCTTTTTTGAAATGAATGGTATTAAGAGACAACTTTTAGCCCCTAGAACACCAGAACAAAATGGTATTGCAGAAAGAAGGAATAGGTCAATAACTGAAGTAGCAAGAGCTATGTTGTTTAAAAATGATTTGGCTAAGACTTTTTGGAGAGAAGCAGTGAACACAACAGTATACACTATGAACAAAGTACAAATTAGAGTAGATACAAACAAGACACCTTATGAATTATGGTTTGGACATGCACCCTTAGTTAAGTATTTTAGAATTTTTGGAGGTAAATGTTATATTAAGAGAGATGATGATATAGGAAAGTTTGATCCTAGAAGTGATGAAGGAGTATTTCTTGGATATTCTTTAAAAAGCGAGGCATATAGATATTATAACAAAAGAACTAAGACTATTGTTGAAAGTGCAAATGTAAAAGTTGATGAGAAGTTTAAAATTCAGGAAAGAATGCTTGATTATGAATCTAATGGAGAAGCACAACCTCAGCCTAACATTGAAAATGCAGAATTATTTTTTGAAACTAACAGTGATTTGCTAAATGACAGTCATACTAAAGAAAAAAGAGAAGAAAATAGAGAAGAAAGCAGAGAAGAATCTACATTTGGAACAAGATCAGTAACTATGACACCTAACAGGTATATTTCAAGAAATCACCCTATTGAGAAAGTTATTGGAAGTTTAGACAGAGGAGTTTTGACTCTAAATAAGGTACATTTATGTTTGATTTCTCAAATTGAACCTAAGACTACTAATGAAGCTTGTGAAGATGAACATTGGATTAATGCTATGAAATAAGAACTGAATTAGATTGAAAAAAACAAGACATGGGAATTGGTCCCTAGACCTAAAGACAAGAATGTGATTGGAAAAAAGTGGGTATTCAGAAACAAGATGAATGAACAAGGAGAAGTGATAAGAAACAAAGCAAGATTGGTATGTAAAGGATATTCACAACAAGAAGGAATTGACTATGAAGAAACTTTTGCACTTGTGGCCAGACTTGAAGCAGTGAGAATGTTTCTAGCATATGCAACTTACAAGAAATTCAAAGTGTATCAGATGGATGTGAAGTTAGCATTTTTGAATGGTGAATTGGAAGAAGAAATCTACATTGATCAACCTGAAGGTTTTCCTTTGACACAAGAAGGAAATATGGTATGTAAGTTAAAGAAAGCTTTATATGGATTAAAACAAGCACATAGAACCTGGTATGCAAGATTGGATAAGTATTTATTGAAATTGGGATTTATAAAAGGAACAACAGATAGTAACTTATACACAAAAGAAATTGAGAATGGTTTGTTAGTTATAGTTATATTTGTTGATGATATTATCTTTGGAGGAGAAGATAAAGCTAGTGACAAATTTGTAGATGAAATGAAGACTGAATTTGAGATGAGCATGATTGGAGAAATGAAATATTTTTTGGGATTACAGATAACACAAAGCAAGGAAGGTATATTTGTAAGTTAGACTAAGTATTTGAATAAATTATTGAAAAGATTTGGAATGGAAGATTCTAAACCTATTGGAACACCTATGGTAACTGGACATAAGTTATCTAGCAAAGATGAGACACCAGCGGTTGAGCAGAAAAAATATAGATCTATGATTGGAGGATTGCAGTACTTGACACATACAAGACCTGATATAGCACATTCAGTTGGGATTGTAGCAATATTTCAAGCAGAACCTATAGAATCACATTATGCAGCAGTAAAGAGGATACTAAGATATCTGAAAGGAACAATGGATTATGGATTATGGTATGAGAATTCTGATGATTCTACTTTATGTGCCTATACTGATGTAGATTAGGGAGGCAGCGTTGATGACAAGAAAAGCACCAGTGGTGGAGCCTTTTTTCTTGGAGGAAAATTGGTCTCTTGGTTAAGTAAGAAGAAGAATTGTACTTCACAAAGTACAGCAGAAGCAGAATATGTTGCAGCAGCAAACAATTGTAATCAGATTATTTGGATGAAGCAGATGTTGAAGGATATTGGAATAAAGTTTGATGAGCCTATTGTTATACATTTTGATAACACCAGTACAGTGAGCATGTCAAAAAATCATGTTTTACATTCTAAGACTAAACATATTGAGATCAAGTATCATGTTGTAAGAGAGAAAGTTGCAGAAAAAGAAGTAAGATTGGAGTACATAAGCACAAAGGAATAGATAGCAGATATATTTACAAAACCTTTACCTAAGGATACATTTGTGTATCTGAGAGGTATGCTTGGGGTTATGTCCCAACCTATTTTTGAGAATTGATGCAGATGATTGCATCTGTCTAGTGGTATATGAGCCCTATCTTTATTTTGGATTGGATGTTGGAACTTCCTCTATGGGGGAGTTTATGAGCTGAGTCATGAGGACTCTTGTTATTGTATTTTTTTGAAAAGTGTCTTTTGACATTAAGTTTTTGTTGACTTAGTGATGGAATTTCTATCATTGATGTCAATGGGGGAGAGATATACATGAAACACATTATGGATTGTATGAGAGAGTTGAATGGGAAAACAAAGCAAGATTTAATTTGATATTTTGCAGTGATGTTGCAGTATTGGATTTTTGGAACATTGGATATTTTTCATCTATGTTGCCATCAATGCCAATGGGGGAGATTGTTAGGAATGAATGCAAAGTATTTTGGCAATCATTCTGTAGCAGTTGTTGTTGCATTCATGACTTGGATTGTCATTGATGTCAACACAGTGATATTCTGGATATCAGCAGGAAAGCAGGTATAGTTTTGTTTCGCACACATGTTGTATTGTAGATTGGATTTTGTGTAGTTGATGGTATGTTCTTTGGTGTTTTATTAACCTATGGTTAACAACACAAAAAGAAATTCATTCATTCATGAGAGTTATGAGCATTTTGGTGAAAGTAGTGTTTAGACAGTGTTTCTGTGAAGCGATTTTCAAAAATCAGAGGATATCTCTTAGCTGGGATGGAATCTAATTTTGTGCAGTTAAAGGGATGTTAGAGACTCATTAATGATGATGTGGTTCATAGTGCAAACTTCGAAGATATGTTTGGAGAAAGTTACAGTATCTGGCAGCCAACAGTTTTATGTGAATTTTGTGTGTAGCGTGTAGAAATTATTATTTTGTAATTGAGGACCAACTCATTTGTAATTATTTGAGTTTGGTATATAAGAAGGAATTTTTTCCTTATTTCAATATGTATTGTGAAGGTTGA